>CM033477.1:73949609-74353611 GCA_019447015.1 Hymenochirus boettgeri
TTTGCTTGGCAATGTCAAAATGTAAATTGATCCTGCCAGTAAAGCTCTTTTGATTTGATTGATAGATATAGAAAGACTGGCAGGCAATAGGTAGATAGATAGATAGATAGATAGATAGATAGATAGATAGATAGATAGATAGATAGATAGATAGATAGATAGAAATGCTGGCAGGCAGATAGGTAGGTAGTTAGATAGATAAGACAGGCAGATAGACAGACAGACTGGCTGGCAGGCAGGCAGGCAGACAGACAAGCAGACAGACAGACAGACAGACAAGCAGGCAGGCAGATAGACTGGCAGATAGGTAGGTAGATAGATAGAAAGACTGGCAGGCAGATAGGTAGATAGATAGAAAGACTGGCAGGCAGATAGGTAGGTATATAGATAGAAAGACTGGCAGGCAGATAGGTAGATAGATAGAAAGACTGGCAGGCAGGTAGGTAGATAGATAGAAAGACTGGCAGATAGATAGGTAGATAGATATAGATAGAAAGACTGGCAGATAGGTAGGAAGATAGATAGATAGAAAGACTGGCAGATATGTAGATAGATAGATAGATAGATAGATAGACTGGCAGATAGATAGGTACGTAGATAGATATAGATAGATAGATAGATAGATAGATAGAAAGACTGGCAGATAGGTAGATAGATAGATAGATAGATAGATAGATAGATAGACTGGCAGATAGATAGGTGGATAGATATAGATAGAAAGACTGGCAGATAGGTAGGTCGATAGAGATAGATAGAAAGACTGGCAGATAGGTAGGTAGGTAGATAGATAGATAGGTACGTAGATAGATAAAGATAGAAAGACTGGCAGATAGATAGATAGGTAGGTAGATAGATAGATAGATAGATAGATAGATAGATAGATAGATAGATAGATAGAAAGACTGGCAGATAGATAGGTACGTAGATATAGATAGAAAGATAGAAAGACTGGCAGATAGATAGATAGATAGAAAGACTGGCCAATAGATAGATATATAAACCAAGTGAGAACAGACTGTGCCAGCACTGTGACCAGGGAACCTTAGAAGATGAAACCCACTTCCTTCTACACTGCCCCAAATACAAAACAATACGGGACCCCTATTTCAAGATGATGTCGGAATTTATCCCAGACTTTAACTGCTTAGATGGAGAGAGAAAACTCTATATCCTGCTGGGAGAGGATGAAGCCACAGTAAATATTGGGGCACACTATGTAACGGCATGTCACAGACTGAGAGGAGCATAAATTAACTCAATGTCCAAGAATTACTTGCCCAATTATCCCTTTATCCTTCCCCAATCAACTTAGAGACTAAAAACCAATATACCCTTTATAGTACTGTCCATATATTAATTTTCCATTGATACCCATGTCCCCCTAACGTGAACCTCTAATACTAACATGTTTTATTATTTTATTATTTTTTGTTTGCTTTGGCAATGTGAAAATGTAAATTGATCCTGCCAATAAAGCTCTTTTTGATTTGATTTGATTTGATTAGATAGATAGATAGATAGATAGAAAGACTGGCAGGCAGATAGGTAGATAGATATAGATAGATAGATAGATAGAAATACTGGCAGGCAGATAGGTAGGTAGGTAGATAGATAAGACAGGCAGATAGACAGACTGGCTGGCAGGCAGGCAGACAGACAAGCAGGCAGGCAGATAGATAGATAGACTGGCAGATAGATAGGTAGATAGAGATAGATATATAGATAGATAGATAGAAAGACTGGCAGGCAGATAGGTAGATAGATAGAAAGACTGGCAGGCAGATAGGTAGATAGATATAGATAGATAGATTGACTGACTGACTGTCAGGCAGATAGATAGGTAGATAGATATAGATAGATAGACTGCCAGGCAGATAGATAGGTAGATAGATAGATAGATATTGATAGATAGACTGTCAGGCAGATAGATAGGTAGATAGATATTGATAGATAGAAAGACTGGCAGATAGATAGGTAGATAGATAGAAAGGAAGGCAGGCAGGCAGGCAGATAGGTAGATAGATAGATAGATAGATAGATAGATAGATAGATAGATAGATAGATAGTGTAACATTTCCAGGTAGCACGGACCGTTGTCTCCCAGGAAAGACAGCCTTTGGGCACAATTTAACATACAAAAGCAGACAACAGTCTCTGGTTTGATTTTTAGACTGACCTCAGTCAGGTTTATTTAGTGTATTAGCTCACACAATAAAATAATAAATCCTATGCCACACTGGCCTAACTAATACAAAATAAGTGTTCCTGACTGTTAGAACACTCACAGTCCAGTACTCACACAGCTCTCTGTCTCTCTCTGGAGAATTAGCTGGTTGGACCCAGTCTCCTACTGGGGTTTACAACTCTGACACTCAGAGGTACTGGTCTGCCTGCTTGCAGACCCACAGGATCCTTGCCTGATCAAACTCTCCTCAAAAACAGGCTACACCTGCCCTTTTAATCCGTGAGCTCCAGCCACAGGGAATTAATAGATCTAAACTAGACTGGACCAGCACTGAAACCATTTACCATTAGTGTCTCGGGCCACAGTAAAGCAAACTATATCACAATTTAAACCATTCTATGACTTTCTTACATTTACACCTTTACAATAGATAGACAGATAGGTAGATAGATAGATAGAAAGACTGGCAGATAGATAGGTAGAGATAGATAGATAGATAGATAGATAGATAGATAGATAGATAGATAGATAGATAGATAGATAGATAGATAGTGATGACTTGCATGATAATGTAGGTAGCTAGAATAGATAGATAGAAAGACGGCAGATAGATAGAATAGATAGCTAGTCTGCTAGATAGATAGATAGAATGATGATATATATAATGCTGGCAGGCAGATAGGCCCTAGAGATAGATAGATAGATGATAATCAGACAAAAGACCTGGCAATAATAGGTATATAGATAGTAGATGATGAAGACGGCATATCAGAAAGGGTAGATAGACAGAAAGACGGGCAGATAGATAGGTAGATAGATAGAAAGACTGGCAGGTAGATAGATATAGATAGATATATAGATAGATAGAAAGACTGGCATATAGATAGGTAGATAGATAGATAGATAGATAGATAGATAGATAGATAAATAGATAATGAGATAAGAAAGACTGGCAGATCGATAGGTGTAGATAGATATAGGTAGGTAGATAGATGAGATAGATAGATAGATCGATAGATAGATAGTGTAGATAGAAAACTGCAGATGTTAGATAGAAAGACTGGCAAGATAGGTAGTTGATGTAGACATAGATAGAAGACGGTAGATAGATATGATAGCTAATATATAGACCATATAACGAGAGAACAGACTGTGCCAGCACTGTGACCAGGGAACCTTAGAAGATGAACCCACTTCCTTCTACACTGCCCCCAAATACAAAACATACGGGACCCCTATTTCAAGTGATGTCGGAATTTATCCCAGACTTCAACTGCTTAGATGGAGAGAGAAAACTCTATATCCTGCTGGGAAGGATGAAGCCACAGTAAATATTGGGGCACACTATGTAACGGCAATGTCACAGGACTGAGAGGAGCATAAATGAACTCAATGTCCAAGGATTACTTGCCCAATTATCCCTTTATCCTTCCCCAATCAACTTAAAGACTAAAACCAATATACCCTTTATAGTACTGTCCATATATTAATTATCCATTGGTACCCATGTCCCCTACCGTGAACCTCTAATACTAACATGTTTTTATTATTTTTTGTTTGTTTTGGCAATGTCAAAATGTTAAATTGATCCTGCCAATAAGATCTTTTTGATTTGAGATTAGATAGATAGAATAGATCGAATAGATAGATGATATATGTAGATAGATAGATAGATAGTAGATAGATATATGAAAGACTGGCAGGCGATAGGTAGATAGATATAGATAGATAGAATACTGTCAGGCAGATAGATCATAGATGGTAGGTGGTAGATACATAATACACGGCAGATACACAGACTGGCTGCTTGGCGGCACCAGACAGAACAGACAGGCAGCGGCAGGCAGCAGATAGATAGACTGGCAGATAGATAGGAAGATATATAGTAGATTAGATAGATAGATAGATAGATAGATAGATAGATGATAGACTGGGCGATAGGTAGATAGATATAGATAGATAGAAAGACTGGCAGGCAGATAGGTAGATAGATTGTTATATTTAAATAGATAATAGATAGATGATAGATAGATAGATAGATATAGATAAGATAGATGATAACTGGCAGGCAGATAGGTAGATAGATATAGATAGATAGAAGACGCAGGCAATAGGTTGTTTATAGATAGATAGATAGATATATAGATAGATGATAGATAGATAGATGAGATGATGATGGTAACATTTCCAGGTAGCACGGACCTTGTCTCCCAGGAAAACAGCCTTTGGGCACAATTTAACATACAAAGCAGACAACAGTCTCTGGTTTGATTTTTAGACTGACCTCAGTCAGGTTTATTTAGTGTATTAGCTCACACAATAAAATAATAAATCCTATGCCACACTGGCCTAACTAATACAAAATAAGTGTTCCTGACTGTTAGAACACTCACAGTCCAGTACTCACCAGCCTCTCTTCTCTCTCTGGAGAATTAGCTGGTTGGACCCAGTCTCCTACTGGGGTTTACAACTCTGACACTCAGAGGTACTGGTCTGCCTGCTTGCAGACCCACAGGATCCTTGCCTGATCAAAACTCTCCTCAAAAACAGGCTCCACCTGCCCTTTTAATACCGTGAGCTCCAGCCACAGGGAATTATAGATCTAAACTAACTGGACCAGCACTGAAACCATTTACCATTAGTGTCTCGGGCCACAGTAAAGCAAACTATATCACAATTTAACCCATTCTATGACTTTCTTACATTTAACCTTTACAATAGATAGACGTAGGGTAGATAGAAAGATAGATAGAAAGACTGATATAGATAGTCGAGACTAGATAAAGCTGATAGATGATAGATATGATAGATAGATAGATAGATAGATAGATAGGTAGATAGATAGTGATTAGATAGATAGACTGGCAGATAGATAGGTGATAGATCGAAATAGATAGATAGAAAGACTGGCAGATAGATAGATAGATAGATATATAGATAGATAGATCACTGGCAGGCAACATAGGCCGATAGAGGATAGATAGATAGATAGATAGATGATAAAGACTGGCAGATAGATAGGTAGATAGATGGTAGATAGATAGAAAGACTGGCATATAGATGGGATAGACAGAAAGACTGGCAGATAGATAGGTAGATAGATAGAAAGACTGGCAGGTAGATAGATATAGATAGATATATAGATAGATAGAAAGACTGGCAGATAGATAGGTAGATAGATAGATGATAGATAGATAGATAATAGATAGAGATAGATAGATAGAAAGACTGGCAGATAGATAGGTAGGTTAGATAGATATAGGTAGGTAGATAGATAGAAAGATAGATAGAAGATAAGATAGATATAGATGATAGATAGAAAAACTGGCAGATAGATAGATGAAAGACTGGCGATAGAATAGGTAGTAGATAGATATAAGTAGATAGAAATGGAACGGTAGATAGATAGTTAGATAGAATAAGATAGATAGATAGACAATATAAACAAGAGAACAGACTGTGCCAGCACTGTGACCAGGGAACCTTAGAAGATGAAACCCACTTCCTTCTACACTGCCCCAAATACAACACATACGGGACCCCTATTTCAATATATTGTCGGGAATTTATCCCAGACTTCAACTGTTAGTAGGAGAGAGAAAACTCTATATCCGCTGGGAGAGGATTGAAGCCACAGTAAATAATTGGGGCACACTATGTAACGGCATTTCCAAGACTGAGAGACATAAATGAACTCAATGTCCAAGGATTACTTGCCCACCAATTATCCCTTTAGCCTAATCGCCCAATCAACTATAAAGACTATAAACCGCAAAATATCCCCTGGTTATAGTGACTGTCGCGATATATTGAATTCTAACGCATTGGGGGTACCAAAAACATGTCCGGCCCTAAAACCGATGTTAACACTCTAAATCCTAACTTTTTTATTGTTGTAATTGTTATTTGTGTTTAGGCAATGATCAAGAAAAAATTAAATTGTTCCTGCCAAAAAGGATACTATTTTGATTTGATTTAGGATAGAAGATCGATTTGATAGAAACATAATGCACGTAGATAGCATCATATATATAAAACTAGATGAGGATAAGCAAATCGATGCGTGAATAAATAAAAAGACAGACTATGGCAGCCGATAAGTGAGGTAGTAGATTCAGGGAATAATAAATAACTAAAGTCCGGGCATATGCGATTAGATCGATAACACATAGTGTTAGATATGGTCATATACGGATGACTGGACAGAGCAGATACAACAGGTAACATGCTGCTTCAGGCCAGACAGGACAATAAACCACGCAGGCAATCGCACGGCAGGCAGGACTAGACTAGACTTGCAGATAGACTATGTTAGATGAGATATATAGATAGATAATATAGATAGATAGATAGATAGATCGGGCTAGATAGACTGGGCCGGACAGATATGTAGATCTATCGGGTAGATAGAAAGAAAGACTGGCAGGCAGATATTGGTAGATAGAGATAATAAAGAATAGGGATATCCTCAGATACTAGATAAATAGATTCGATAATAGATAAAAGGGGGATATATAGATAACTGGGCAAGGCAGCTATGTAGATAGATATATCATATATAGAAAGAGCTGCAGGCAGAAGGTTACGATATATAGATATAGTACTGAATTAGATAAGAGGTAAGATAAAATCGATGTAAGAGATCGATAGATAGATAGGATAGATAGATATGGTAACCATTCCAGGATACTCCGGACCGTTGTCTCCCGGAAAACAGTCCTTTGTGGGGGCGAGCAATAATTACCATCCAAGCAGACAACATCTCTGTTTATTTTTTAGACTGCCAATCAGTCAGGTTTTATTAGTGTGTGTAAAGTCTCACACAATAGAAGATAAAATAAATCCTAGGGTTCCAAGACAGGACATTCCTAACTAAATAACAACATAAGTGTTCGCTGACTGTGAGTAGCAGGAAAACACCAAAACATAATCCGCAGGGGTCACTCCACAAAGCATACTCTGTCTCTCTCTTGGAGAATTGAGCTTGTGGACCACAGTCTACCTCACTGGGGATTGTAACGGAGAATACCTGACAGGCTACATAAAAAAAAGGCATAGGTACTGGTCTGCCATGCTTTGCAGACCAGCAGGATCCTTGCCTGATCACAAACTCTCCTCAAAACAGGACTACACCGTGAAAACGGGGAAAAAGGAAAAAAAAGAAAAAAAAGGACTCCCTTGTTAATAAACCTTGAGAACTCCAGACACCGAGGATTAGATGATCTAGACTATGACTGGGACCGAGCAACTGAAAACCATGTTCCCATTAACATTGAGTGTCATCGGGCCAACAGGAAATCAAACTATCTCACAATTTACACCAGTTGCTAGGTGTACTGTTTTCTTACATTTACAAAAACCGTTACCTAATAGAGTCAGATAAGGTCTGATAGAGGTAAGTAGATAGAAAGACTGATCAGATCAAATATATGGTAGAGATGGACTAGATTAATCGCAATAATAGATGCTGATATGCTGGGGGAGATAAGATAGATATATAGATAGATAGAGGTAGATAGGTCGATAAAGATCGTTAGATAGAATAGACATAGACTGGCAGTAAGTAAAGATAGGATAGATATAATAGATGCTGAAAGGGACTAGGCAGATATAGATTAAGGGACAGAGGTATAATAGATAGATTATAGATAAGACTTCATAGCCCTAGAGCGATCGAGAAGATAGATATATAGATTAGATAGATAAAGAAGACTCTAAGCAGAAGATGAGGTAGATAGAGGATAAAGGTTAGCTCTTAGATAGACAGACTGGCATGCGGAAAAATAATAATTGGGGTAGATAGCACAGAAGTGCACTGGCCGATACGGTATAAGTGAAGGGTATATGATAGGGGGGGGGAAAGACTGCAGTGTGTAGAATAGAGTATAGGAGTAGTATATAAGAGTAGATAGAAAGACGTGGCCAGATAGACTTGGTAAATAATAATAAAAATAGGATAATAGATAGATAGATAGATATAGTAGGATAGAAGGGACCTCAATTCCAGATAAAGGACGAGTTTAGGGTAAGGATCGATCATAGGTAGGTTAGATAGATAGATAGATAGATAGATAGATAGATAGATAGATAGATAGATAGATAGATAGATAGATAGGTAGATAGATAGATAGATAGATAGATAGACTGGCAGATAGATAGGTAGGTAGATAGAAATAGATAGATAGAAAGACTGGCAGATAGATAGATAGATAGATAGATAGATAGATAGATAGACTGGCAGGCACATAGGCCGATAGAGATAGATAGATAGATAGATAGATAGATAAAAAGACTGGCAGATAGATAGGTAGATAGATAGGTAGATAGATAGAAAGACTGGCATATAGATGGGTAGATAGACAGAAAGACTGGCAGATAGATAGGTAGATAGATAGAAAGACTGGCAGGTAGATAGATATAGATAGATATATAGATAGATAGAAAGACTGGCAGATAGATAGGTAGATAGATAGATAGATAGATAGATAGATAGATAGATAGATAGATAGATAGAAAGACTGGCAGATAGATAGGTAGGTAGATAGATATAGGTAGGTAGATAGATAGATAGATAGATAGATAGATAGATAGATAGATAGATATAGATAGATAGAAAAACTGGCAGATAGATAGATAGAAAGACTGGCAGATAGATAGGTAGGTAGATAGATATAGATAGATAGAAAGACTGGTAGATAGATAGATAGATAGATAGATAGATAGATAGACCATATAAACCAAGAGAGAACAGACTGTGCCAGCACTGTGACCAGGGAACCTTAGAAGATGAAACCCACTTCCTTCTACACTGCCCCAAATACAAAACAATACGGGACCCCTATTTCAAGATGATGTCGGAATTTATCCCAGACTTCAACTGCTTAGATGGAGAGAGAAAACTCTATATCCTGCTGGGAGAGGATGAAGCCACAGTAAATATTGGGGCACACTATGTAACGGCATGTCACAGACTGAGAGGAGCATAAATGAACTCAATGTCCAAGGATTACTTGCCTCCCAGGATTACTTGCCCATTTCATCCCTTTATCCTCCCCATCAACTTAAAGACTAAAAACCATATCCCTTTTTACTAACTGTCCCTATATTAATTATCCATTGTACCCCCTGGTACCGCATGTCCACCCTAAACCGGACAACCTGCTAATACTAAGAACATTGTTTTTAATACTTATTTTTTGTTTGTTTTGGCAATCAAAATGTAAATTGATCCTGCCATAAAGAGCTTTTTGATTTGATTAGATAGATATATCGCTTAGATAGATTAGATCGATAGATCTATAGATAGATCAGACTAGAAGATCATCGCTAGATAGAAAGACTGGCATGCCAGATAGGTCGATAGATTTATAAGCTAGATAGAAATACTGTCAGCGCCGAACAGCCGCGGGCGGCGCGACGCGACTCAGCAGAATCCTAGGCATAGATAATAGATTAGGTAGGTCGGTAGATACCATCATAATCCGTGCAATCCCCAGACTGGCTGGCTGCTTGGCAAGGAGGCACACACAGCCACAGATCAGACAGGCGCAATGCCAAAACAAAAGGACCAGGCAGCAGGCAGATCGATAGACTGATTGTTTTGGTTCCCTGTTTAGACCTGGCGAATAGCTACCGGTCAGACTGCCCCTCGCTCCGCTTCGCTTCGACGGCTTCTCGCTCGTCGTCGCTCGATCGTTCGCCCTCGCCTGGCCCCTTCCACGCTCGGTCGCTCGATATAATAAAAGAAAAGACTGGCAGGCAGATAGGTAGATAGATATAGATAGATTGATATATCAGATTAAAAACGCTAGATCGATAAGGACGATATATACATCGATACGCTAGATAGACTGTGTTGGCCAACCAGGCAGATAGGTAGATAGATAGATATAGATAAGATTAGAAAAGACGGCATGGCACAAGGTGGGGTGACAGCTCCTTCGAGATAGATCCTAGAGTAGATAGATAGATAGATAGATCGACATCGCTAGATAAGATCGATAGTAACTCCAACCCTGACGTAAAACCGCAGACCATAGCGCCAGAAGGAGATAGATAAGTGATACGGAAGTTGTAACCATTCCGTGGACCGTGTTGTCTGCCCCATGAAAGAAAGAGGAACGCAAGCGAAATTTTGTACCGAAGGAAGTAGGAAACCCGGAAGGGAATAGATAGATAGATAGATAGATAGATAGATAGATAGCAGAGTTAGATAGATAGATAGATAGATAGATAGATAGATAGATAGATAGATAGATAGATAGATAGATAGATAGAAAGATAATATAGATATACAGAAAGAAAGATGCTAGATAGATGATAGATAGAATGATAGATAGATAGATAGATAGATAGATAGATAGATAGATAGATAATATAGATATACAGAAAGAAAGATGCTAGATAGATGATAGATAGAATGATAGATAGACAAAAAGATGATAGATTGATAGATAGATAGATTGATAGATAGATAGATTGATAGATAGATAGATAGATAGATAGATAGATAGATAGATAGATAGATAGATATTTTGTAGGGTTGGATGTCTATTTATGTGGTAACAAAATAAAAAGGTATATACAAGGTTTTGGTTAGGGAATTTGTTTTTTTAAGGTTTAGGGCCCAGGTGGGATCTGTGACCCTTATGAATTAAAGCTTTTGCCACAAGCAAGACGAATCGCAGTCAGTTGCAGCAAAAATCACTGCAGTCGACAGTTTGCCACAACCTATCATCGCTCCATAGAAGACTGCATGAGATTGTTCATTATTTACTGACAGTGACATGCCTGATATGGGCGACAGCCTTCGACTGCCGGTGAGAGCCGACCGACATATACAAAAATATTGGTTGGTTTGACAGAAAAATCACCACGTGTGTAACCCAGTCTAAGGCTTCACTCACACTAGGCTGCATTTTGGTGCGATTTCATGCAGGAAAATTGCATTGACAACAGAAGTGAACTCTTCACACTTGACTGCTGCGAAAAAGCAAATTGTAAAAAACACAAGATATGCAGCAGTTATGTGTGGAACTGCTATGCGATAACGCGGGGGGACATGGCACTACATGGCAAGAGCGACATTCCCCTGTGTTAAAGCTATAGCTACTGTGAATGTAGCCTAAGGCTGGGTACACATGGAGGGACTTGTCCGTCGGTCACGGCAAATTCGGTCACGGGCGGAATTTACCGTCACATCCGATTGACCAATCGATGTCGGTCGCGGCCACCCGCCCCACACCAGACGATATTTTCGGGCGATTGACCAAAAGTGCCAGGAATCGGTCGGTCGGCCGAAAATATTGGCTGGTGTGTACCCAGCCTAAAAGATAACTGCCTTTTTAACCAAAAAAATAAAAGATGACGCACAAGTTTATATAACAAAAATACTTTAAACTTACTATAAATTACTTTAAACTACTATTTAAACAGGATTTGAACCTGGAAAACCATACAACCATAACAACAACATGACTAACCAGGATCCATCTTGCTGATTAGCTGTATGTGGGATCCTATTACAGTTATTTATTTTCTGGTGATCCCTAATCTATATATAAACATCCTTGCCATGCGGACACGAATTATAATTTTTGGGAGTTTAAGGGTAAGGCCACACTACGTTGCACGGTAATACACTGGAGATGTGCCCCCGGTTTCCCACATGTTACTATACGATTGCAATGTGATCTGCGCAATGTTGCGTTATCAAAGCGCATGCAATTTGCAGAACAATGGTTATCACATGTACTCAAAAAAACAGATTGCAATGCAGAGCAATTGGCCAACACTACTGTTTGCTTTTTGACTTTTGGATTGCATGTTAAATGAAGGCCTTCAGCTCTAAAGTCTTCTCCTTCATGAGATGTATTCTGGTGAAAAGGTCAGGACTAGTGATCTTGGAAGGAACACGGTAAGGAAAGTTGGATTAATCCATAGTTAGCATAAAAAGGGGAACACTTGATGGAGGAATGAACAGCGGTTGTAAGCAAACTCTGCAAGTGGTAACAGAGAGGACCAATCGTCTTGTGACATGAGGAGTAACAACGAAGATATGTTCAAGTGTTTGGTTTGTTCTTGTTTGTCCATTAGATTGTGGATGGTATCCGGAGGAAAAAGAAGTTTGATATGCAAACACTTGCACAACTCCTTCCAAAATTTGAGGTGAATTGTACCCCCCTATCTGATACGATATCATCGGAACCCCGTGAAGACGCACACTATCTCAATGAACACCTCCGCAGTAATGGGCGCTGAGGGAATTCCTTTTAACGGAATAAAGTGAGCCATCTACGTTAACCGATCAACATCCACAAAAATTGTGTTGAAACCCTTGGAACGAGGTAACTCAACAATGAAATCCATGGTAATCATGCCCCAAGGGCGGTCAGGAACAGGCAGGGGAGACAGTAACCATATGGTCTCTGTCTAGTGGTCTTGAATCTAGCACAAGTAAGACAAGAAGCCACAAACTGTTTACAATCCTTAGACAATGGCCCAAAAAAATTTCTGTTAAGCAAATCCAACGTCTTGTGAACCCAAAATGACCGGCCACAGCATGAGAATGACAACACATGAAGTACTGCGGCCCTGGCCCGGTCTGGACAAATATTTGTTATTTTGGATATAAAGCCATCTTGGGAAAGGGAAGAAGATTGGAGAGATGCTTCTTTGATGGTTTTGACTATATTAGTAGTTAATAGTAGAAAATTAGATTTGGAGAGAACCATATTAGGTTTGTCAGATTATGACCTCAGAAAATGTCTAGAAAGGGCGTCGGCCTTGCCATTTTTTGAACCTGGACGAAAGGTTATATGGAAATTAAATCTTGTAAAAAAAGAGCCCATCTAGCTTGACGGGGTTTTAACCTTTTAGCAGTCCTGTAGGTATCCAGGTTTATGATCCATGAAGATGGTAATAGGATGATTGGTGCCCTCCAGTAAATATCGCCACTCTTCAAGGGCCGATTTTATGGCCAATAGCTCACGGTCTACATCATAATTCTTCTCAGAATCTGAAAGTTTCTTGAAAAAAAAGCAACGATGTAGTAGAGCTTAGGTCCGTTAAGTTGCGAGAGTATAGCTCCTAATGCAACTTCGAAGCATCAACCTCCAATGTAAAAGGACAGTTGGGTCTGGGTGAATAAGGATGGGGGCTGAAGTAAAAGCAGATTTCAGGCGCTCAAAGACTGTTTGAGCGGACTTCATCCAAGAGAAGGGACATGGGTTCTGGTCAGAAAGGTCAACGGCAGTATAATAGTAGAAAAATTCTTAATGAATCTACGGTAGAAGTTGGCAAATCCATGAATTTCTGAACTTGTTTCTGGGTAGTTGGAGTAGGCCAATCCTGAATAGCGGAAAACCTTTTGAGGGTCCATAGTTAACCTTGGGATGAGATGATGAACCCAGAAACGGTATTGAAGTCTTTTCGAACTCACATTTCCCAATTTGGCGTATAACCCATGAATTCTAAGATGGGAGAGAACTTTCTTAACCTGGATACGATGTTCTCCAGGTTAGAAGAAAAAAATCAATATATCATTAGATAAACGGCCAAAAAGTCACCACAAAGTCACGAAAAATATCATTGACAAAATGTTGGAATGTGGCAGGTGCATTGCACAGACCGAAAGGCATGACCAAATATTGAAATGACCATATCTGGAGCGGAACTCTGTTTCCATTCGTCCTTCTTTTATTCTAATCAAGTTATGGCTCCCCGAAGATCCAACTTGGTAAAAATTTGGGGTTCTCTCGTTGAAACAATTCGGGGAATAAAGGAAGAGGATATCTATTCTTAATTGTGACATTATTGAGAGCTCGGTAATCAATACAGGGCCTAAGTGAACCATCTTTTTCTTAACAAAAAAATATACAGCCCCTGCTGGAGACGTGGAGTGGCGAATGAAGCCCTTCTGAAGATTCTCTTCTATATTCCTTAAGAACCCTTTGCTCAGTTCTGACAAAGGATATACCCGCCCGAAAGGAATCTCCGCACCAGGTAATAGTTCGACTGGGACAATCATAATGCGGTTGGTGGGGTAGATTATAGCAGCTTCTTACAAAAACATCTGCTAAGTTATGATAGACACTGGGTAAGAGAGTTTCTGAATGAACCTGGGTAATACTTAACAATGAAGGAAAGACATGACAGTCGACACTGTGATGAGAGAAAAGAGATCTC
The DNA here is from genome assembly GCA_019447015.1 of Hymenochirus boettgeri. Classification (NCBI taxonomy): domain Eukaryota; kingdom Metazoa; phylum Chordata; class Amphibia; order Anura; family Pipidae; genus Hymenochirus; species Hymenochirus boettgeri. Next base: position 73,963,981 of record CM033477.1, read on the forward strand.
TCCAGAGATCCAGTTTATGAAGGGTGTGTGTCTTCAACCATGGCATGCCTAGAATAAGAGGAAAAAGAGAGAAAGGCAATACATCAAAAACATATAAATTCCGAATGATGATTGATGTTGATCAATACTGGAAAATCTCTCGTAGTACAGGACCAGATAGATTTTAGACCCATCTGCCAGATGAAAAAGAGAGGAGAAGATTTGGGACGAGTGGGAATCTTCCATTCCTTGGTAAGGGATTCCAAAATAAAACAGCTACAGGCCCGGAGTCAATAACGGCTGGACGGTGACCATCGGACGGTTCCCTGTAATGAGACATCAATACACAGGTAAGATGTGAAGCCGGGAACGACAGACCAGAAGCAAGTAGGGAACCTTACTTGTAGGTCGGATGGACATCCCTGGAGCAAATGACCAGACTCCCCACAGTATAGACACAGGTTTAAGCGACGTCTTCTGATCCTTTCCTCAGGAGAGAGAGAAGGACGAGTTAACCCTAATTGCATAGGGACCGGTTCCAGAAACCTGAAGAAGGAGAAGTGTGAGAACGTCATAGGATGAACGGGAAGTGCCCAACCTTTCTAATCCCTTCTCTCAGTCTACGGTCAATTTAGACCGCTAGGTCAATAAGATCTTTCAGTTCTCGGGGACTCCAGTGCGTGCTAATTTATCTTTAAGGGTTTCTGACAGTCCGATTCGGAACTTGGGATAGAGCCGCTTCATTCCATGGGTCTCCACACTGATCATGCAGAAATCGGCCACTAGTCTTCTACTTGTCTTCTCCCCTGGGAAGGTTACGGGTGCTGCTTCAGCTGAAACAACTCTACGTGGATCATCGTAAATTTCTCCTAGCGGGAAAAAAAAATACCTACGGAAGCTACGTAGGGCTGTTTTGATCCAACAAACGAAGGGCCCAAGCTTGGGGCTCGTCCTGAAGCAATGAAATAATGAAACCTACTTTACCCTTTCTTCAGTGAAGCTCCGGAAAAATCGTCCGGAAGTGGGATCTTAGGCTCAGCAACGGATGGGGTATAGAGGTGTTCCAGGAGACATGGCGTTCAACTGGCATCCAATTGGCAGTATCCCTGTCTGGCTTCTTGTAAGGTCCCCAAAGTTCGGCGACTTGTCGATATAAGTCCTCCGCTGGACTGACGTCTCCAGTGGGATTCAGCTGGCTGCCAGTTATTTATGAGTTCTTCAGGATACGGCCTCTATGAGACCCCTCTGAGCGGAATCTAAGTACCTGCCGCTCTTCACCAGAGCCTCTAATGGTGGGATGTTTGCGGCGAGCAGGCACCAGGTCGCGGCTCCAGAAGAGAGAACCACAAAGACCAATCCCACACATGTGGAGAAGCAACCGGAGTGGAGATTGGAACACTGGGAGTAGGACCTGTAGAGGATACGAAGTGCTGAGATAGGTATGCGGACCAGAGGTAGGAGCTGTGGTAGGTAGGCAGGCCGGAGGGTAACTGGAGGTAGGAGCTGGAGTGGAGATGTGGACCGGGGGTGGAGCAGTGGTAGATATGCAGACTGGAGGTAAATGGAGGTAGGAGCTGTAGTGGATAGTGGAACGGAGGAGGAGCTGTGGGTAGGTATGCAGACTGGAGGTAATGGAGGTAGGAGCTGTAGTGGATATGCGGACCGGAGGTAGGAGCTGTGGTAGGTATGCAGGCCGGAGGTAACTGGAGTTAGGAGCTGTGGTGGAAATGCGGACCGGAGGTAGGAGCTGTGGTAGATATGCAGACCGGAGGTAATGGAGGTAGGAGCTGTAGTAGATATGCCGACCGGGGTAGGAGCAGTGGTAGATATGATTCCGGAGGTAACTGGAGTAGGAGCTGTGGTGGAGATGCGGACTGGAGGTAGAGCAGTGGTAGATATGCAGACCGTAGGTAACTGGAGGTAGGAGCTGTAGTAGATATGCAGACCGGAGGTAGGAGCAGTGGTAGATATGCTGACCGGTGGTAACTGGAAGCAGGAGACAGGAAACAACTGGATACCGAAATACAGCTAAACAGGAGCTAGGAGTTCAGAGCAACAAACCCTGAACTGGCAGCAAGAGGCCAACTGCCAGGAGGAGCCAAATAGGCCCCTGTGAACTCATACCTGCTGCCGTGCCCCGGAAGGAGATGGCTGCCAGCAGGTAAAAGCCTGCGCCGCCACGTCCTCGCGTCACGTGCGCGCGAGCGGGCAGAGCGCGTCATCGGCTCGCTCCCGCTCGCGACCGCCGGAGGAGGATCCCAGGCTCGAGGGAAGGTAAGTGCCTGACAGTGCTTGTAATTTGAACAGCCTACGCTTTTCAAAGGAAACAGTCCTGAAACTTGGAAATACCCCCCACAATCTATTATTTTTGGAATCTGCACTCCTTCAAGATGTTACGGTGCCAAGCTTTCATACATACTGAAGAATTCCAGAAACAGTACTCCATAGAACTCGGTGGCTTTTAGGAGATTTTGTGAAAAAATAAATAAGAGGACTCAATGGTTGAAATCCTACCTAAACCCATGGCAAGTAAAAAAACCCACTAAATGGCAATCTCCACATGTCCTGAATCAAATGGTATGCCATATGGGTGGGTGCAAACAGAGACAGGGCCACCAACTAGCTCAAATGGGACCCATGCGCAATTGCAATTACAATTACAAAAAAAAATAAAAAACGCCACAACCCACTCCCACTCACCGCTTTAGTGGTATTTTGTGAAAACAGTTAGTACATAGAGTCACACAAGTTTTGCACACTTACTGATCTAAAATTCAATCCGGTCTTTTTTCTTTGGTACCTCTGCAAAATTTCCAACTAAAATAGGCTTAGTTTCCCTAGGAATCAGTCAAATAATGATCTGCGTTTACCGATAACACAGAGGGCATTGGGAAGCTTGGAGAAGACAAAGTTTTTTGCTAATTTATAGTTTTAGGGTAAAAAAAAAAAAATGGTGTGTGTATCACTTAAATAATTTTTTTGTGTGCATTTCCCCTTTTTTTTGGAACATTCCCAAAGATGATCATCAAACCATCTTAGGGAATGATAACGAACTTGGAATACGGGCATAAATGCCTGTTTTCCAATTTGAAATCCGATCGGAAAAATCACTTCCCGGAAATCATTTTCCAGGAAGAGATTTTTCATTCATTGGCAAAGATCAATAATTTTGTGATCAGAAGATCACCAAATTTTGATCTCTGTCCCCATTTTTTTTCTAAGTCTTTGCTAAGTTCCATTGAGTTCCATTCACAAAAAGAATAGTAAAGCTGTCACACTCACAGCTTTACTATACCCGGTACTGTACGGGGATCTGAATGGAGATCGCAGTGCAGTACCTCCATTAGACCACAGCAGCATTGTACCTCTCTTTGGGAAGACCCCGGTGAAGGAGGAAGCTCCATGACGTCAGCAGGGTCTCCCTTTCCGCATTAAAGACTTCCTCCTCGTGGGACCGGCTGCTGCTATACGGTCACGGCTAAAGGTAGGGATATCTCCGGATCCCTCCTCGGATTTGGACGAAACCGAGGAGGGGTCGAGGGGGCTAGGGGGGCAGTTGAATGCTGCCCCCTGATCGCCCCTAGTGCGGCCAGCGGGACAGGCAGTTTGAGCCTTTCCTGCGCAGATATGAATAAACGATCAGTGGCAGTGAAAGGGTTTAAACAGTGAGTATTTGGGGTGTATCTGTTTTTTGTATGTATGTATATGTTTATTTATATAGCACACTAGGCGAAACAGTGCTGTACAATTACAATACAAATAGTCTTACAAGGGGGACAGTCAATAAATACATAAATATATAAATAAGATGAGCATCATGAAATATACAAGTGCTTGAAACATGTAAAATGCAATGGGGAGGGATGCTGCAAACCTAAACACAATAGCAATAATGAATGCTGATGCTCCAGCACTGCAGCCAACAGTACATGTACATGTTGTAAGTATAGCCGGGCACACCAGTCTTAAATCCAACAAATTATTGTGACGTTTCGGAACCCAACTGGTTCCTTGCAGAATAGGATCTTGTACTTCTAAAATTGTGTTTGGTGTTGTGTTGCTCTTGCTAAGGTTGCCAATAGTTTTTAAGGATGGTTACCATTCTTAAGGGCATGTCCACCCCCAATCAAAATTTTCCCAAATGCTGGCCTATGTTTAGCTTGAAAAGTTCTTACCTTACATTCTGCTCCCCATGGTTCTTTGTAGTCCTTGTCCAAAGTCCAGGAAACTGAAGTGCAGTGGATGTCTTCCTGTCCAAACGTCTCTGCCTTGCTTGAAGCCTCCGGGAGGGATGCAGACATGCGCAGGGGAAACCCCCCCCCCCCCCCCTCCTCCTCCGGATCCACTGGATTCACACGAGAAGAATCTAAAAAAAACCTTTCTGATATTTACTTACAGGCACTTCGCTCCCGCGACTTCTTCTTAGCCGGCAGCCGCATCTGTGATTGGCTGACCGGCAGCCAATCACAGACGCGGCTGCTGGTCAGGCCCCTCTCTGCTGTTTCCTGTTAGCAGAGAGGGAGAAGGAGACTCGCTGGAGCGGAGGGGCTGTAAGTAGTTATCTAAGCATTTTTTTTTTGTTTTATTATAGCGGTTGGGGGTGGGCTGCCATACCTAACATTATGCCCAAAAGTCATTTTTACAGTGGACATGCCCTTTAAAGAAGTATTGTCTCTAAAAAAAAAATTTCCTATTTGCCTTTTCCCGCAATTCCAAAGTATATTGTTGACATTTTCAGACTGACATTTTTCACAGATCGTATTTCAGTAAATGCTGAAAGTCTTACACCCCTTGGTATTTATTAATATTGATAAACACTCCACAAAGGGAAAAAATTAACAAACCTTCATAAATATTCCCTAAAATGTCCAGGTTATAGTGAAGATTTTGGAATTGGCCACACTAGCATGTTTTAACGTGCGATCCAATTGTGATTGCGTTCCAATCACAAGTCAAAAAATGCATGCTAGTGTTGGATCACATGCACTGCAAAAAGCGAATTGCAGTGCAGACCAATTGGCCACACTAGCATGTTTTAACGTGCGATCCAATTGTGATTGCGTTCCAATCACAAGTCAAAAAATGCATGCTAGTGTTGGCCAATTGGTCTGCACTGCAATTCGCTTTTTGCAGTGCATGTGATCAGACTGCTGGGTGGCGGCAGACAGACAGACAGACAGGCAGGCAGGCAGGCAGGGCAGATAGATAGACTGGCAGATAGATTAGTGATAGATAGAAGATAGATAGATAGATAGATAGATAGAGAGATAGATGATAGATATAGTAGATAAAAACGGCAGATAGATAGATAGAAAGACTGGCAGATAGATAGGTAGGTAGATAGATATAGATAGATAGAAAGACTGGTAGATAGATAGATAGATAGATAGATAGATAGATAGATAGATAGATAGATAGATAGATAGATAGATAGATAGATAGACCATATAAACCAAGAGAGAACAGACTGTGCCAGCACTGTGACCAGGGAACCTTAGAAGATGAAACCCACTTCCTTCTACACTGCCCCAAATACAAAACAATACGGGACCCCTATTTCAAGATGATGTCGGAATTTATCCCAGACTTCAACTGCTTAGATGGAGAGAGAAAACTCTATATCCTGCTGGGAGAGGATGAAGCCACAGTAAATATTGGGGCACACTATGTAACGGCATGTCACAGACTGAGAGGAGCATAAATGAACTCAATGTCCAAGGATTACTTGCCCAATTATCCCTTTATCCTTCCCCAATCAACTTAAAGACTAAAAACCAATATACCCTTTATAGTACTGTCCATATATTAATTATCCATTGGTACCCATGTCCCCCTACCGTGAACCTCTAATACTAACATGTTTTATTATTTTTTGTTTGTTTTGGCAATGTCAAAATGTAAATTGATCCTGCCAATAAAGATCTTTTTGATTTGATTAGATAGATAGATAGATAGATAGATAGATAGATAGATAGATAGATAGAAAGACTGGCAGGCAGATAGGTAGATAGATATAGATAGATAGAAATACTGTCAGGCAGATAGATAGATAGATAGGTAGGTAGGTAGATACATAATACAGGCAGATACACAGACTGGCTGGCTGGCAGGCAGACAGACAGACAGACAGGCAGGCAGGCAGGCAGGCAGATAGATAGACTGGCAGATAGATATGTAGATAGATAGATAGATAGATAGATAGATAGATAGATAGATAGATAGATAGATAGATAGATGCTGCTGAGACCTTGCCCCCCTCCAACTTATCTTGGAGATTTATTCAATACAAATTTTATGTCCCTCCAAATACTTTGTATCCAGCCAAATGCGTGCCAATTGCATCCCCGCATAAATTCAGAATTTCTCAACCACCAAATCAATTCCCCATCACGGAAAACAATAATATACTGACTGGCCCCATTTTACTTCACACTTTAACTTACCACTATTATATCACGCATTTGAACTATGAGTGTAATGTTGTATAGGTATATATCAGAGAGCACCACAGCTTTACTGTAATCTGCTTAAAGGAACATTTCAGCGCTTATTTATACTATTGGTAGGAAGAGAAAACATCATTTACACACTACACATACCTCTTTCCAGAATCCTAATGTGATGTTCCCTGTCCCCTGTATATTTCCCGGTATCAGCTTCCCCAGTCTAGGTCCTCACTCTGAGTTCACCTCTGCTCATCCGCGACCAGGCTAAATCCGGCAGCCATGCGCAATGAGAAGTCACTGCAGTCGAGAGCAGTGACCCTTTCTCAGCACGCAAACAGCATACCCGGCCGAAGCCTCGGGTTTCTATTCCAGCGCGCGCGCACCGCCGATACTGGCAACACAAAATTTGCTGTTCTTTTACATGTGACAAATAAAAAACTATGAGCAATAAGTGCAAGCATTATTATTGGATGGGTGACCTGGTAGGGATGGGTTTTAAATACTATCATGGATTATGGGTGACAGGGGGTGGGGTTGAAAATTATTGGTCATTTTTGGGAGATTGTACTCAAAGAATTTGGGGGACATGGAGTGGTGGGGGATGAGGCAGGGCAATTCTACGTTTCACTTTGGCACTTGGACAGTGTTGGTCAATTTTGGAGGTATTTTATCCTTCTAATTCATATAGACATATATTATGGTTATATACTGAGTAGTGCCATGTTTAACATGGCTATCTACCAAACTTATTAATTGATGGCACAGCAATATGGGTAGGGAAAAAGGTTGTGCGTGATGGTGACAAAGCTTGCTACCTACACTATGCCACACTGAGTAATGCACAGGCAATATGGTTAAGGGGAAAGGTTGTGTGTGATGGATGATAAAGCTTACTACCTAAACTATGCCACACTGAAAGTGATGCACAGGCAATATTGGAAGGGGAAAAGGTTGTGTGTGATGGATGACAAAGCTTGCTACCTACACTATGCCACACTGAAAGTGATGCACAGGCAATATGGTTAGGGGAAAGGTTGTGTGGAGGATGATAAAGCTTACTAACACACTATGCCACCTGAAAGTGATGCACAGGCGATATGGTTAGGGGGAAAGGTTGTGTGTGATGGATGATAAAGCTTACTACCTAAAACTATGCCACATGAAAGTGATGCACAGGCAATATGGTTAGGGGGAAAGGTTGTGTGTGATGGATGATAAAGCTACTAACTACACTATGCCACACTGAAAGTGATGCACAGGCGATATGGTTAGGGGGAAAGGTTGTGTGTGATGATGATAAAGCTTACTACCTAAACTATGCCACACTGAAGTGATGCACGGCAATATGGTTAGGGGAAAAGGTTGTTGGTGTGATGGATGATAACGCTTACTAACTACACTATGCCACACTGAAAGTGATGCACAGGCAATATGGTTAGGGGGAAGGTTGTGTGTGATGAATGATAAAGCTTACTACCTAACACAAACAGAAACACAACACACCCAACAGACATAGCTACACAAACCACCGACAGACCACACATAACACAACCACCGACAGACACAGCTACACTAACACACAGACACACACAGTAACACAAACACACCGACAGACAAAGATACACAAACACACAGACAGACACACACACCAACACAAAATACATGACAGACACATACAGTACACACACAAACTGATTGATTCACAGTAACACACTGCTAGAAACAAACATATAATATCTTATAAACAATAATACATACATTTCATTTCAATAAACAATACCAGCAAGTGTTTAATTTGTATAAGTAATCACTAAGTTCAGTAGATCAGTCAGTAAACTGTATCTTATGCAGCAAAAAAAAGTGACGTGAAGAGAGGGAAAAGTCTATTAGTCATGAGGTGCAAAAGGGCGGGGTTATAAACATGTCAGTACAGCATAGACAATAATCAGTGCAGAGTGAAGACACTCCCACCAAAAAACGACAGAACTTTACAAGCTGATTGCAGAGGCTACAAGCAGAATTTTTTTAAAAATAAAGGTATCCTGGGGGATGGGGACAGGGGGTTTATTATGCAGAAGTTTGTAAAATATGTCATTTCTGAGAGACACTTCCTTTAAGTTTTCTAATTTTAAGTTTTCTAAAAACAATTTTTTTTTTTTTTTTTTTAACCGATATTAGAAACAGGAGTCTTATATATATTCTGTATGCTGCAGATTTCCATCCACTCAACGATTTTATTTCCCAACTGACTTACTATCACTGACTGCCACAGTCCGTGCCCCAACACGAAAGAGAATGTGTACCATAACTACCTACTGTCAAATTTGCCACACCTAGGGCCCTCTTAAATTGATCTAAATTGCAATTTAGATAATGCTGTAGTATCCACGTGTATCCAACATGAACCTACCGAACTGGGTCAAAGGGAAAGGAACTTCTTATCACTCTACTGGGCAAACTGACCTATGACTTTTGCAATACGTCCACTCCCTCTTCCCCTTGATATTTTTTTACAGTACCTGCTTTTACCCTGGATTCCCCCCTTATCCTCATACTGTTCAACAGATATAATATAGGATCCTTAGAGGATGTTTTTCAGACAACTCGTTCCTAGTAACATGCTTCACTATAATGAAATATTATACTGCATACACTTTAAATCTAACTTTCTCAAGTTATGTAGCATGATCACAGGAAGCATGTTGATGATAAGTTATTTATAGCATACACCACACTCATATTGTCTATCTACAATGTACAGTTGTTGTTTTTTTTTTATTATATACCTCCAGAATCTGAAAACAACCCCTATAAACACCAATAAGTTATAAATACCCCTTCGGTAAATGTAAGCCTGTAAGAACTGGATAAAGCATCTTGTTTGTATGTGCAGTGTCAGACCACACCCTGACCTCAGTCACATGCTTCCTGCTTTATCTGTCCTGTAGATTGATTGCCTAGAAATATTAATGGGTGTGACCAACTGTAACCAGTTTCTGCCATAGCTAATGACTGAGCATGTGCAGAACATAATGCTTGTTGACCAAACTGTCTGATACTATAATAGTGAGAAGTAAAGCACAAACCATATTTACTTAGATACATTTCCAGCGCCCGTATCAAAATGAGAGGTAAGACACAGATAACTGGTTTTATATCAAGGTGTTCTGCCTCTGGTTCAGTGCTGTTCTGTGGCTTTAGTTTGTCCTTTAATAATGAACTCTTTCCACAGCTGTAGCCGCCTTCCTCGTACCAATCTCCCTAACCTCTTGAGTCTATTTCAATGCCCAAAATTTAAATAAACCCGTAAACTGTCTTTACATGGGCAATGGGGACCCCTAAGCCGCTGTGAACTTCTTACATGGTCTCTAACAGCTTGTTTACACACATCCGACCCAACAAACAAAAAATTCATCTAGATAGTGTGCCAATGATGAAGACCCGCCTTATGCAAAACACACCAATGTAATAAAACTGCTAAACTTCTCAAAATAAGCACATGAATAGAGCATCCCATTGGCAGACATTTTTTAACACAGTTATTCTCCCTAAAATTTGCCACCCATTAAGTTATCCGGGTGAAGTGGTAGCAGCATAAATACTGACTCAACATCTATCTCAGCCCACGAGAGCTTTATGGCCGCACTGTTTGACAATATCCAAAGCCCTGTCAAAAAGTTTGATAATGCACTGAACATTTTGCTAAATCCTGTGCATAATTGACTAATAGCTCTCTGGGTAAACAGATGCTGAATCTCCGGGACTTTCTGCTTTCCTAGGCCAGTCATCCTTCCTTTGAGCTGCCTATTTAAGAGTATTGCATTTCCTAGCTCCTTCCACCGCTTTACAACAGGAACGACAAAACCAGACTTAAAACCATTAAACGAAACTTGCTATTTCCTTGTCTGGATATTTTTCCAACTAACTACTTAGCTGCTCATTATTATTGGTGTTTCGCCTTTCCCAGTCTTTATAAATTATATTACTGGAGATAATTATTGCCTGTGTTTGTATTACTGAATTGCTATACTGTTATAGTTGCACAACACATAACATTTTAATTAGTTGTGCACTAAACATAGACATTTGAATTTGAGTAATGCTTATGTGGCCATTTGTAAACTTTTTCATTAAGAGTAAATATATATATTTTTTTTTTTTTACATTAATGAACCAAACTCTGCATCATAATTCAGTTACACAATACCATTTACTCACTTATGCCCTTTACTGCACAGGACATAATAACCAGAGGTAACTATAAATGGGTAGTGCTGGTTAGATTAATGTATGTGTGATATTATGTGGATATATAATATGCACACAACACAAATTACTGGAATATTTATATATATTATGAATTTTAAAATGTATACCGTATATGTATGAAAGGTATATGACTAAGTGTCACTCCTCCTCCATTCAAAGCTCAACGTCCCCAATCCTATTATAGTGCCAGTACAGCATTCAAAAACGTTCTCCCTTCCCCCCTCACACTCATAATAGTTACAAACAATGACAACACATAGTCACTTAGTGACAATTAAATCAAGTCTCACCCGTCTGGATCTTTGTGCATTAACCACAGACAGTATAATTTAAAGATAGCACCATATTTCCCAAAACAAAACATGGCATTTTAATGCATCACATACACAGGCCAGTTATCGTTCGAAACGGACATTCGTACACATCGTGCGTCGCGGGTTGGGACCCACGATCGCCATGTGTACAAAACCTTAAGGCTGGGTACACACAAGGGGACCATTTGTCCCGACTGAGTGTTCACTATGAGCGTGTGTAACCACCTTAAGGTGGCCATACATATTCGGATTTTACGAAACCAAGTGCTCCTGCGACATTAGACCAGTCCTGCCAGAACTGAAGAACTGGAAAGGCGGTTCGGCAGATCGATCGAATGTCTGGAGCGCTCTGTTGGGTAAGTAAAACGGATATGTGTATGGCCACCTTTACATCTCGAAATGTTTCATAATGTATGGCCAGTATTACTTGTACAGTCATGCTGTTGTTAGCCAGTCACAACAATTCTTTTTATTCTTAATATTGACAAATATAGATTCCCATTTATCCTTCTGTTAAACAGACTGATCATTACTTTTGAGATCAGAAGGCAATAGGACCCAGCAGAAAATATCCATCCATCCCATAAGTGGCAAAATATTGAGCAGATGTGAAACCACGGAGGGACGAGCGAGCGCTCGGCTGGGACAATTGTCCGTCGGTCATGGCAAATTCGGCCACGGAATTTTCCGACATGCCCGATCGTTCGTCCCTCTATACAGACAAACAAACATAGATGTCGGTCGCGGCCGCCCCCCCACACCAGCCAATATTTTCGGCTGTATCGACCGAAAGTGCCGTGAAATGGTCGGTCGCCGAAAATATTGGCTGTGTACCCAGCCTAAATCTACGCAAGATATTGTAAAGGGGAACATACATGCAACAATCTCGGTTGTACAATACTGGGATTTTCTGATATTGTATGATCAGCAACCATGCATGGCCATAGTATTTTCTTTGTCCAATTTTAGCTAACATGGAAATCGCGGGAATGCAAACATTTCTGCAACTCCTAAGCACATGCGAAGGCTGTGTCCATTCACGTTTTTGCTCAAGTATTTTTTTCTCGCAATCACATGCTTGCGCAAACGCAAAACACAGCTGTGAACGCAAAGAAATTGTGCACCAAGAGTTGGTACATTGTAGTGTGTCCTCAGCCTAAAGGAGTGCAACCCGGAGCTTTTACCTGTACGCGATCCCACATGCAATACTCCATTTACGTTCTGGTATTGTATAGCGGAATAGCGCAAAGGTAAGTATTGTTATAATCTCCCTGTTCCTAGTGTGAACAAGCCCTGAATAATAGATTTATATATGGATGTCTGTATGGGGGCTCTGTTGGTTTATACTAAAACTGGATTTTTTAATTGTATCATGACAGCATACTCAGCAGCAGTACATGTGATGGTTTATTCCTAGTGATGCTGTCCTGTGTAACAGCCTTTCACACTTCTTTCTGCCCCTACCCCCGAAAAAGTTTTCACAGTAAATTACATCTCAACAGGCCTATTTGTTCCCCCCCCATCAATTTAGCAAAAACAAGATTCCTACAACTGATAATATGACAACCACCTGGGTGGTCGTTTTGATTTAGGGCACGACCACACTACAACCAGTGCGATTTACACGTGATTTCAGAGCGTTTGTGTTTTTCCTTTTGAGACACAAAATTGCATTCAATTACGCATAAAAATGGTGAGGCATGCGGTTGTGTATCACAAACAGATGCGCAATTGCATCACAACCAAAATCATGCAGTTTTGGTGCATTGCCATAAATTGCAATGTTAGTAAAAAATTGTGTGCGTAAACACGAGCACAAATGCACCAAAATGGCCCTAGTATGGCCTAGCCCTCAATTCTGAACAATCAAATTACATTAGGAGATTTTCCTTACCTGACTGACGATCCTATGACATTAGACCGATCCCGCCGGAACCGCCTTTCCCATTCTACTTTGTGACCGATATGCAATCTCAAAATGAATGGGATTTGCGATCGCATGTCGGTCCCAAAGAAAACAGGAAAGGTGGTTCCGGCAGGATCAGTCTAATATCGTGGGATCGTGCTTTCCATGTAGTGCATGCCCCCTGTGTTATCACATAGTCACTGCTATGCTGCACAAAACTGCTGCATGCGTTTTTACAATGCACTACATTGCAGCAGTGAAGTGTGAACAGTACTGTTCACGTCTGATGCCTATGCATTTTGGTGCAATTTCCCTGCATGAAATCACACCAAAACAGTGTGAGCGAAGCTTTAGGTTGGTACATACGAGGACATTTTTATGTAAATTGACCAATATTTTCGTATATTGGTTGGTTGGCCTGAATAACCACCAGCGTTTGTGCGGTCGTGCGGCGACCGATTCTATAGCCTATTCGATCGGCCGTGTCGGTAAATTGATGATTCTTCCAGCCGACAGCTCCCTTCTGGCGAACAGTAGGTGGGACGAAAAATTTGCCAGTGTTACCCAGCCTTAATGTTAAGATTAATTTCCTTGGGCTGGTACACATGAAGGGACTATATAGTATAGTATAGTATAGTATAGTATAGTATAGTATAGTATAGTATTGAGGTTGAATAAAGACATACGTCCATCCAGTCCAACCCATCTAGCATATCCTCATTTCCTGCCACTGTTGATCCAGAGGAAGGCAAAACCCCCACCAATTTATGAAGGGGGAAAAATTCCTTCCTGACTCCAAGTGGCAATCGGAAATTTCCTGGATCAACTCTACTTTATGTATCAATACCAGTAACTTGTAACATCCTTGTTTGCAGAAACTCATCCAGCTTTTTTGAAAATGACCAATGAACTGCCATAACAACGTCCACTGGAAACAGTTCCATAGCTTTACTGTTCACAGGGAAAAACCCTTCCGAGCTTGAGGCCTAAACCTTTTTTCTTCAAGTCTTAAGGGATGTCCTCGTGTCCTTTGACATGTTCTATTGGTGAACAATGCCCCAGATAGTTTATTGTATGGCCCGTTAAGTATTTATACACAGTAATCTATCCCCACCAAGCGCCTTTTCTCCAGCGTACATAATTGTAACTTTTCCAGTCTCTCTTCATATTCAAGCTCCCCCAATCCCCTTATTAATTTAGTTGCCCTTCTCTGAACCCTTTCCATTTCAAAGATGTCCTTTTTGTGCACAGTCCTTTTTGTGCAATTCCAAAATTGCACTGCATATTCCAAATGAGGCCTTACCATGCTTTGTAAAGAGGGAGAATTACATTTTCCTCTTGAATCCATACCTCTCTTTTATACAAGACAATACCATGCTGGCTCTGGCTGTTGCCGCCGGCACTGCTTGCTACCTTAAGTTTGTTTATCCACCAAAACTCCAAGATCCCTTTCAACAGGGATTCACTTAACACAGAGCCATTTATAGTATAAGTAGCACAAGGATTTTAAGTCCAAAATGCATCACCTTACATTTATCACATTGAATTTCATTGTCACTTAGCAGCCCAATGTGATAATCTATCTAGATCCCTTTGCAACGATTGCACATCCTGAAGTTTTTATGGTCGACACAAGTTTGTGTCGTCAGCAAACACAGAAACCTTGCTGACAATACCCACTTCCAAATCATTAATAAATAGATTAATAGAAGCGGCCCCAACACAGAACCCTGTGGCACCCCACTTGCACTTTGTCCATAATGATGAAGCCCCATTAACAACTACTCTCTGCATCCTATTCCTTAACCAATTTCTATCCATGTACAAATGGACTCCCCAGACCAACAGCCTTAGCTTATTCATTAGTCGCCTATGGGGGACTGTATCAAAAGCCTTTGCAAAATCCAAGTAAACTACATCTACTGCTATACCAGAGTCTAAATTTCTACTTACTTCCTCATAAAAGCAAAGCAAGTTATTTGACAAGATCTATTCCTCCTAAATCCATGCTGGTTACTACTTATAATGTCAGTCCTTGAAACATACTCTAGAACATGTTCCCTTATTAAACTTTCCAGGATCTTCCCCACCACTAAAGTTAAACTTACAGCCTGTAATTACCCGCTGTGAACGACTACCCTTTTTGAATATTGGAATACATCAGCCTTTTTCCATCCAGAGGCACACCACCGGACATGAGGATCAGCAAAAATAAGAAACAATGGCCTAGATAAAACTGAACTTAGCTCCTTAAGTACCCAGGATTTATTTTTTCCGGTCCAGGAGATTATTAATATTAACCTTATTTAGTTCTTTCTGACCATATCCTCGGTTAACCAAAGTGAACTTGAATCTTGATACCCTTTATTGCTACTATACTCTATGATATCTGTACTTGGATCTTCTTCTATATGACCGACTGAGCGTTCCCTACTAGCGAGTGCTTGGCCGGGACAAATGACTGTCGGTCATTTTTGGACGATTGATCGTGCGGTTCCCTATTGGCTGTGATTAATCAACAGGTCCAATTACCTGTTCATCCGGTTGCAAGCGATTTAAAAACCACTGCAGTTTTAAGCCAAACCTACTGATACAAGTAATTATCAGTCTATTGGGCCATAAAATTGCCCGTGTGTACCCAGCCTAAAGGTTTGCATACACGTGCGATCGCGGGTCCGTCCCGCGATGCACGATGTGTACGACCTTTCGTTTCGGCCATAATCAGCCGTTGTATGGGCCATTTATCTGCGGTTTGGTCGGGAATCGTTGCCCGACTGACCGGGCTGATCTCTGAATAACTGGCCGTTTCGGCCGATAAAGGGCCTATACATGGGACGATTATCGGCCGAAACAAACGTTCGTACACACTGTGCGCCGCGGTCAGGACCCAGGTCGCACTATGTACGAACCTTTAGACAGATAGTGCCGAGATATCTATCTTCTATCTATCTATCTATCTATCTATCTATCTATCTATCTATATCTATCTATCTATCTATCTATCTATATCTATCTACTATCTGCCTGCCAGTCTTTCTATCTATCTATATCTATCTACCATCTGCCTGCCAGTCTATCTATCTATCTATCTATTCTATCTATCTATCTATCTATCTATCTATCTATCTATATCTATCTACCTATCCTGGCCATCTCTTCTACTATCTTCTTATCTACCTATCTGCCTGCCAGTCTATCTATCTATCTATCTATCTATCTATCTATCATCTATCTATATATCTATCTATCTATTCGATCTATCAGCTATCTATCTACTATTGACTATATCAT
Source organism: Hymenochirus boettgeri (assembly GCA_019447015.1). Lineage (NCBI taxonomy): Eukaryota > Metazoa > Chordata > Amphibia > Anura > Pipidae > Hymenochirus > Hymenochirus boettgeri. The sequence goes on from CM033477.1 coordinate 73,980,186, forward strand.
TTTCTACTGATCCAGTCTATCTTATTGCCTGCCTGCCTGCCTGCCTGTCTGTTGTCTGTCTGCCGCCAGCCAGCCACAGTTGTGTATCTGCCTGTATTATGTATTTAACCTACTACCATCTATCTATCTATCTGCCGACAGCTCTCATTCAATCTATCTACCTAGCCTGCCATTCTATTCTATCACATCCTATCTATCTATCTATCTACACAACAAACAAAAAAGATCTTATTGGCAGGATCAATTTACATTTTGACATTGCAAAAACAAACAAAAAATAATAAAACATTGTTAGTATTAGAGGGTTCACGGTAGGGGGACAAGGGTACCAATGGTAATTAATATATGGACAGTACTATAAAGGGGTATATTGGTTTTTAGTCTTTAAGTTGAGTGGGAAGGATAAAAATAAAGGGATATGGGCAAGTAATCCTTGGACATTGAGTTCATTAGCTCCTCTCAGTCTGTGACATGCCGTTACATAGTGTGCCCCAATATTACGTGGCTCATCCTCTCCCAGCAGGAATAGAGTTTCTCTCCATCTAAGCAGTTGAAGTTGGGATAAATTCCGACACATCTTGAAATAGGGGGGCGACCCGTATGTTTTGTATTTGGGGCAGTGTAGAAGGAAGTGGGGGTCATCTTCTAAGGTTCCACTGGTCACAGTGCTGGCACAACTGTTCTCTCTGGTTTATGGTCTATCTATCTATCGATCGATCTAGCGACTATTGATCAGCTAGGCATTACAGTCGGGTCCTAAGCGATCGATAGCTCGGCTGAACTACCTATCTAATCGGCCAGTCGTTGCTAGCATCTATATGCGTGGGGAGAGAGATCGAGATATAGAGAGCGGCGAGCGACGAGGCGAGCGATCGAGCGAGTGAAGATAGATAGATAGATAGATAGATAGATAGATAGATAGATAGATAGATAGATAGATAGATAGATAGACTGGCAGGCAGATAGGTAGATAGATATAGATAGATAGAAAGACTGGCAGGCAGATAGGTAGATAGATATAGATAGATAGATAGATAGATAGATAGATAGATAGATAGATAGATAGATAGATAGATAGACTGGCAGGCAGATAGGTAGATAGATATAGATAGATAGAAAGACTGGCAGGCAGATAGGTAGATAGATATAGATAGATAGATAGATAGATAGATAGATAGATAGATAGATAGATAGATAGATAGATAGATATCTCGGCACTATCTGTCTAAAGGTTCGTACATATGTGCGACCGTGGGTCCTGACCCGCGGCGCACAGTGTGTACGAACGTTTGTTTCGGCCGATAATCGTCCCATGTATAGGCCCTTTATCGGCCGAAACGGCCAGTTATTCAGAGATCAGCCCGGTCAGTCGGGCAACGATTCCCGACCAAACCGCAGATAAATGGCCCATACACCGGCTGATTATCGGCCGAAACGAACGGTCGTACACATCGTGCATCGCGGGACGGGACCCGCGATCGCACGTGTATGCAAACCTTTAGGCTGGGTACACACGGGCCAATTTTATGGCCCAATAGACTGATAATTACTTGTATCAGTAGGTTTGGCTTAAAATCTGCAGTGGTTTTTAAATCGCTTGCAACCGGATGAACAGGTAATTGGACCTGTTGATTAATCACAGCCAATAGGGAACCGCACGATCAATCGTCCAAAAATGACCGACAGTCATTTGTCCCGGCCAAGCACTCGCTAGTAGGGAACGCTCAGTCGGTCATATAGAAGAAGATCCAAGTACAGATATCATAGAGTATAGTAGCAATAAAGGTATACAAGATTCAAGTTCACTTTGGTTAACCGAGGATATGGTACAGAAAGAACTAAATAAGGTTAATATTAATAAATCTCCGGGACCGGATAAAATACATCCTCGGGTACTTAAGGAGCTAAGTTCAGTTTTATCTAGGCCATTGTTTCTTATTTTTGCTGATTCCTCAATGTTCGGCATGTCCGGTGGTGGCCTCTGGATTGGAAAAAGGCTGATGTTTATTCCAATATTCAAAAGGGTAGTCGTTCACACCGGGAATTACAGGCCTGTAAGTTTAACTTTAGTGGTGGGGAAGATCCTGAAAGTTTAATAGGAACATGTTCTAGAGTATGTTTCAAGGACTGACATTATAAGTAGTAACCAGCATGGATTTAGGAGGAATAGATCTTGTCAAACTAACTTGCTTTGCTTTTATGAGGAAGTAGTAGAAATTTAGACTCTGGTATACCAGTAGATGTAGTTTACTTGGATTTTGCAAAGGTTTTTGATACAGTCCCCCATAGGCGACTAATGAATAAGCTAAGGTCTGTTGGTCTGGGGAGTCACATTTGTACATGGATAGAAAATTGGTTAAGGAATAGGATCAGGAGTAGTTGTTAATGGGCTTCATCATTATGGACTAAAGTGCTAAGTGGGGTGCCACAGGGTTCTGTGTTGGGGCCGCTTCTATTAATCTATTTATTAATGATTTGGAAGTGGGTATTGGTCAGCAAGGTTTCTGTGTTTGCTGACGACACAACTTTGTCGACCATTAAAACTTCAAGGATGTGCAATCGTTGCAAAGGGATCTAGATGATTATCACATTGGGCTGCTAAGTGACAGATGAAATTCAATGTTGATAAATGTAAGGTGATGCATTTTGGACTTAAAATCCTTGTGCACTTATACTATAAATGGCTCTGTGTTAAGTGAATCCCTGTTGGAAAGGGATCTTGGAGTTTTGGTGGATAACAAACTTAAAGGTAGCAAGCAGTGCCAGGCGGCAACAGCCAGAGCCAGCATGGTATTGTCTTGTATAAAGCGAGGTATGGATTCAAGGGAGGAAAATGTAATTCTCCCTCTTTACAAAGCATTGGTAAGGCCTCATTTGGAATATGCAGTGCAATTTTGGAATCCTGTGTACAAAAAGGACATCTTTGAAATGGAAAGGGTTCAGAGAAGGGCAACTAAATTAATAAGGGGATTGGGGGAGCTTGAATATGAAGAGAGACTGGAAAAGTTACAATTATGTACGCTGGAGAAAAGGCGCTTGGTGGGGATATGATTACTGTGTATAAATACATTAACGGGCCATACAATAAACTATCTGGGGCATTGTTCACCAATAGAACATGTCAAAGGACACGAGGACATCCCTTAAGACTTGAAGAAAAAAGGTTTAGGCCTCAAGCTCGGAAAGGGTTTTTCCCTGTGAGAACAGTAAAGCTATGGAACTGTCTTCCAGTGGACGTTGTTATGGCAGGTTCATTGGTCATTTTCAAAAAAAAGCTGGATGAGTTTCTGCAAACAAGGAATGTTACAAGTTACTGGTATTGATACATAAAGTAGAGTTGATCCAGGGAAATTTCCGATTGCCACTTGGAGTCAGGAAGGAATTTTTCCCCCTTCATAAATTTGGTGGGGGTTTTTTGCCTTCCTCTGGATCAACAGTTAGGCAGGAAATGAGGATATTGCTAGATGGGTTGGACTGGATGGACGTATGTCTTTATTCAACCTCAAATACTATACTATACTATACTATACTATACTATACTATACTATACTATATAGTCCCTTCATGTGTACCCAGCCCAAGGAAATTAATCTTAACATTAAGGCTGGGTACACACTGGCAAATTTTTCGTCCCAACCTACTGTTCGCCAGAAGGGAGCTGTCGGCTGGGAAGAATCATCAATTTACCGACACGGCCGATCGAATAGGCTATAGACATCGGTCGCCGACGACCGCACAAACGCTGGTGGTTATTCAGGCCAACCAACCAATATACGAAAATATTGGTCAATTTACATAAAAAATGTCCTCGTATGTACCCAACCTAAAGCTTCGCTCACACTGTTTTGGTGTGATTTCATGCAGGGAAATTGCACCAAAATGCATAGGCATCAGACGTGAACAGTACTGTTCACACTTCACTGCTGCAATGTAGTGCATTGTAAAAACGCATGCAGCAGTTTTGTGCAGCATAGCAGTGACTATGTGATAACACAGGGGGCATTGCACTACATGGAAAGCACGATCCCACGATATTAGACTGATCCTGCCGGAACCACCTTTCCTGTTTTTCTTTGGGACCGACATGCGATCGCAAATCCCATTCATTTTGAGATTGCATATCGGTCACAAAGTAGAATGGGAAAGGCGGTTCCGGCGGGATCGGTCTAATGTCATAGGATCGCTCAGTCAGGTAAGGAAAATCGTCCTAATGTAATTTGATTGTTCAGTAATTGAGGGCTAGGCCATACTAGGGCCATTTTGGTGCATTTGTGCTCGTGTTTACGCACACAATTTTTTACTAACATTGCAATTTATGGCAATGCACCAAAACTGCATGATTTTGGTTGTGATGCAATTGCGCATCTGTTTGTGATACACAACCGCATGCGATCACCATTTTTATGCGTAATTGAATGCAATTTTGTTTCTCAAAAGGAAAAATCACAAACGCTCTGAAATCACGTGTAAATCGCACTGGTGTGTAGTGTGGTCGTGCCCTAAATCAAAACGAACCACCCAGGTGGTTGTCATATTATCAGTTGTAGGAATCTTTGTTTTCTGCTAAATTGATGGGGGGGGAACAAATAGGCCTGTTGAGATGATAATTACTGTGAAAACTTTTTCGGGGGTAGGGGCAGAAAGAAGTGTGAAAGGCTGTTACACAGACAGCATCACTAGGAATAAACCATCACATGTACTGCTGCTGAGTATGCTGTCATGATAACATTAAAAAATCCAGTTTTAGTATAAACCAATACAGAGCCCCCATACAGACATCCATATATAAATCTATTATTCAGGGCTTGTTCACACTAGGAACAGGGAGATTCAATAACAATACTTACCTTTGCGCTATTCCGCTATACAATACCAGACGTAAATGGAGTATTGCATTGTGGGATCGCGTACAGGTAAAAAGCTCCGGGTTGCACTCCTTTAGGCTGAGGACACACTACAATGTACCAACTCTTGCGTGCACAATTTCTTTGCGTTCACAAGCTGTGTTTTGCGTTTGCGCAAGCATGTGATTGCGAGAAAAAATACTTGAAAGCAAAACGTGAATGGACACGCCTTCGCATGTGCTTAGGAAGTCGCAGAAATGTTTGCATTCCCGCGATTTCCATGTTAGCTAAAATTGGACAAAGAACATACTATGGCCATGCATGGTCTGCTGATCATACAATATCAGAAAATCCCAGTATTGTACAACCGAGATTGTTGCATGTATGTGCCCCTTTACAATTGATCTTGCGTAGATTTTAGGCTGGGTACACAGCCAATATTTTCGGCCGACCGACCATTTCACGGCACTTTCGGTCGATCAGCCGAAAATATTGGCTGGTGTGGGGCGGGCGGCCGCGACCGACATCTATCGTTTGTTTGTCTGTATCAGAGGGACGAACGATCGGGCATGTCGGAAAATTCCGTGGCCGAATTTGCCATGACCGACGGACAATTGTCCCAGCCGAGCGCTCGCTCGTCCCTCCGTGGTTTCACATCTGCTCAATATTTTGCCACTTAGTGGGATGGATGGATATTTTCTGCTGGGTCCTATTGCCTTCTGATCTCAAAAGTAATGATCAGTCTGTTTAACAGAAGGATAAATGGGAATCTATATTTGTCAATATTAAGAATAAAAAGAATTGTGTGTGACTGGCTAACACAGCCATGACTGTACAAAGTAATACTGGCCATACATTATGAAACATTTCGTAGATGTAAAGGTGGCCATACACATATCCGATTTTACTTACCCAACAGAGCGCTCCCGCAACATTCGATCGATCCTGCCAGAACCGCCTTTCCAGTTCTTCAGTTCTGGCAGGACTGGTCTAATGTCGCAGGAGCACTTGGTTTCGTAAAATCCGATATATGTATGGCCACCTTAAGGCTGGTTACACACGCTCATAGTGAACACTCAGTCGGGACAAATGGTCCCCTTGTGTGTACCCAGCCTTAAGGTTTGTACACATGTGCGATCGTGGGTCCCAACCCGCGACGCACGATGTGTACGAATGTCCGTTTCGAACGATAACTGGCCTGTGTATGTGATAGCATTAAAACTGCACTGTTTGTTTTGGGAAATATTGTGCTATCTTTAAATTATACTGTCTGTGGTTAATGCACAAAGATCCAGACGGGTGAGACTTGATTTAATTGTCACTAAGTGACTATGTGGATTGTCATTGTTTGTAACTATTATGAGGTGTAGCGGGGGGAAGGGAGAACGTTTTTGAATGCTGTCTGGCACTTATAATAGGATTAGGGGACGTTTTAGCTTTGAATGGAGGAGGAGTGACACTTAGTCATATAACCTTTTCATACATATACCGGTATACATTTTAAAATTCACTAATATATATAAATATCTCCAGTAATAGTGTTTGTGCATATTATATATCCACATAATATCACACATACATTAATCTAACCAGCACTACCCATTTATAGTTACCTCTGGTTATTATGTCCTGTGCAGTAAAGGGCATATAAGTAGAATGGGTATTGTGTAACTGAATTATGATGCAGAGTTTGGTTCATTAATGTAAAAAAAAAAAAAATTATATATATTTACTCTTAATGAAAAGTTTACAAATGGCCACATAAGCATTTACTCAAATTCAAATGTCTATGTTTAGGTTCACAACTAATTAAAAATGTTATGTGTTGTGCAACTATAACAGTATAGCAATTCAGTAATACAAACACAGGACAAATAATTATCTCCAGTAATATAATTTATAAAGACTGGGAAAGGCGCAAACACCAATAATAATGAGCAGGCTAAGTAGTTAGTTGGAAAAATATCCAGACAAGGAAATAGCAAGTTTCTTGTTTAATGGTTTTAAGTCTGGTTTTGTCGTTCCTGTTGTAAAAGCGGTGGAAGGAGCTAGGAAATGCAATACTCTTAAATAGGCAGCTCAAAGGAAGGATGACTGGCCGTTTAAGGAAAGCAGAAAGTCCAGGATGATTCAGCATCTGTCTTACCCAGAGAGCTTATTAGTCAATTATGCACAGGATTTAGCAAAATGTTCAGTGCATTATCAAACTTTTTGACAGGGCTTTGGATATTGTCAAACAGTGCGGCCATAAAGCTCTCGTGGCTGAGATAGATGTTGAGTCAGTATTTATGCTGCTACCACTTCACCCGGATAACTTAATGGGTGGCAAATTTTAGGGAGAATACTGTGTTAAAAAATGTCTGCCAATGGGATGCTCTATTTCATGTGCTTATTTTGAGAAGTTTAGCAGTTTTATTACATTGGTGTGTTTTGCATAAGGCGGGTCTTTCATCATTGGCACACTATCTAGATGAGTTTTTTGTTTGTTGGGTCGGATGTGTGTAAACAAGCTGTTAGAGACCATGTAAGAAGTTCACAGCGGCTTAGGGGTCCCCATTGCCCATGTAAAGACAGTTTACGGGTTATTTAAATTTTGGGCATTGAAATAGACTCAAGAGGTTAGGGAGATTGGTACGATGGAAGGCGGCTACAGCTGTGGAAAGAGTTCATTCATTAAAGGACAACTAAAGCCACAGAACAGCACTGAACCAGAAGGCAGAACACCTTGATATAAAACCAGTTATCTGTGTCTTACCTCTCATTTTGATACGGGCGCTGGGAAATGTATCTAAGTAACATATGGTTTGTGCTTTACTTCTCACTATTATAGTATCAGACAGTTTGGTCAACAAGCATTATGTTCTGCACATGCTCAGTCATTAGCTATGGCAGAAACTGGTTACAGTTGGTCACACCCATTAATAATTTCTAGGCAATCAATCTACAGGACAGATAAAGCAAGGAAGCATGTGACTGAGGTCAGGTGTGTACTCTCTGTCCTAGATGTGTGTACTGTCTATCCCATATGTGTATACTCTCTGTCCTAGATGTGTGTACTGTCTATCCCATATGTGTGTACTCTCTGTCCTAGATGTGTGTACTGTCTATTCCATATGTGTGTACTCTCTGTCCTAGATGTGTGTACTGTCTATACCATATGTGTGTACTCTCTGTCCTAGATGTGTGTACTGTCTATCCCAAGTGAGTCTATGCTCCATGACAATTCTATTTTCCAAGTGGCTGCTAACAGAAGTAATTTGGCAAAAGCTGAGGTACTGCATCACCAAAATAGTTTTATTTAAAGGAAAGTCACTGATGGAAATGATATATTTTGAACCTTGTTTTACATGCAAATGCAGTTTTAGAATTTTTATTTTTACATTAAAAAAATACTTTAATTTAAGAACATAGTCCCAATATAAATAAGCACATTCTACCTGGGAAAAGTTTCATGTGTCCTTTAAGATGTTGCATGACTAAAAGTCCCAGAATCCCACTGACTGGGGGTGTTGGGAACAGTAGATATGGAACAGTTAAAAGAACAAACTCGCCTGTCCTTGCATTTTGCTAAGCTCTATACAGCAAAGCTACTTAAGTTAAAATGGATTATTTAAATTATAAAGGTTTATGAATGACAGACAATTTCCTTCCACTAGTGTCCGAGCCTTTTTCTTGAGTCTGGCTTCTTTAATCATGCATTTAACCTAATTCCCCAGAGACCATTTCCACGGCCCAATAAATTGCTGCTTCCCAATTTTATATGCATTAGTACTACCGAGAGGTTGACAAAAATAATGCATAAAACAAAGACTATTTTAAGAAATTTCTTAAAGACTTGCTAAACAAAATAAAATAAAAATGAAACTTAAAAGAGCGACTTCATCCATATAACAACAAACGAACAAATGAAAACAAGCCTATGAAAAGTCTCACTTTGTTCCATAACGTATTATTTTTGAAAATGATTTTGAATGATTTATGTGTGTGAAGCACAAAGAGGTGCAAAAGTTTGATATTCATTTGCTGAAACCAATCATGTTACTGCATTTAAAAAACATCTGATTGGTTAAACAAGCATGGGCAAACTTGCGTCCAATGGTACTGCATTCCTGTTTCTTGTTAATATGCCTTACAATGATGCATCTTAAATAAAATTCCTTGGATCTGTCCTTGTTTATAGTGTGGAACCTTTCTCCACGTCAATGTAAGATGACACTTTCTGGTTTGTATAGGCAAGCTATCTAGCAGCACCGCACTATTATGTTTTGTTGGATTAAATGCTAGCGTCAAATGTTCTGATGGTCAGTAAAGGCAGGTGTGGGTGACTTTGCAATAATGTCCATAAAGCCGTTAAAGAATTTCAATGTTTTGTTGGGTCTATCGAGGTGGCCTTGAGCTGCAAATACAATCGCAGCGCTCATGGTGTTCCAGTTGTATGTCGACAATGGACATGTTCTTGGATTTACTCTTCGTCTTTTTGTTGGTGCTGGTTTCCGGCACCACTTTCAGCACCTGTAGAAACAAAAAGGAAAACACAATAATCTAGTAGTTTCTGGTTTCCGTTTTATATGAAGGTGACAATGAATCTTATACTGAGGCATCATCTGAACTAAGGAAGGCTCACCTATACAAAACCCAACTCAGACAAATTATGGCACAATTATACAACGTGGGCAAAAATATGTGGATGTGTAAACACTACACCTTATCACACTGCAGAATATTTATTTTAAAAAATCAGATGCATTAAAGGACAATTATATTCACCTCTTCGCTCCTCTCCTTTCACAACCGAATTCTACCCAGGGTGACCTAAACCACTAGGTCCTCACCTTTGGGTACTTTACAGATCATCTGTAATACTTTCCACTGACAGACGGCTACTTCTGTAATCAGTGACGTGGCCAATGTTCCCATTGGCCCCATTGAGTACTGTCAGTGACAGAAGACCTGGAGAGGAGCGGATTGGCACAATGAAGGAACACTTTAAGTAGTTATTACAGTTGATCTGTAAAATACACTAAAATAGTCGTTTAGATCCTCCCCGTGAGTGCTCTATAGGTGTGGATAGGAGGTAAGGTTTGTAAAATTGTCCTTTCAGAAGATTGTTTCTTTCCTGCTATAATCCATTCAGAAACTAATGTGGTCAGTAAATGACACAAAGCCTGACACACAGTTTGCATGTGTGTGGATGCCGCTCAAATTCAAAACTGAAATCCCCCAATCTCTACAATGTCATTTTATGCAGCGTTGCAGATTTATTGATCAATTGATCTTGTTCTTGTCAACCCCCATTTTAGTCCAATTTGTCCAGTTTTAGGAACTTGTGGAGTCCAGGTAAACACAATGCTATGTTCACAGGGATATACAAAGCTCCTCTCTCTCCCTTGGTGAATCACACTGAACATGTCTAAGTTATAAACATTTTCAAAACTCTAAATTTATCATTAAAAATCGAATAATAAAAAATAGGAAATTTGAAATTTTTGTTTGAAAACAGAAAATTCTGAACAAAACCTCCAAAATTGCAACTGAAAATGCAAAAAATTCAGATTCAATTTTAATTTGCTAGTTTCGTTCAACTCTAGTAATTAAAAGTCATGTCTACGAATAAATATAAATGTTAAATGCAGGACCCCCTGAGCCCCAGTTACATTTTACTTACCTTTTCTCAAAGATGCAGCTAACCATACTTACAAGACTCATTCCGCCGCTCTGCCACGATGCCCCACTCTGCTTCCTGGTTGTAGCTGTCAGTCAAAGGCATGAGAATGAAGTCACGCCCATTTACCTGACAGCCATGACCAGAAGGCACCTCACTGCTGCTGCTTGTGCTCAAAACAGCAGCAGTAGGTGTTACCCAGGCGGCGAGGGACCAGTCTTGTAAGTATGGTTAGCTGCATCTTTGGGAAAGGTTAGTAAATTGTAACTTGGGTCCTGCACCTATATCTCAGATTTGAATTTATGGGTGGACTTGTCCTTTAACAGGTTCTGGTACAGGTAAGTAATAAAAATATGCTTTAGAATGAACTTCTCCTTTAAGAAACCCTTTTTACATTTCTGCTTTAAATGCTGTTACGATAACCTTTTGTTTTTTAAAAGTTGATTTTATTATAACAAATAAAAACTTCAGCATTTTTACACACAGTCTAGTAGGAAGAGGTTTTTTTACTTATTCCCAAGAAAGAATGTATGAGATGTTTGAGAGCATTTGAGCTTTTCGCCGGCTGTCTGACAGGCTTGGGATTTTCCTTGTGTTTTATATTAAAAAAACATGAGAACGGTATATGGGCTCTGAAGATAAGAGGAGAAAAATGAATTGGAAAACACTTTTCATAGACAAGACAGAAGAGGAGTGCTGGGAAAATAGTGAAAATAGGACAGCTTGACTGACTGATCACAGAGATGATATTCAAAGCTTTACTGCCTACTGTATAGAAAATAGCTTTAGATTTCAGTACATAGAATTATATGGTGCATAAAATTTATGCTGCGCAAAAAGCACAGAGACAGAAAATGTATTCTACAAAGTGGCATTCAAATAATTTTTCCTTTTATTCCTTTATAGAACGCTTTAATGCATGAAAATAAAAACATATTAATTGTAGTTAACTTGCTTGTTACAGGCACACACTTAGGCAACATGTAGCGCTAGATACCAGACAGCCACAGAGTGATGAAATGCATTTGACTCTAAGAATATCATGTACTAGACAAGTTAAAACAAAACTAACGTCTTCTATGGGTCCCCAAGTAACTTAAAGTACCCAGAAGAGGACCTAATTGCCCTAGATGCCTTGTGGTGATGGTCCAGCACCACACCCTCCCACAGTTACTCACTTAGTCAATGGGAAGGTACGGTCCTGTCCTAGACTGTGAGAGTAGGTGGGGCTAGACTGATACTATGAATAGGACTTTGAAGGCATGGTGTGGGGGATCTACCAATCCTGGGATGAGAACAGTTTATTGTTATGTGGGGGTTTATTTTTTTTGGGGGGGGGGGCGTGCAGTTTCTCCCTAATATTTGATTTTAATCTTACAAGTGCAATTTTAACAATGACAGAATTATGGTAAACTATGAAATCTCCAAAGCTAGAAAACTAATTATCACACGATTTAGCTAAACATAAAATGAAATGCACCAGGCAACATAAACATTTTTATTTTTGGCAAATGCCAATATTGCAGACTATATCCCTGTAGAAGGACACAGAGACTGAAAATAGACAAGCACATATAGAGGCCTGTTCATAAAGGGTGGCTATTCTAATGAAATAATCTATGGTTTGAATGCTTCTGAAGGTTCTCATTTATACAGGTCATGGTCCATCTATGATAATCAGTTAGATCAACTTGATGTGAAGTTTAGCCACCCAACTGTCTTTCTCAATTTAGAATGACTTGTACAACAATCTGTTGGCAATAAATACCATGGAAAGTCCCAATCAGCATATCACAGCCAGGTGTTAGGGACCTTCAGAATACAAGGTGTGATTGCATTGCGGCTAAGAAGTGTTATTGAAACTGCCCACTGCACTGCATGTTCACTATTAAACAAAATACTGTTCATTACCTGCCCCAACCCCAACTGATATATTCAGCATATAATTACCTGCATTACTAACCAGATATTTGAAGATAGTTATTGTTCCCTTTCTGGCAGAGTAAAGTGGCCCCTCTCTCCATGCAATCAATCAAGGCTGTGACAACTGACATCACAGCCATTAATTGACTGCCTCCTCTGCACATGCTCAAGCTTATAAAAAGCTCTGTGAACCATGGGTTGAGGCAGACGTATCATTAAATATCTGGTTACAAATGCATGTAATAAACTGGTAAAAATAGCAGTACTGCGGGCAGATAAATGGCAAGTCACCAGTTTTTTGTTTTATGGGTGGACTTGCCCTTTGAATCATAACTTTTTGCTATCTCAGGGAAAGACTAGACATTCATTCTTTTGCAACCAAGCTCCAACAAGAAATAGCAAAAGGGAGGGCAAAACTCTAAAAAGGTGAATTAATATTGATTTACTTGTGTTATATTTTGTACAAACCTAACATACTTCTCTGGAGAAATATCATACAAAGAAAATAGAAGGGAACACCTCTAAATGTAAAGACATAAAATAACTACAGTAAATGATAACACACAAACATCTTCTAACCTCCCGGGATTCTTCTTCAGACACAGATGTGAAAGCTTATATTACTTTTTCCAGGTTTGACCATTAAAAGTTATTGACATCTCATTCTAACTTTAGACACCTTAATCAACTCGGTTTTTCAAAGATTTTTTTGTTTACATTGTCCCTTTGAGAAATAATATATTAGGCAATGAATCATAAAATGTAAAAACAAAAGAAACTGTTCCAAACATTGTTGTCTGTTTATCGACAGAACATAAAATTTAAAGGTAAACTGTCCACTGACTGCTCTCAGCTCCTCCCACACTCAATGTCCCTGACACTCCTCCTATCTCTGACAAAGGCAAGCATAATTACCTCATGGTATTTTTTAACTGTTTTGCCAGATGTACATATGCAGGATTTCCAATTAGGAGTTCCACAGCCACAGTTTCCCCCACAGCGCTTGACAAGAAGGCATCGTGGGAAAAATACAGCACTGGTAATCTTAAGCTCTTCTCTTAAGTTCACCGTGAAATTCCTCGGGGAACAGCTGTATCGCTTGACATCATCATTGAGCCTGTCCAAATTGACTGAAAGACAAAACGATCCACGATTAGAATCCGTGTATGGAGACCCATTAATACCTCCCCAATCTCATTTGCCCTGAAAAAATGAATTCAATGGATTTCAAATATGAAACATCTTCAAACACTGCTGTGAATCTATAGCATTTATTATATAATTACTTCTTCTGTCCTTTCAATTACCAAAATGGATTCCATTAGAGTTTCAACAAATCAGATATTTTTTTTTTTAACTTTTCATCTTTTATTACATCAGTTTCAATGTTGTGTTTTTCCGATTTTCCTTTCTTCTCTTAAAATGTCCATTTTCATTAAAGGGCATGTCCAGTCATAAAACTTAGTTTTACCTACAGGTTTAACAGACATTAGTTTTACTTACCGTCCCCAATGATGCCTCTGAAGATACAAGACTTGGTCCCTCCCCCTTCTGCTGGGTTTCCCTGCTCTGTGACGCCAGCAGCTCTCAATCTGATGGGTGCCGGTGGCGTCACAGACAATAGTAGACAGCCACATCCAGGAAGAGCCTCACTGCTGCTGTGCACAATTGATTGCAACCAGCTCGTAATAGCAGCAGAAGCCGGCAACCAAGTGGCTCTACAGACCTGGTCTTTCAAGTAACTTCAGATGCATCTTTGGGGAATGTAAGTAAAACAAAAGTGGAGTATTAAACCTATAGTTTTATGACTTTTGGAGAGATACAGGAAGGGTTGCAATGCATAGATACCTACTTTGCATTTGGTACTGCATTGTGGGAACTTTTAAGCTACGTTACACTTCTTAATTACTATTGTTGTTAATGTTAAAGGGAAATTGTGCCCACCCTACAACCTCCCTCCCATTTTAAATACCCACCGTAAAGACCTCACCCCTGGGGTTTCCCTTTGTTTGCCAACAATACTTAAGTAAACTTGCTTTTATGCTGTGGCCTGGCTCTGTTCACCTTCCTCAGTCAGTAACCTGGTCAATGGGAAGACAAATTTTTGCTATAATTTTTTGGGTATAATTTCCCTTATATATAGCGCTATTGACCTGCATTCTGGACTGTATAAATTACAATGTCTAGTATAAATGTCTAGTGATCTGTCATGCTGTACCACTAAATGTTGGGGAATGATAACCTGTGTTCTACCAAGCTGAGCATGGTCACCAGATCTCTTCCTCTCCATAGCGCAGAACGATCATCTAACAATCATTCCAAATAACATTTATCTAAGGTGTGTACGTATCATAAGCCTCATGATAAATATCTCATTATTAACCCACTGCCCTGCCACTCCCCATATCCCACACATACCAACATCTACAGGAAAACCAGAGAGTTGTGTAATACAAAATGATATTCTACAAGCGACCACAATCTAATATCTATTTTATATGTAGATTGAGACTCAATAGCGATATAGCATCCTTATATTGGTAAATGTCAGTCCAATTAAATTTCTTAGTAACCACACACAGTGTGGAATTTCAATCAAACAGATAGCAATGATGATATATTGAAGGCAAAGCAAATGTGTTCCTGTAAATGGGGTCAAAACTGTAAACACTTTGGAAAATATCTAAAAAAAAACCCCATGCTGGGAACAGTGTTTCCCAAAACAATGAGTTGGGGTTAAAGGCGTTGTATTTTCCAGTAAGTCTCTACTTCGGTTAGGAAAGATTTTAATGATTTCAATCATGTACAAATAACTTTACTTAATAACTTAACTTTACTTTGATTATTTTAATCAACAGTTTCTGCTCCAATTCTTTTGGGATGATATCTCATTTAACTGTTTAGTGTCTAAAATTAAAAGGCAATTATACTCACCTTTCCCCGGATCCATAGCTGCATAGTATCAAGGGTGGAGACCTAAATCTCTAAGTCATCAGCCTGGGTACATTACCTAAATGCTATATACTCACTCAGTGCAGCCAACGGGAAAACGCGCCTCCTTGCAGAACGTGTCTTCCCATTGGCTGCATCCCAATCTGTCCCTTACAGGGGAATAGAGGAGGAGTGGATCACCGAAGGAGACATTGAGTAGGTATAACTGCTGTTAGGTAGTCAGAATATAATTCTCCATCAGTACAGCCTCTTCAGGTAAGAAACCATATAACAGGCCTGGAGTTAGCATTAGGCACTGTATTTGTGCACCATGGGGCACCTGTGGTTGAAGGGGTGGCTGTCAATCTCCCCCCACCCATCCACCCCCTATCTAATCAATTTTCTTCATAGCAAAAGTGGGTGTGGTTTGGGGGTGTGGTCTGTGTTTAGGGGGTGGGGTTAAGGGCACCAGGCTTTTTGCGCCTACCAGCTCCTGAGGTGTAAATCTGCCCGTGCATTTTAACACATTTTTTTTGTAACATTATTATATGCATTTTTGTCCTGAGTAAGCAGGAAGGTACATGAAGAGTTTATTATAGGGATCAAATCCATGGCCAACCATTGTTTTCCAGTCTAATGGAGGCTTTACCTGTCATAAGTAAAGGAGCTATGCCTTACCTTCCATTCTTCAATCAATGCATGTGGGGCCAGGAACACAGATAGAACAAACTTACCTTTTGCGCAATCTTCCACAGCAGCACTGAAATCCTGACTGCTTCCTGGTTCTGTTTAACTATAGCGCGCAATATCGTTAATAAGAACCAGGAAGGGGTCAGGACCTGCTGCGGAGGATCGCGTGAATGATAAGTTTGCTTTACTGTACCTTTGTTCCTGGCTCCACTTGCCTTGATTGAAGAACGGAAGGTAAGACATAGCTCCTAATCCTCCCGGTCTTCAATCAATACATTAAAAGAATAGTTCACTTTTGCAGTGAACTATTCCTTTAATGAACCGGGCAAACTAATACCTCAATAATCATCAAAGTGTTGCGAGAAACACTCACTTGTCTCTTTTAATGATACACTCACCTTTGTTTTTTTTTTCTTGAAAATTTCTCCCACGGAACTGAGCTGTAACTGTGTCGAGGTTTCTAAGATCATCTTGCCACGAGTCTGGATTGAAATGTTTCAGTACCTCTTCAACTGTATCAAACTGGGCAATAATTTGGTCAAGAGCTTCTGCGGTGTGCATTGGGTCCGTCACGGAAGACGATTGGTAGGAGATTTCCTGAGAAGAAGATGAATCTTTATATGAAAAAGCAAATTATTTACTTTTGTTACAAAATCCTTATAAGTGATTGGTAAAGGGGGATATCAATGTCATTATGACAGGTTATTAGAGACATCTTGGATATAAAATAATTCCTTTTATTGAAGATGCAAGCTTTCGAAGCACTAGGCTTCTTCCTCAGGCATGATACAATAGTGAATCTTGTGAAGCACTCTATATTATACATACTAGAACAAAGACTTTCTGACATTATATGTCCCCCATGCCTAGCAAAGGCTGTCATAAATAAAACAGTAAATACACATTCAATACACAGTAATAAAAGAATTAGCAAAGGTTAAACAAAACGGTCAGACACACTTCACCTCTAGTGTCCATGTAGGGTCTGGTATAAATGAGATATTTATGGGTCTGGGCGGTTTTGAGGAATTTGGTCTGATTAATTCTACATGACATTTAGATTAGAAACAGTGACACATAAAGTTTAGATTCTTGAGTCCAGAGTCCAATTTTTTTATAAGTTTACATTCCCATTCCAACCTCCCATTTCCCATGAGCACCATGACTTTTAGAGTTCATCCTTTGCCTCAGGGTCTGTCCAGTTTCTCCTACATATAGTCCTGATTATGACAGGTTATATCAGATTAACTACAGCATTTTCTAACAGGGCATCTCCCCCTTCAAAACAAAAAATTGGTAATTTGCCCCAAACTAGTGATGGATACAAAACCGAACTCGAGCCCGAGTTTGGGCTGAATTTTATAAGTTCGGACAAACTCAAATTATCCGAAGTAGTTTAGGCTCGAACTAGTTAGTTTTTTGGACTCACGGCTGTATTTTTGATAGTTATTGAAAAATCGATAATTGTCAAATTTACTAACCGTTCGCTAACCTTAGATTGTATCGTTCGGTAACCCTCGAAAGTATCATTCCTTTTCCATAACCCTCGAATGTATGGATCATTTTTGCTAGCCCTAGAATATATTGTTTGCTAACCCTCGAATGTAGTCTTCGATTTTCTGTAACCCTCAAAAGTATTGTTTGTTTTCGGTAACCCTAGAATGTATCGTTCGCTAACCCTTGAATGTAGCCTTCGATTTTCGGTAACCCTAAAAAGTATTGTTTGTTTTCGGTAACCCTTGAATGTATGGATCATTTTCGCTAACCCTAGAATGTATCGTTTACTAACCCTTGAATGTAGCCTTCGATTTTTAGTAACCTTCGAAAGTATTGTTCGTTTTCGGTAACCCTTGAATGTACGGATAGTTTTCGGTAACCCTAGAATGTATCGTTCGCTAACCCTCGAATGTAACCTTCGACTTTCGGTAACCCTCAAATTTATCTTTTGTTTTCGATATACCCTCGAATTTATGGTTCCATTTTCGGTAACCCTCAAAGGTATCATTCGGTAACCCTCGAATTTTCCGTAACTTTCGAATGTGGCTTGCGCAAACCTGACAATTGCACAATCATAAAGTAAGAAGTGTTTAAACAAGTTTTGGTGATAGTGACATGTTCCCCGGACCATTTCCCAGGTGCCACAGCCATTTACAGTAAGTTACCATTTTATCTGTAAATCATCCAAACTTTTCAAACTATCACTCCCCATTGACTTTAATGGGTCCATTTTCGAACTTTGGAACTTGCATTTCTAGCCAGATATTTAATGATTAGTATTGTCCCTGTTCTCTCAATTTCTGGCAGAGGTAGTCGCCTCCTCCCTTTACTCAATGAGCTTTTAGGAACTTGAGCATGTGCAGAGGAAGCAGCAATGGAAAGAGCAGCCAATCATTCGCTGCAATGTCAGTAGTCATAGCCTTGACTGACTGGATGTAAGATGGAGCCAGCTCTGACAGAGTTGGGGCAATAATTATCCTAAAATATCTAGTTTGTAATACATCTAACAATGTGCTGAATATAATGTAACTGCCAAGTTACTAGCTTTTCCTTTAAAGGGTAGACATGCCTTTTAGGTTCATTGATCCAAATAACAACAATGTTCTCCCATTCGAAAATGTCTCAAATCAACGGCTGAGAATCAAAAACCCTCTAGTTTGGTGAATTTTCTATTTGACCTGCAGATAAGAAGAGATCTAGGGAGCAGAAAACTGAATAATACCAAGTAATCCGAGTTTTGTTCTGCAAGGGAAGCAGCAATGTCTATTTATTTTTCCATTTACAGTTATGAATTTCATACGGTTTCACTATGTTTCATCTACGGTGTATGCGGAGGAAGTCTGCCTGACTAGGGGATGTTAGGATATCTTAGGATATCAGGAGTGTATTATCATTTACTGCAGTGAACGGTCATACTGTTTTGTAGCAGTTACTGGGAAAATACATACGTTTTATCCCAATATACAAACGCAGCTCACACAGTCAACGTCAGGCAGTGAGATTGCTGTTTTGTTAGATGAAGGCTTTTTTTGAAAACCACAGTAGTAATTAACATGAAATTAACCATGAAATGGGTAGGCTACATTCTTGTAAGAGAGTTTTATTCTACCAACGTATCAATAAATATAAGGACAACTAAAGCCTCCAATCAACAATGAATCAGAACAGAAGATGAAAAACTGTGACTTAAACCCCTCATTTGTTTCTCTCCTCTAATTTTGGTCTGACTGTTGGGAAATTTACCATATTAATTTGAGTGATGTTCCTTTCCCCCAGCATTCCCAATTCATAGACATGTCCAATATATTAGTCACCAGTTTATGGTTTATCACACATGCCCAGTCCTGATTACTGTAGGAGCTTATTACAGCATGTGACTG
Source organism: Hymenochirus boettgeri (assembly GCA_019447015.1). Lineage (NCBI taxonomy): Eukaryota > Metazoa > Chordata > Amphibia > Anura > Pipidae > Hymenochirus > Hymenochirus boettgeri. The sequence continues at coordinate 73,999,613 of CM033477.1, forward strand.
CCCACTAAAAGTCTATTACCAATTATACAGAAAAAAACTGTTCGGAATCTTCTCAACATATGACTGGGGTCAGGGGTCGACTAGAAAGCAAAACATGCTACAGTATGCACTGTTGTTGACAGTGATGTAAAGAAGAGATGGTGCATGCCTCAACCTTTGGTTATGGGGTAAAGAATAATTTGAAGTGACATGGGTGTTAAAGTAGAAGCCTTGCTGAGTGATGGTTTTAAAGTTTTAAAGGTAACACAACATCCTTTTGTGTAATACAAAGGTTAATACAAAGGGTTACCTCTCTCACTGACCCAACCTGATCCAACCTGCTTTTCACACCCCACTGTAAATCTATTTATAGCCTACTGATTTACTTCACCTTTTGTCTCACGCCATTTCCTCTAGACTGTAAGCTCTTTGGGCAGGGTCACCTTTCCTATTGTATCACAGTATTGCTGTAAATACTCATCATGCTGTGTACTTATATTATATGCATTACCTTTGTATGCAGCATGCATGTCATTGTAAAATTTGTATGACCGTTGTATGTAATGTATGACTGTTATTGTAAAGCTCCACTGAAGATGTTGGCGCTATATAAATTCTTAATAATAATATTAATAAAAGGTTGCTTGTGAAGGTTCTCATTCATCCAGGTCATGGTATATCTGTTGTATTCAATTAGATCAACTGGACTTGAAATGTAGTTCTTGAAGACGTTTCGCTAGTCATCCGACTGGCTTTCTCTTAGGTGAGTTTTTTGTTTGTTGGGTCAGTTGTGTGTAGCAAGCTGTTAGAGACCATGTAAGAAGTTCACAGCGGCTTAGGGGTCCCCATTGCCCATGTAAAGACAGTTTACGGGTTATTTCAATTTTGGGCATTGAAATAGACTCAAGAGGTTAAGGAGATTGGTACGAAGGAAGGCGGCTACAGCTGTGGAAAGATAGTTCATTCATTAAAGAACAACTAAAGCCACAGAACAACACTGAACCAGAAGGCAGAACACCTTGATATAAAGCCAGTAATCTGTGTCTTACCTCTCATTTTGATACAGGCGCTGGGAAATGTATCTAAATAACATACGGTTTTTGCTTTACTTCTCAGCATTCTAGTATCAGACAGTTTGGTCAACGACCATTATGTTCTGCACATGCTCAGTCCTTAGCTATGGCACAAACTTGTTATAGTTGGTCAGACCCATTAATAATCTCTAGCCAATCCTTTTACAGGACAGATAAAGCAAGGAAGCATGTGACTGAGGTCAGGAGGTGTGGTCTGACACTGCACATACACACAGATACTTCATCCAGTTCTTACCAGGCTTACATTTACCAAAGGGGTATTTTATAGCTTATTGGTATTTATAGGGGGTTTGTTTTCAGATTCTGGAGTATAAAAAAAAAAAAACAAGCTGTACATTTTGTAGATAGACAATATGAGTGTGGTGTATGCTATAAATAACTTATCATCAACATGTCTTCCTGTGATCATGCTACGATAACTTGAGAAAGTTAGATTTAAAGTGTATGCAGTATAATATTTCATTTACAGTGAAGCATGTTACTGGGAAACGAGTTTGCTGAAAAACATCATCTAATGGATCCTATATGATATCTGTTGAACAGTATGAGGATAAGGGGGGAATCCAGGGAAAAAGCAGGTACTGATAAAAAAAAAATATCAAGAGGGAAGAGGGAGTGGACGTATCTGCCCAAAAGGCATAGGTCAGTTTGCCCAGTAGAGTGATAAAGAAGTTCCTTTCCCTTTGACCCAGTTCGGTAGGTTCATGTTGGATACACGTGGATCTAACAGCATTACCTAAATTGCAATTTAGATCAATATTAAAGAGGGCCCTAGGTGTGGCAAGTTTTGACAGTAGTAGTTATGGTACACATTCTTCTTTTCGTGTTGGGGCAGCGACTGTGGCAGTCAGTGACAGTAAGTCAGTTGGGGAAATAAAATCGTTGGGTGGATGGAAATCTGCAGCATACAGAATATATATAAGACTCCCTGTTTCTAATATCGGTTTTATGAAAAAAAAAAAAATTAGTTTTTAGAAAACTTAAAATTAGAAAACTTAAGCAGATTACAGTAAAGCTGTGGTGCTCTCTGATATATACCGTATACAACATTCAGCTCATAGTTCAAATGATGGCTGATATAAATAGTGGTAAGTTACTGAAGTGTGAAGTAAAATGGGGCCAGTCAGTTATATTGATTGTCCGTGATGGGGGAATTGATTTGGTGGTTGAGAAATTCTTGAATTTATTGCTGGGGATGCAATTGCCCAGCATTTGGCTAGATACAAAGTTATTTGGAGGGACTTAACAGCGGCGGTTAAGAGGTGCAATGGAAATACAGTATGGGATCCTACCGGCAGCACTGTGCTTTGCGTTCAGGTTGCAAGAAGGTGGGCAAACCAGAAGGGGCACCTGGGGTAGGTACGGACAAAGGGAATCCCGATTGTCTAGACCACCAAAACACCAGCTGATGTGCAGGGGGACTCAGCTGGTGCGAGCGCGAATTATGCCAGCTGATGTGCAGGGGGACTCAGCTGGCAAGGGCGGAAAACAGGAAAAAAGGATTGGGGCTGAAAATGCCAATTAATACCGATCAATGCCAGCTGATGTGCAGGGGGACTCAGCTGGAAAGGGCGGCGGGCAATTGGGGCTAATCGAGCCAGGTAATACCAATCAGCCATGGGGGAGGAAGACTGCATTTAGTTTAGAGGGGGACTCTGAAATTGTGTTTTTTGTGAATTATGTTGTGTTAATTTAATAAAGTGAACTCCCATAATTTTTGCCAAGAAAAAAGTTGTGCCGTGTTTTTCAAATTTTAAGGTTGGATGTCTATCTATGTGGTAACAAAAAAGGTATATCCAAGGTTTTGGTTAGGGAATTTGGTTTTTTAAGGTTTAGGGCCCAGGTGGGATCTCTGACCCTTATTAGCACTAGTTTAAACGATAAGATCTTTTATTGAATAACCCCCTTTGTGTGGATGTTTTTAAATTGTGGGGGTATATAAATTTGGGTTCAGTTCTCCTTTAAATTTTTAATGCATAAATATTGTGGTGAAACATTAGGTTTCAGCTGTGCCAAAATTACACGACATCCCTAGTTCGTGTAAAAATTAAACAAAACACAATGCCCAAGTAACAACTTTCTATATGTTTTTAGCAGAGAGTGAAAGGACTTTCGGATAACTGTACACACTCAGAGTTCAGCCTCTCCAGAAATGTGCACATTATAGTGTATACATCCTTATAGGGATTTACAATGAAATCCCAGATCCTATTTTTCACAGAGGGAGAAGTCTTTAAAATGTTTCATGTACAGGAAAAACTTTCCAAGATGTAGACAAACCAGTAAGTAAAACTGGATTCATGAAGGCCACAAATCCTAATAGGTATTAGTTAGACAACCATGATAACCATGCATTATGAATCCATTCCAATTACTGCACAGCATTTTTTTATTATTGTGTTTCAATGACTTTTTATCACTGATGCACATTCAATTACTTGGAAAAAAACTGCAATTATATGATATGTTGAATCACCACAACAAATTATTAGTTCCCAAAAGACATCCACATGCTGCTTCACATAGCAGGATAGAAGGCAGCTGTGCTATCGCCAGTACATCTGTCTACTGTATGTTGTTTCTGCTGAACAAGTTGATGTATATGACAGAAATAGTCTCAGAGTTTGACATGAACCTCTGTTCATATTGTTTAGTAAATTGTACAGATTCTCCTTGGGACACTAAAATATAAAATGAAAACAATTGAATATCTTATCTGTGAAACCTAATCTGATTTTTATTTGCTTACATTTATTTTGTCAACAAATAATCCTCCCAGACCAGTTTAAAATGCTCTTAAAGGAATATTATACTTGTGCACTAACTCCCTCCCACTGTCAGTGCCACTGACAATCCTCCCATCTTTGACATAAGTGAGAATGAGGGAGGAGACAGAGAGCTTTCAGTAACTGCATGAATATGAGTGTCTCTTTAAATGTGGTTTGGGCATTTTAAAATGAACATTCGGGTTCTTGTAAAAGAAGGATTATTTTGCCGTAGTCCAATATATGTAGAAAAAAGTGATACTGTGAGTACTGTGATAATTGTTATGTACTAACAGTTTATTTTAGTGGACAAGCTTTCGAGTGATCTACCCTCTTCATCAGGCATACTGATATGACCTGATGAAGAGGGTAGTTTCCTCGAAAGCTTGTCCACTAAAATAAACTGTTAGCCCATAAAAAGTACACAGTACTCTACTTAGTTCTCGTAACACAGCATTTATAAAATAAAACTGTAACCTTTTTTATACTCCCTGATGTACCTTGTGAAATACATTAGTCTATTTTACTCTCTGTACATAGGGAAATTGTTGTGCAACAGTCAGGGACAAAACTGCCCCTAGCAGCTATACAGCTAGTTTAAAAACTGCTGATCGTGGTACAATTGGGGGGATTGGTTGGCCCTCATCTTAGCCCAGGCCCCCCCAACCATGGGGGCTGCAGGGGCTATCGTTACGTCACTGGCAACAGTCCATGTTATCTTCCAGTATCTTGAAATAATGGAACCATGCAAATATATAGAACTAAACTGTGAGTAATGCTGGTTTAATTTTACTTCACTGTATCTGCATTCAATATAATTACAAATTATTTCATCTTGTGCTTAATTTAAGGGCATTTTGTCCAAATTGAAATGTTGTTAATGCCAAGTGCAGGAATCCACATTTTGTTATAAATTCTTGCAGACTCTATGATTTTAAAATGCATCTCCAGCCATAAAAAAACCTGATTATATCTATGTCCAGCTACCCTCCTAACTCCATTTTCTCATTATAGAAAACTTCCAAAGATGCCCCTGAATGGACTTACCTGACCCAGTATCTCGCTTGCTACTCCTCTCCTCTGCTGCTACTTCCTGGTTGCAAGTCAAGACGCAGTTTGATGTCACGCCCAGTTTCCTGACAGCCATGACTAGGAAGTGCCTCACTGCTGCTGCTCTTGCTCAAAAAGAGCTCATAAAAAGAGCAGGGGGCGGTACCCAGGTGGCGAGGGACTGGGTCAGGTAAGTCCCATCAGGGGCATTTTTGAAAGTTTTCTATAATGCGAAACTGGGGTTTGGGGGGTAGATGGAAATAAATATAAAATGTTTTTTTTAAAGCTGGACATGCCCTTTAATGACCACGCACAATAGAGTAGTCACATACATAATGTGTAGTTCTGTGGCCTAAAGTCATTATGAGTAAATCCAGATTTTAAGGGGAGGATAAAACTATTTGTTTATGTAACCCCCACACTTCTATTAAGTAGACGTGGTTAATTCAGTTCCAGTCTTCCAAAAACACAAGATATTCGTTTGGCTGTTCTGCATCCTAGTCAGGCATTATTATTTCTTTGGTTACATTTCAATAAATTCTATTTTAATAAACAGAAAACTATTTATAGAGCACATTCACTGGGATCAGCAGCATTAGATCAGCTAATCACTGGATAAACCATTCTCTCACATGCTTCATAAGGTTAAGCCACCTTTATTCCTGTGGAGGTCTCTCTTAATGTGACCATTATAACATCTTCAATATAAACATCACAACATCCCACTCAGGTCATCAACCCCTTGGCCCAGAAGATAAAGGTTGTGCAGAGCCATAATCTAGTAAGGTTGGGCTCCAGATCCACAACTGAGTTATCCAAGAGCTAATGTGTTTACATGAATGATCGATAAGACAAATTAGGTGCTTTGTGTTGTAAAGTGTTGGGCAAGGATATTGGATAATGTAGAGGTGAAACAAGTGAAATATTGAAATATTACAAATAAGCTTAAGAGACTTTTTTTTTTTTTTTTTTTTATGAAAAATGCTGAAATTCTATCAAACGTCTTCTTGCCCCTATGGACAGAAAAATATTTTATAAAGTTTTAAAAAGTATTACGGTCCTGTTTTCTGTTCTAATTAGCATTTTATTTCTGTTTTGTAATCAAATTTAACAAACCCAGTGACTTGTTAGTAGGGATGGCCAGTTCGCGGATCCGAACCCGGATCCGCCGCGGATTTATCCTGTTCGCAAACGGCGGATTTTTCTGGATTTTCCGCCTTCCGATTCACGGATTTTTCAAATTTTCGAAAATACAAGGGTTTCTCTTATTTTCATAAATATGTATTTTCGAAAATACTGGTTTTCTCGTATTTTCGAAAATACGAAAAATCTCGTAATTTCGTGGGTATTTTTCATTTTGATGGGTCCGCTCGCGGATCCTCGAGCGGACCGGATTTTGAGAAGTTCGGACATCTCTACTTGTTAGATCCGAAAATACTTTTAGTGGCCTTTGACCTAAGCGCTGGTTATCGTACCATGACCTTGAAGGACTTCTTGGTGTTCATGTGCTAAAAACATTTTCTATTATTACTGCTAATTTGCACAAAGGGTCCAACTTAGACTTAGAAATATGAAATTACTAATTGTTTATATAGTTCTTATATATTAAAGGGTATGCCTTCCCTGTTTTGCTTACAAGTTTAAATATTGTTCCCAGAGTGAGAAATTATACTTACGACCATGACGATCCACCTCCACCGCTCCCTGCTACTTCCTAGTAAGGCAGTCAGTCGAAGCCATGACAAAGACGTAATGGGCAATGGCTGACTGCCATTTCTGGACAAGTTGTCATGAAGGCACAAAGCAGCAGCAGTGGCGGTGGATTGTGAAGGTTGTAATTTATAATTTCTCGCTCTGGGAAGATTATTTAAACTTTTAAGCAAAACACAACTGGGGTTTTGGGAGGACCTGAATAGCATATTAAATATTTTTACAAGAGTTGGACATATCCTTTAATGGACAAATCCTAGAAAATTTAAAAAGTCTTGTTAATATATTGGAAAAGATTTGAACCAGCATTAGCAAACTAGGCCACTAATCATCAATGAACCTTCTGTATCTTAAAAAATGGGTTTCAAACAAATGTTCAATGTTATATAATAAAAGTAAAAATGTAGAAGAATTAAAAGTATATCACAGGTGAATGCACTACATCGGGCAAATAACACACAGAACACTCTCTCTTCAAAAATAGTGTAAGTTTATTTGTAAAATCCAGCCATAAAAAACGTTTTATATTTATGTCTAGCTACCCCTCAAACCCCTCAAATTACCTGACAGCTGAGACCAGGAAGCACCACACTATTGTTGTTCTTGCTCAAAACAAGCTCATAATAGCAGCAGTGGGCAGTACCCAGGCAGTGAGGGACTGGGTAAGGTAAGTTTTGGACCACTGGAGATGCTTAGTCATAAACCATAAGTCATAGCTTATGACTAAAGTCCTCCAGCGCTCCGAAACGCATTAAGCAATTTTTAAGATAAGCTATTTTGGAAGAGAGAGGGTTTTGTACGTTAATCACCCGGTGTAGTGCATCCACCTGTGATATACTTTTGACTTCTGCTGTTACATTGTGGGTCTTGCAACAGGCCTGGGGCAGTTTGCACCTGGACCATCCACAAGAGTTGTTTGGCTATAAGACAATATATACGATTGCTTTTTCCTGCAGTAGCACTTTACGTGTTTGCGAAGGGTCCAGGGCTTAAAAGTTATGTCCAATGATTTTCTGACTTTATTTTTTTCTGTTTAACTGAAGAACAAGAGGTAAATGAGCTTTGTCTTACCTCCCATTCTTCAATAAAACTTGCAGGAGAGGAGGAAGAACTTACTGCAGATCACTCCAACAAAGGACTGTGCAAAAGACTGTGGATGCGTCGGAGAATGTCAGCGGCATCGGAGTCAGTCAGCGGTGCTGGAGCGATCCGTTGTAAGTTCTTCATACTGAAGAACAGGAGGTAAGACATAGCTTTTACCTACTGTTCTTCAGGTTTTTTTTTTGCAATGTTGTCAAAAAATAGGTACAGTACAACAGTCAGAATGCCTGTATGGTGGAATTCTGAAGGCCAGTTAGCAACATCTAGGTTTAGATTAATACAAACCAATAAAACACCTTTAAAGGGCATCTATACCGGAAAAAAAGTTATTTTAAATTGACCATAATTGGAAACCATAATTCTTCCCAACCACCACTGTATATTTTTTTGTTGATCTGCCACTTATTTCTTTAGATATCCAATCTAATACTTCTTATATTTCAGCTGTCAATCAAGTTTCTTGCTCTCAAAAACTATTCTTCTGTCAGTAGATTTACTGTAGCTGGAATGGTGACAGAGTTTTGACAGTTGGAATGCTGTGTGCTCTGTGCAGGCTTGACAGTTGGTTTGTGGGGAAAAAGTCAGGTCGGATGGATGAGGGAGTGGTTAAAAAGGGAGGGGGATACTGCTCCTAAACAAAATGTGTGCTGGATTAAAGGCATGCAGCAACACACACAAATCAGAGTAAGTGCTACTTACATGTATTTAATTATAGATTAAGATGAGGCAAAGTCATTTTTTTGGTATAGTGTGCCTTTAAGAGAATTAAAAACTATTCCTGTCCTGGGAATTCTACCTGCTTGTGGCTTGTTTTACTCTTATGTTCAAACTCGTACAGTTAAATCCATATTTATCTAGATTAAATTGAAGGGATGCAGATCTTTCCTAATTATATGATAGTATTTTAGGACTCATTAATTTTGTTTTAAGTCAGCAAACTTAAACCAGTTTAAATTGAGATCAATTAACCACAAGATTGGATACACATAAAGAAAAACAATTTGTCCATTTAGCATACACTAAGTGATACTAATTATATACAATAGCTTATAAGTGTGATATCCTCAGATTGCAATAAGAAGGTTCCTGTGTGTAACTTAAACTTTCATGTGAACATGATCCTACAGCTGGAGTGTAATATGAGGCCACCAGCAAAAGAATTAGGTGTCTCTCTGTCTCTGTGAGTCTATATTTCTCTTTGTATCTCTGCCTCTGTCTCTCTTTCTCTTTGTTTGTGTCTCTGTTTTTGTCTGTCTTTGTGTGCCTCTCACACTGTCTCTGTGTGTCTGTGACTGTTTCTCTTTCTGCCTCTGTGTCTTTGTCTATGTGTGTCATTGTCTTTTTGCCTCTGTCTTTGTCTCTGTCTCAGTGTGTCTATGTCTCTCTGTCTCTGTATCTCTGCCTCTGTGTGTGTGACTATGTATCTGTATGTCTTTGGTTGTTTCTCTTTCTGTGTGTCTCTGTCTATGTGTGTCTTTGTCTTTTTGTCTCTGTGTGACTTTTTGTCTCTGTCTCAGTATGTGTCTCTCTTTCTTTGTGAGTCTGTGTGAAACCCAACAATATCCTTCACTGTATATCTGCATTTAATAGAAATACAAATTAATGAATTTTGTACTTAATATAAGGGCATTTTGTCAAAATTGGAATGTTGTTAATGCCATCTGCCGGAATCCACAGACCTATCAGGTTTCCTTCCACTTTCAGGACCGTGAAAGAGAAATGCCATGAATTCCATCAGACATTATGTAATTTTAACCCGGAAAATCAATTTTGACCAGCGAAGCTTCAACAGTTTCATGTCAAAATTTCATTAATAATTTTAATGGATGGATATTAGTCCACAAAACATATAGTTTCACCTTAAAACCAGAATTGGAACATAACTACGGTGCATCCCTAGACAACTGTCTCAAGTCCCAATGTTCTGATTGTCTGTGGAGTAGTAAATACCAAACTGATATATTTGTGGATGCGTTAATTGGTTATACATTGTTACTACAATTGACCAATGAAGTGCCTACATAGACATACTCCCCCTAGTGTTAGTTGAGGGATCAGTTTATGCCTGAAGGGTCACATAGGATGGCCTAAAAACTGCAGTAACCTGTTAGAACGTGGAGTTTTAGGGTCTTCATGATAAGACCTCCAATACTTTAAAAGAAGATCAGCCGTTTTATTAGATAAAAGGTTTCTAGAACTGAGAACTATTATATTGGTTTCCTGAGCTTAAAATGACAAGAACTAGTGTTATTCAAAATTATAGCAACTGTCACAGCAAATTTCCAGGTCAAAATCTCTGCAGGTGGTTCAAGTGGTAAAGGCCTTTTATATGAAGGGTCAATTGCAGTAACAAATGACAAGCTGCTGTACAACCTCTCACTCTAATGAACATTTGGCACTTTTCTGTCTGAGAGCTTCAGGTGAATATAGAAACATCTACAACCTAGAAGAACATATAATCTCTCTTTGATAATCCAGCAAAAAGGCTGCTGGAACAATGCATGTAAAAATTCAATTTAAACAAGAAAATGTTATAACACAAGGGAAACATTTCTTATAGTAGAATAATGTACTTAGAATGAGTTAAAGGGTGTGTATACTGAAAAAATTACTTTGCCTCATCTTAATCTATAAATAAACACATTAGTAGCAATTACTCCGAGGTGTGTGTTACTGCATTCCTTCAATACAGTACTTGTTTTATTCTGGTTCATTATCCCCCTCCCTCTTTTAATTGACTCCTCCTTTCCTCTAACCTGATTTATGGGGCCCATACACATACTAATCCTGGTTGTATGATCGATTGATCACACAATAAAAATTTTCCCATTGGCCCGATAATAAAACTTTTGGACAAAACTCATACAAAAATGTCAATTGTTCTGATTTTTGTGGGCTTCATTCTCTATCGAGGAGTCATGGATGCAATCTATAGGGTGGGCCTAGGCAGACTGGCATGGTTTGTAATGGACTATTAAAAGAATGCAATAATAAATGTAGCTTATTGTGTGGGCAGGCACATTGAATAGGTACAGGGAATGATTTTGAGCAATTATGGTAATGTACAGGGTAAATCAGAGTTTTGTCCCTTGCAAAGGTGTACCATTTAAGGGCATGTCCAGCATTAAAAAAAAATGATAGTCATGTAGAGTAAAGCCATGCATTGAGTCGGGTACCAGCAGGTTACCCGATCGGCGGGTCAGGTTCGGGGAACCCTCATTGAGTTTGAATTGGTTGCAGGTCGGGTTCGGGTAAAGAGAACTGTGGGTCGGGTTGTTTGAGTTGGGTAGAAGAATTCCAGTTTTAAAAAAAAAACAAAAACTTTTTTTCCTGTCTATGAAGAGAGATCTGTCTGTAATAACTGAGAATATATTGCTTTCAATCCAAGACAATGTACAGTGTGTATAGCACCTTACACTAAATCACACATTGGCAAATGTATCTAGATGCAAAAGCTTCCAGCTTCTTACTGTTTTTGGCTGGGTTAATATTGAGTTATCAACAGATCTAATGTACTGTACTTAATATGCTATACAGGATGCCATTGTGGATAGGAATACAGGCAGCTATGTTGAACTTTAACTCTTGTAGTGCCTGGCTAGGTTTTGAAGAGATCACTGGGTAAAAAAGCAGTTAATGCTGGAGTGACAGGAAAGGCAGGGGTTAAACTTCTGACCTTGGTTTTACTAGCAGAGGTCAGAGCCAGCAAAGTAACAATCTCCCATAGAACAAAGTAACAAACTTCTATCTGCACCTGCCAGTGCCGATCAGAACGTTTGCCACCTTAAGCTCCACCCAGTATTAGTCACACTCACTGCTGGCCACACCCATTACCACACCCTCTGCAGAAAAAATACTTCCATTTTCTTAAAAACATGTATTTGTGCTGAACTTCCCCTTTTAACTATTCATTAAACATATAAATATATTCATGTCCACAGTGACTGGTATAATACAGTTTGCCAATAGTGACTGGTATAATACAGTTCTCCATCAGTCGTACATACCTTAAGTCCATGTGAACCAATAAGTTATGATGTGCATAGATTCTACTGAATGTGCAGGGGAGGGAGTATTGGGTGGAAATAGAGGAGCGAGTGACTCTGGGAGTTGCAGCACCTTTTCACTCTAAGCCCCATATTTCCAATAAGCAAAAACAACCACAATTATCAAGTCCGGACCGCTTCTCCTGTATTTTCATACAGCAGCATGTTCACTGTCCCTCTCGCGTATGAAACGTACGTGTACGCGAGAGGGACAGTGAACATGCTGCTGAATGCAAATACAGGAGAAGCGGTCCAGACTTGATAATTGTGGTTGTTTTTGCTTATCAGAAAAGGGGGGCTTAGAGGGAAAAATAGCTGCAACTCACCAAGTCACTCGCGCCTCTATTTTCCCCCGCCTGTAGGCATGGGCCTCACGTGCCTAGTTAGAAATCCGGCCCTGGCACCTGCACCTATGCATGAGACCAGAGCAAGAGTCTGCATGGGAACAGATGACATGTGATTTCATTGGTCTTGGTAAATCCTTCTGGCCATAATAATCTATGAGATGTGAATGATTCTAGTGATGTTAATAACAATCTACCACTTGATGAGGTTCAGCTAGGACTACAGCAGGTATGTGGACCTCCAGATGATGGACATTTAAACAGGCACCCCAACCCTCCTGGGAGTCGCGGTAGTATATCAAATTTTGGGGTGGCCTCCCGCACACCCGCGAGACCACCGCAAACTCCCGCGACCCGAACTTACCCAGCAGCTCCGCCTCCAATATGCCTTCTTTCCCTCGCCACGCCTCTTCTGTGATGTAATTTACATCATGCTCCCCCTAACCACGCCTCTTCTGTGATGTTAATTACGTCACATGTAGTGGCCTGCGCATAACCCTGCCCCCTTTGCAATGTGATTGACGTCCGCCCGTCATAGGCCCACCCCTTTTGTGACATTATTGACGTCACGTCAGTCCACTCTGTCCCCTTCTTAAGGGTGGTCAGTCCACTCTGTCCCCTTTAAAACTCCCAATCATAAAACAGCAGAATGTAGACAGGGCCCGGAGTGCTGGGAGTTGTAGTTTTCAAAACACAGCATTAATATCTACACCAATATAAAAGTGTAGATATTTTACTGCAGCTCCACTTGCTCCCTACCCTTAATTCTCTGTTGTGGTACCTGCTCATTGTAACCTTTACTGTCTCCCATTATGCAAGTTTTGACAGTGGGTGGAGATTAAAATGTATATTCTGCAGGACATAGTTATAAATTATGGATAGGTAACCAGTACCTCCCCAGTTTACCTACCCATGGGCCTCTACTGTCCCCAAATTCTACCTACCCATGGGCCTTAGCTCATTTAAAATTTTTATCTGCAACTATTTTCTTGTTGATCTGTGACAGGGATAGGTAACCAGTAGTTATCCAGTTTAAAAACTACAACTTCCAGCATTCCACTACAGCATTACGCTATCAGAAGGCATCCAGGGAATGCTGGGGGTTGTAGTTTTTAGACATTCGGGTGCCTGCAAGACCCCTCCTATATATTTTAGTGATATGGTAGGTTTGTTTCTATGAACAGTTTTGGTTATGAATAAAACATTTAATTTAACTTTTAGACTTTTTTTAACTTCCCTGTGCAATTTTTAGAAAGAAAGACTGAAAGCGGGTCGGGTTGGGTTTTGGGTCCGGAACTTGTGGGTCGGGTCACGGGTATCAAGCGTATAGGAAAGCAGGTTGGGTGCAGGTACGGATTTTTGGGGTCAGGTGCAGGTCTGGAAAATTAGACCTGCTCAGGACTCTAATGTAGAGCACCCCCCCAACCCCATTTTCACATTAAGTATAGTTGCCAAAGATGCCTCTGAAGGGACTTACCTGACCCGGTTCCTTTGCTCCTCTGCTCTGCGGCGCTTCTTTCTGGTCACGGCTGTCAGTCACGTGAAACGCCCAATTACCTGGCAGCCACGACCAGGAAGTAGAGCGGCTGTCAGCGCAGAGCCTCACTGCTCCTGTTTTTGCTTGAAACAAGCTTGATGCAGGGTCGGAGCCCAGGCGGCAATTATACATAATGCTAAAATAGTTTTTTTTTTATGCTGGACATACCCTTTAAATCCCTAACTATGTTACTTTAATTTGCTAAGACCTTGGCAAAGTTTACCTTTCCCTCTTTGCTTGCTGCCCCTCGCTCCTAAAGTGTTATCTCGTTTAATCCACTGCTCGTGCCTTCCTCTTGCATTATTTGTAGGAGAGGAGGTGCACACAAGACTGATCTAGCCATCCTCTTAATCCAGAGCAGTCCCGTGAGTGCCACCTCTCTTCCAAATAACACGGGAGGAAGGCACGAGCAACAAGCCATCTTATATCATTTAAAACATTCCTAAGTCTACTCCTTTACCCTCCAGGTCTGTCAAAATGAATCAGTTTGAAGCTCCATATCCTCCCCTATGGGGTCATGATGCATTGGGGAAGTGATACAATTAGTTTGCCCACCACTCTAGATGGACCAAACACAGCACTGTAATGAGAGACATACTGCTTATGCTGATGCAGGCAGAGTAAGGGGAACAGAGTGGGGGGAGGAGAAAACCTACATTCAGAGTCACAGATTGGAACAGAGCTTCTAGCAGATAAATGTTAATGATCTGTAAGTTAGATAGCCTTATGGATCTTTTAAATGATAAAATCCATGAATGGGGAGGTTGTTTAATCTTAGATGTCCTTTAAGAAAATACATTATTTTGGTGAACCAAACTTTCTCTTGGAAATTTGAAGGGTAGTCCCTCTAAAACACAAATTTACATATTTAGATAACGAGGAAATTCATTCAACACAACTTAACACAACTAAAATACTATTAATATAAATGTTTCAACTGTTATGTCAAAATATATATTAACAACTTTTACTGCGTTTATTTAAACAGACTTTTTCCTGTTACTTACAGAAAAGGAGCTGGTGACAGATTCCCAGTTTGTCTCCGATGCTTGGGGCTGAAAATCATTCTAAAAAGGAAAGAAAAGTCATGACAAAAAAATACCATGGCAGGACCACCACAGAGTACAAGATCTATACTGTTATATCTAAGTGTCGGTTAAGGCATGCAGACCACTCCATTTGTTATAGACCATAAATTTGCAGGATCACAAGAGTCTATAGAGTTGCCAACAGCAACAACATAATTCCTTTGAGACTTGTAACGAGAATTTCGAACTATTTTGCTGGCTTGTTGTTTGAAATACGGATTTATTTTCTCCACCTCTTAAGACCAAGGCTGAAAATGTTAAAGATTTTATAATTATATTTAAAAAAAGAAAAAAAAAAAAACACTTGTGTATGTGAATTTTCAAATATTGTGGCCCTAGGAGAATGTTCTTAAAATATCTACTGCCTGTAAAAAGTAGGTTTCTGCACGGAGGTAAGACAGATAAATTCATCAGTCTGACAGACTTAGTGGTTTAGTTAAATGGCCTGTTCTCCTCCACCATGAAAACTCACACTTACCCCCCACAAGAGTGACTTGCTATCTTCTCTCCAGAGCAGCAATCAATCATGGCCATGATGGATGACATCACAGCCAAAGACTGACTACTGTAGTCTGAAACATTTGGGGATAAGGATGCAAACTGTGGATCTACTGTATCTAACTTCAGGAATGCTGGTAAAGTATGTCACTCTTACAGGTTTTTTGGGGGTCCAATAATAAATCTGATTCCCCATGTAATGAGGAGCTTAACTGGTATTCTTTTAATTTTTAAATTAACAAATTAATTAAAACCATTCAATTCAGTGATGCTTCCTCTCTTTACGATTCCCTCTGCCCTTTTCTGTTGGTGATATACACCCATTAAAATGTATGGGACTGATGCCAAATGAATATTTTTCTCCCAGGGAGGTGTTCCCAGAATCAATGAATATTGGGAAGGAGGGGAGGAGCAGCAACAGCAATCTCGTCAATTTCAAGATAACTGATTAATTAATGTTTGTCTCATGATTATATGAGTAACAAACTGAACTTATTATTTGACTTTCATTTTACTTTAAGAATTAACTGAATAGTCTGCTAGACCCTTTTCAACCAACTTTTGGATAAAGTGAAAGAAAGTTATTAATCTCAACCCCAAGCTATTTTAAGATTAAAGGGAATTATATTGTGTGTATTCTACTAAATGAGGCATACACAAGGCATCTTTTGGTTTAGTTAATAAGTTGTTGCTATAAGTTTGCCATGTGCTTAACTAAGGTGCTACAATATAAATAAAATTCTACAAAAGCTCAACCTGCCTCTACCCCATCCCTACCAGGTCACCCATCCAATAAATAATGCTTGCACTTATTGCTCATAGTTTTTTATTTGTCACATGTAAAAGAACAGCAAATTTTGTTGCCAGTATCGGCGTGTGCGCGCGCGCTGGAATAGAAACCCGATGCTTCGGCCGGGTATGCTGTTTGCGTGCTGAGAAAGGGTCACTGCTCCTCGACTGCAGTGACTTCTCATTGCGCATGGCTGCCGGATTTAGCCTGGTCGCGGATTTGAGCAGAGGCTGAACTCAAGAGTGAGGACCTAGACTGGGGGAAGCTGATACCGGGAAATATTACAGGGGACAGGAACATCACATTAGGATTCTGGAAAGAGGTATGTGTAGTGTGTAAATG
Source organism: Hymenochirus boettgeri (assembly GCA_019447015.1). Classification (NCBI taxonomy): domain Eukaryota; kingdom Metazoa; phylum Chordata; class Amphibia; order Anura; family Pipidae; genus Hymenochirus; species Hymenochirus boettgeri. The sequence continues at coordinate 74,015,957 of CM033477.1, forward strand.
ATGTTTTCTTCCTACCAATAGTATAAATAAGCGCTGAACTGTTCCTTTAAGCAGATTACAGTAAAGCTGTGGTGCTCTCTGATATATACCTTATACAGCATTCAGCTCGTAGTTCAAATGGCTGATATAAATAGTGGTAAGTTACTAAGTGTGAAGTAAAATGGGGCCAGTCAGTTATATTGATTGTCCGTGATGGGGGAATTGATTTGGTGGTTGAGAAATTCTTGAATTTATTGCTGGGGATGCAATTGCCCAGCATTTGGCTGGATACAAAGTTATTTGGAGGGACCATAAAATTGTATTGTCATATATATCTCCAAGATTAAGTTGGAGGGGGGCAAGGTCTCCAGCAGCAATAAATAAAGTGAGAAGGTAAGTGAATAAAGCTATGTGCCAGCAGCAATAAATAAAGTGAGAAGGTAAGTGAATAAAGCTATGTGCTTGTTATGGACTCTTCAAAGGGAGGGGTTATTGAACATCCCGATATTGACTTTAAATGTAAAGGGCTGTTCAGACCAGACGGGTTCATTTGTCTGATGTTGGATTGGCAATAGTTTTCAGGAATACTTGGAAAAAGTGGCTAGTTGAGGTCATGGGGAGGGGTTATTGAACATCCCGATATTGACTTTAAATGTAAAGGGCTGTTCAGACCAGACAGTGGTTCATTTGTCTGATGTTGGATTGGCAATAGTTTTCAGGAATACTTGGAAAAAGTGGCTAGTTGAGGTCATGGCGGCAGGAGTCCCCTTCTTTTGGTGGCGGAATGCGGTCTCCCCCTCCCCCAGACAGCGGCGGTTAAGAGGTGCAAATACAGTATGGGATCCTACCGGCAGCACTGTGCTTTGCGTTCAGGTTGCAAGAAGGTGGGCAAACCAGAAGGGGCACCTGGGGTAGGTACGGACAACAAAGGGAATCCCGATTGTCTAGACCACCAAAACACCAGCTGATGTGCAGGGGGACTCAGCTGGTGCGAGCGTGAATTATGCCAGCTGATGTGCAGGGGGACTCAGCTGGCAAGGGCGGAGAATGATTGGCAATGTCAATCAATTAAGGCCAGCTGATGTGCAGGGGGACTCAGCTGGCAAGGCGTCAATTAGCTATGGCAGAAACTGGTGTACGTTGGTCACAGACACACAACCATTAATATTTCTTCAGGCAATCAATCTACAGGACAGATAACAAGAAAGCATGTGACTGAGGTCGGGGTGTGGTCTGACCCTGCACATACACACAGATGCTTTATCCAGTTCTTACCAGGCTTACATTTACCGAGGGGTTTTTATAACTTATTGGTGTTTATAGGGGTTTGTTTTCAGATTCTGGAGTATTATAAAAAAAAAAACACAACTGTACATTTTGTAGATAGACAATATGAGTGTGTGGTGTATGCTATAAATAACTTTCATCAACATGTCTTCCTGTATCATGCTACGATAAACTTGAGAAAGTTAGATTTAAAGTGTATGCAGTATAAATTTTCATTTATAGTGAAGCATGTTACTAGGAAACGAGTTTTGCTGAAAAACATCATCTAATGGATCCTATATTATATCTGTTGACAAGTATGAGGATAGGGGGAATCCGGTAAAGCAGGTACTGATAAAAAATATCAAGAGGAAGAGGGAGTGGACGTATTTCCCAAAAGTCATAGGTCTTTTGCCCAGTAGAGTGATAGAAGTTCCTTTCCCTTTGACCCATTCGGTAGGTTCATGTTGGATACACGTGGATCTAACAGCATTATCTAATTGCAATTTAGATCAATATTAAAGAGGGCCCTAGGTGTGGCAAGTTTTTGACAGTAGTAGTTATGGTACACATTCTTCTTTTCGTGTTGGGGCAGCGACTGTGGCAGTCAGTGATAGTAAGTCAGTTGGGAAAATAAAATCGTTGAGTGGATGGAAATCTGCAGCATACAGAATATATAAGACTCCCTGTTTCTAATATCGGTTTAAAAAAAAAAAAAAAATTGTTTTTAGAAACTTAAAATTAGAAAACTTAAAGGAAGTGTTCTCTCAGAAATGACATATTTACAACCTTCTGCATAATAAACCCCCCTGTGCCCCATCCCCCAGGATCCCTTTATTTTTTAAAAAATTCTGCTTGTAGCCTCTGCAATCAGCTTGTAAGTTCTGCTCGTTTGTGGTGAGTGTCCTTCACTCTGCACTGATTATTGTCTATCTGCTGTACTGACATGTTATAAACCCAGCCCCTTTTGACCTCATGACTATAGACTTTTCCCTCTCTCACGTGCACTTTTTTGCTGCATAAGATACAGTTTACTGACTGATCTACTGAACTTAGTGATTACTTATAACAAATTAACCTTGCTGGTATTGTTTATTGAAATGAAATGTATGTATTTATTGTTTATATAGATTTATATGTTTTTGTTTCTAGCAGTGTGTTACGGTGAATCAATCAGTTTGTGTGTGTTACTGTATGTGTCTGTCAGTGTATTTGTGTTGGTGTGTGTGTCTGTCTGTGTTGTTTGTGTATCTTGTCTGTGGTGTGTTTTGTTTTACTGTGTGTGTCGTGTGTTAGTGTAGCTGTGTCTGTCGGTGTTTGTGTTACTGTGTGTGTCTGTCGGTGTGTTTTGTGTAGCTATGTCTGTTGGTGTGTTTGTGTTTCTGTTGTGTTAGGTAGTAAGCTTTATCATTCATCACACACACCTTTCCCCCTAACCATATTGCCTGTGCATCACTTTCAGTGTGGCATAGTGTAGTTAGTAAGCGTTATCATCCATCACACACAACCTTTTCCCCTAACCATATTGCCTGTGCATCACTTTCAGTGTGCATAGTTTAGGTAGTAAGCTTTATCATCTCACACACACACCTTCCCCCCTAACCATATCGCCTGTGCATCACTTTTCAGTGTGGCATATGTAGTTAGTAAGCTTTATCATCCATCACACACAACCCTTTCCCCCTAACCATATTGCCTGTGCATCACTTTCAGTGTGGCATAGTTTAAGGTAGTAAGCTTTACATCCATCACACACCAACCTTTCCCCCTAACCATACGCCTGTGCATCACTTTCAGTGTGGCATAGTGTAGTTAGTAAGCTTTATCATCCTCACACACACCTTTCCCCCTAACCATATTGCCTGTGCATCACTTTCATGTGGCATAGTGTAGGTAGCAAGCTTTGTTCATCCATCACACACAACCTTTTTCCCCTTCCAATATTGCCTGTGCATCACTTTCTCAGTGTGGCATAGTTTAGGTAGTAAGCTTTATCATCCATCACACACAACCTTTCCCCTTAACCATATTGCCTGTGCATACTTTCAGTTGGCATAGTGTAGGTGGCAACTTTGTCAACCATCACGCACAACCTTTTTCCCTACCCATATTGCCTGTCATCAATTAAATAAGTTTGGTAGATAGCCATGTTAAACATGGCACTACTTCAGTATATAACCATAAACTAATGTCTATATGAATTAGAAAGGATAAAATACTCCAAAATTTGACCAACCTGTCCAAGTGCCAAAGTGAAACTTAGAATGCCCTGCCTCATTCCCCACCACTCCCATGTCCCCCATAATTCTTTGAGTACAATCTCCCAAAAATGACCATAATTTTCAACCCCCCCCCGTCACCCATAATCCATGATAGTATTAAACCCCCATCCCTACCAGGTCACCCATCCAATAAATAATGCTTGCACTTATGCTCATAGTTTTTTTATTTGTCACATGTAAAAGAACCAAATTTTGTTGCCAGTATCGGCGTTGTGCGCGCGCGCTGGAATAGAAACCCGATGCTTCGGCCGGGTATGCTGTTTGCGTGCTGAGAAGGGTCACTGCTCCTCGACTGCGATGTGACTTCTCATTGGCATGGCTGCCGGATTTAGCCTGGTCGCGGATTGAGCAAGGCTAACTCAAGATGAGGACCTAGACTGGGGAAGCTGATACCGGGAAATATTACAGGGGACAGAACATCACATAGGATTCTGGAAAGAGGTATGTGTAGTGTGTAAATGATGTTTTCTTCCTACCAATAGTATAAATAAGCGCTGAACGTTCCTTTAAAGCAGATTACATAAAGCTGTGGTGCTCTCTGATATATACCTTATACAACATTCAGCTCATAGTTCAAATGGCTGATATAAATAGTGGTAAGTTTACTAAGTGTGAAGTAAAATGGGGCCAGTCAGTTATATTGATTGTCCGTGATGGGGGAATTGATTTGGTGGTTGAGAAATTCTTGAATTTTTTGCTGGGGATGCAATTGCCACATTTGGCTGGATACAAAGTTATTTGGAGGGACCATAAATGTGTATTGTCATATATATCTCCAAGATTAAGTTGGAGGGGCCAAGGTCTCCAGCAGCATAAATAAAGTGAGAAGGTGTGAATAAAGCTATGTGCTCGTTTATGACTCTTCAAAGGAGGGGTTATTGAACATCCCGATATTGACTTTAAATGTAAAGGGCTGTTCAGACCAGACAGTGGTTCATTGTCTGATGTTTGGATTGGCATAGTTTTTCAGGAATACTTGGAAAAAGTGGCTAGTTGAGGTCATGGCGGCAGAGTCCCCTTCTTTTTTGGTGGCGGATGCGGTCTCCCCCTCCCCCAGACAGCGGCGGTTAGAGTGCAAATCCAGTATGGGATCCTACCGGCAGCACTGTGCTTTGCGTTCAGGTTGCAAGAAGGGTGGGCAAACCAGAAGGGGCACCTGGGGTAGGTACGGACAACAAAGGGAATCCCGATTGTTAGAACCACCAAAACACCAGCTGATTGTGCAGGGGGACTCAGCTGGTGCGAGCGTGAATTATGCCAGCTGATGTGCAGGGGACTCAGCTGGCAAGGGCGGAGAATGATTGGCAATGTCAATCAATTAAGGCCAGCTGATGTGCAGGGGGACTCAGCTGGCAGCGAAAAAATGGATTGGGCTGAACGGCAGGTAATACCAACCATGCCAGCTTGATGTGCAGGGGGACTCAGTGGCAAGGGCGGAAAACAGGAAAAAAGGATCGGGCTGAAAAGGCCAATTAATACCGATCAATGCCAGCTGAAGTGCAGGGGGACTCAGCTGGAAAGGGTGGCGGGCGATTGGGGCTAATCGAGCCAGGTAATACCAATCAGCCATGGGGAGGAAGACCGCATTGTGTTTTTTGTGAATTATGTTGTGTTAATTTAATAAAGTGACCTCCCTATATTTTTGCCAAGAAAAAATTTTTGCCGTGTGTTTTTCAATTTGTAGGGTTGGATGTCTATTTATGTGGTAACAAAAAAAAAGGTATATACAAGGTTTTGGTTAGGGAATTTGGTTTTTTAAGGTTTAGGGCCCAGGTGGGATCTCTGACCCTTAATAAAGGAGAGAGAGCGGCAAAGGCAAATGCACTGAGCGTAGATAAGGGGCAAGATCACGCAGGCATTTTAAACCTCCATTTTGTGGTACAATAACAGAATAAGAGAAGGAACAAAGGATTCTTTCTGAGCCAGGTAGAAAGGGGGCGGAGCAAGCGATTCGGCTGGGAAAAAAGTGGGAGGAGTTATGGGTTTATAAGGAGACTGTAAAAAAGAAAAATCAGAACTAACCTTTCTTTTGTTTCCACCCTCCCATCCCGATGTGAAAGTACAAGTCTGGAAAAACTATTTCGGAGGGTCACTGAAGAAAATGGGAGCAGGGTTTTGTACAACTAAGGGGCGGAATGCGGTCTCCCCCTCCCCCAGACAGCGGCAGTTAATGCAATGGAAATGCAGTATGGGATCCTACCGGCAGCACTGTGGCTTTGCGTTCAGGTTGCAAGAAGGTGGGCAACAGAAGTTGCTCCTGGGGTAGGTACGGACAAAGGGAATCCCGATTGTCTAGACCACCAAAACACCAGCTGATGTGCAGGGGGGACTCAGCTGGTGTGAGCGCGAATTATGCCAGCTGATGTGCAGGGGGACTCAGCTGGCAAGGGCGGAGAATGATTGGCATGTCATCAATTAAGGCCAGCTGATGTGCAGGGGGACTCAGCTGGCAAGGGCGGAAAAATGGATTGGGGCTGACAGGCCAGGTAATACCAATCCATGCCAGCTGATGTGTAGGGGGACTCAGCTGGCAAGGCGAAAACAGAAAAAAGGATCGGGGCTGAAAAGGCCAATTAATACGCGACATCAATGCCACTGAAGTGCAGGGGACTCAGCGGGAAAGAGCGGCGGGGCGATTGGGGCTAATCGAGCCAGGTAATACCAATCAGCCATGGGGGAGGAAGACCACATTTAGTTTAGAAGGGGACTCTGAAATTGTGTTTTTTTGTAATTATGTTGTGTTAATTTAAAAGTGACCTCCCTAATTTTTGCCAAGAAAAAAGTTTTGCCTTGTGTTTTTCAATTTTGTAGGGTTGGATGTCATTTATGTGGTAACAAAATAAAAAGGTATATACGGTTTTGGTTAGGGGAATTTGTTTTTTTAAAGGTTTAGGGCCCAGGTGGGATCTGTGACCCTTATGAATTAAGCTTTTGCCACAAGCAAGACGAATCGCAGTCAGTTGCAAGCAAAAATCACTGCAGTCACAGTTTGCCACAACCTATCAATCGCTCCATAGAGACTGCATGAGATTGTTCATTATTTACTGACATTGACATGCCTGATATGGGCGACAGCCTTCGACTGCCGGTGAGAGCCGACCGACATATACAAAAATATTGGTTGGTTTGACAGAAAAATCACCACGTGTGTAACCCAGTCTAAGGCTTCACTCACACTAGGCTGCATTTTGGTGCGATTTCATGCAGGAAAATTGCATTGACAACAGAAGTGAACTCTTCACACTTGACTGCTGCGAAAAAGCAAATTGTAAAAAACACAATATTCAGCAGTTATGTGTGGAACTGCTATGCGATAACGCGGGGGGACATGGCACTACATGGCAAGAGCGACTCCCCTGTGTTAAAGCTATAGCTACTGTGATGTGCCTAAGGCTGGGTACACATGGAGGGACTTGTCCGTCGGTCACGGCAAATTCGGTCACGGGCGGAATTTACCGTCACATCCGATTGACCAATCGATGTCGTCTCGCGGCACCCGCCCCACACCAGACGATATTTTCGGGCGATTGACCAAAAGTGCCAGGAATCGGTCGGTTCCCGAAAATATTGGCTGGTGTGTACCCAGCCTAAAGATAACTGCCTTTTTAACCAAAAAATAAAAGATGACGCACAAGTTTATATAACAAAAATACTTTAAACTTACTATAAATTACTTAAACTATACTATTAAACAGGATTTGAACCTGGAAAACCATACAACCAAACAACAACATGATACTAACTGGAGTGTGAACCTGCAACCACAAATGCTGTAACCTGTTACCTTACCAGTGTGCTACTATCCTATTAATATAGTTAATGAACTTATGTCGACACACCTGAGAAAGGGGATTAAGCCCCCCCAAAACGCTTTGTGACACTATGTCTTTAAGTTTGAATTAAATATATCCTAATTTTTATTTTTCTATACACGCCCTGTCCCTAGTCCTATCCCTAGTTTAATAAATGGTGTGCCAGACCGACTAACCAGGATCCATCTTGCTGATTAGCTGTATGTGGGATCCTATTACAGTTATTTATTTTCTGGTGATCCCTAATCTATATATAAACATCCTTGCCATGCGGACACGAATTATAATTTTTGGGAGTTTAAGGGTAAGGCCCACTACTTGCACGGTAATCCACTGGAGATGTGCCCCCGGTTTCCCACATGTTACTATACGATTGCAATGTGATCTGCGCAATGTTGCGTTATCAAAGCGCATGCATTTGCAACAATGGTTATCACATGTACTCAAAAAAACAGATTGCAATGCAGAGCAATTGGCCAACACTACTGTTTGCTTTTTGACTTTTGGATTGCATGTTAAATCATGCTAGTGTGGCCAATCATAAAATATCCACTACAACTTGGACATTAAGTGCCAAAAAACCTATAAGGTGAATTGGGCACTAAGGTTTTTTGAAGAAGTAACTTATTAAACACGTTTGTAACTGAGTTGCATCTCCATATTATCATTGGGGAATATTTTCGGACAGGGAAAGAATCGAGTTTTTATGCCTCCTGGTGGATGACTGCTGCTATTACATGACAGGAAAAAAAGTTTCTTTAAAATCCCTTAAACTAATTAGGTGTTGACATTGTAAGCCAAATGAGCCAAGCCATCTCGGCTTGTCTCAAATTTCTTTTGTGATCTCACAATCCAAGCTTCACCCATCTGTACATGCACTTAGACATAAGGGGAGTGGGAAACAAACACAAGGTAGCTAGTTAGCATGTGCAGAAGGAATTTTGGTACCTGACCACCAGGAAGAGGCAACACTAGAAGCCAGCCGTGACATCATAGATTGCCAGTACTCGAGATGTTCTAATATATATATAATATATATATATATATAATAATATATATCAATCCTCCCGATGTCCCGCACTCTCGCGCCCGCGGTGCTTCCCACTATTTCCATACAAATAATATCCGAAAAAGGAGCACACTCATGGGACTTGTTACAAATATCGTGGTGATCTTTATTGTATCTACGCGTTTCGGCCTAGATGTCGGCCGTCCTCAGGATACAACATTCAACAATCTGTGCAGTAATAAACCTTGGTGACACACCCCTGTACTGAGACACTCCCATACCTAGTTTAACCCTTAATAGTGAAACTAAACAAATACCCCTCAAGGGGTATAAGGCTATGTGATGCAATTCTAGAATAAAGGCTTTTATTAGCCCAATATAAAGTGATAAGTGCTATTAATCCCTCCCTCTAAAAATACTGAGTTAAAAGTGAGCCAAAGATCTAAACATTAAAAGTGGTATAAAAAACTTTAAGAATAGTGATATAAAATGCATATAAAATAGTGTATTATAAAAGACGCTCTTAGCTATACTATGTTTTATTTTCAGAACTAGAATCGCTGTCTAATTACAAAAACTTATGTATCATAAAATAACCTCTAATTCTCTACCTAATACTGTAAATAAACTGTGTATCAACCTGCCCTAACTGGGAGATAATTCAATTAAGTAAAGTTACAAAGCTTGTAACAGAAGGGAGAGATATAAGAGGAGTCCTATGAGGCAAAAGAGCTAGAAAACAACTGGTATACTAATACGTTAAAGCACTGCTAACCATGCTATATAAACTAATAAACTTCACACGATACCCTCGTCGTGAATCTCCTACTAATGGGGGGAGGCTACGAATATGGGAAATATCCCAGAGACAACATACTATACTGGAACAATGTTAAGAGTCTTTGGGCCACCTGTTAAAAAACGTCCTATGTAGGGGCGTCCTATAAGAAACAGGATAATAGAACGTTCGTTCATTCCCTTTGGTGCCAGGGTGCCCAGTTTCTTTATCCAGATATTTTCACGCTGAAGTAACCGACGTCCTTTTTCTGTCACATTGGATACTGCATCTATTTTATCTATGGCCATCCATTTTAGAGCCGCTAAGGTTTGGCCTCTCTCCTTGAAATGTCAGCGACGATTGTTCGCCATATTTTGTTGTTCCCTCTGTGGGTCGGTGCTTTTAGCGCTTTCTCTGGAGGCCAGTGCCATCCGTATGGACGTGCGATGGTTGCCATTCTGTCCCTCAAGGATGTAGTAGTCTTCCCTACTAATACTTGCCGCAGGGGCATGTTTTAAATATATGGCATCCGTGCTAATGCATGAAGTTTTGCCGTTTTAAATCTGCGGCCCGGATGGGGATGTGGGAAATCAGTCCCCGCCATCATATAGCTGCAAGCTTGGCACCCTGTGCATTTATGACAGCACTCTTTTTGTAATCCAGCCATGTTAGTCCTGTGTGGGTTGGGTTGGAACATCTTGGTTTTCACCAAGATGTTTCTAAGATTTCTGGCTCGCCTGAAAGCAAAGATGGGTTGACTATGTTTCAAACGTAATGTCCTGTCTGCACTAAGGAGGTCCCAATGTTTTCTAACACTGCTTTTAATGTCATTGCTTTTGCAGAATATTGCATAACGTACGGGATTCGTTAGCAGTTTGATCATTGCTATTGCTCATGTCAATTGACTTGTTTAAAACTTCCGATAGCCATTTCTCGTTGTTTGGCAACTAGGCTAGGGTGGTATCCTCTTTCTATAAATTTGTTAGCCATCTCTTCCATTACTGATAGGGTTTTTTTCATCATGTTGTTGGTAAAAAACCCTACTGAACTGGGAGATGAGTACTCCCTTTTTTTTTGATGAAACGGATGGTAACTCGAAGCGTGGAGAAGAGTATTCCTATCTGTGGCTTAGTAAATAGGCTAGTTTGAAAACCTAAAGGAGTTTTTTTAATTCTCAAATCCAGATAGTCAACTGTCGTTTCATGGGCTACCATGGTAAATTTTACCTCGGTAACCTTACTGTTGAGAGCCACTAGGAATTTCTCACATTCATCATGAGGACCATCCCATAGGATGAACAAATCATCTATATAACGACGAAAGATAAGTAGTTTATGACCAAATTCTGGAAGAATAAATCTTGTTTCAAAATCCTCCATATAGAGGTTTGCGAAGGAGGGCCCTACATTAGACCCCATGGCGGTCCCTGCTATTTGATTATGAAAGAGTTCTCCAAGTTGGAGTTGGAGATCTCTTTCTATAATCAAATCAGCTTTTTTAGCTGGGTTTTTTTGCCTTCCTCTGGATCAACTGTTAGTAGAAATAATAAAAAATAAAAAAAAAGAGGGTGAATAGGTTGGCCTTGATGGACGTATGTCTTTATTCAACCTTAATTACTATGTTACTGTGTTACTATGTATTGCGTGTTTAAAATGGCTCTACAAAGGGCTAAATAAGTCCAAATAAGGCTGGATACTGTAAGACACATTAAGATAGATCATCAGATTGAAATGTATTGTATATAGTAAACTGTTACTAAGATGTTATTGTTTTACCAATAAGGGTTAAAGGGTATGTCCACCCCTAAAATAGGTTTTTATATTCTGCTCCCCCATGTCCCCAGCCCCAACCGCATGTTTCTTCTTTTCAAAAGCTCCCCAAACTCTTACTTACCTCCCCTCGATCCTCCGCCGCACTGCCGGCCCTCTGCTTGCGAGAATGCAAGCAAGGGTCAGGACCGGCAGTCGCGTCTGTGATTGGCTGAGCGGCAGCCAATCACGGACGCGGCTGCCGGTCTATCGATTGCAGCGAGGAAGCGGAAGGAAGTAAGTTTGGAGAGCTTTTGAAGAAAAAAAACATGCGTTTGGGGCTGGGGGACATGGGGGAGCAGCATATTAAGGGTTTTTAACGCTAGGGGAGGGATATAGAACAGGGAGAGGAGGAGAGGAGGGAGGGAGGGGGAGAAGGGCTGCAGTGCGCATGTGCAATATCATACCGGAGGCTAGATAGCAGGCAGAGACCTGCTATCCTCCTGGTGTGTTAGTTTGTACTTTTTATCACTGCACAGATTGTTGAATGTTTGTATCCTGAGGACGGCCGACATCTAGGCCGAAACGCGTAGATACGGTACAATAAAGATCACCACGTTATTTGTAATAAGTCCCATGAGTGCTCCTTGTAGAAATCATTTATAGAACATTTCTGAGTCCTGGCAATCTATGATGTCACGGCTGGCTTCTAGTGTTGCCTCTTCCTGGTGGTCCAGGTACCAAAATTCCTTCTGCACATGCTAACTAGCTACCTTGTGTTTGTTTCCCACTCCCCTTATGCTAAGCTGCATGTACAGATGGGTGAAGCTTGGATTGTGAGATCACAAAAGAAATTTGAGACAAGCCGAGATGGCTTGGCTCATTTGGCTTACAATGTCACACCTAATTAGTTTAAGGGATTAAAAGAAACTTTTTTTCCTGTCATGTAATAGCAGCAGTCATCCACCAGGAGGCATAAAAACTCGATTCTTTCCCTGTCCGAAAATATTCCCCAATGATAAATATAGGGAGATGCAACTCAGTATACAGACGTGTTTAATAAGGACTTGGGGGGGGGGTTTACAGGAGAACCCTATGGAGCTGGGATGTGAGGTAAGGATTAAACTACACTACATGGTGGGGCCAGTAGTTGGGGGGATTATAGTTTTGGGGGTGGACATGCCCTTTAATCTAGGAGGAGGAGTTATGGTTAGAGATTTCCTTGAATAGCCATCGAGCCACATGGTAGCTCAACGATGAGGTAGCTCATCGTTGGTCGGGAGGTTGTTCAGTGTTGGCGGCAGTGGTTGGAGAGCACTGGTTCTGGAGACGGGACAGACCTAACAAGCAGGATCTTGTTTTGTAAAAGTCGCACTAGTTTCATATGCTGCTAACAATTTTAGATGGGGTATCTAGGTGTTGTGATATTTGCTATGTTTGCTTAATATGTATAATTTTATCATCTAAGGTGGACTGATAGTTAAATTATTTCTAGCCTTTTGTAAATGATATAGTCCCAATCATCCTTAAGGATAGAAGTAATTAACAAACACTGGAGGGAAAAGTATTTTAAACTATTCCATAGAGCCTATATAGCTTTTAATATCCCAAATTTCAAACCTTGTACCTCTGAAACTAGGAGTGACCAATGTCCCAAGTGTCACAGCCCACAGGCCTCATGCTATCATGCGATGTGGGAGTGTCCATCCATTCAATATTTCTGGAAAAGAGTCCAAAATTATATCCCAACAATTCAGGGAATTGGCATCCCACTACTCCCAACAACATTGTTATTTCACCATGACTCAAATACAACCCTTACCATGCTGGACACAACTGGCCCTTTTGGCAGCCAAGAGGGCTATTATGCGCAGATGGATATCCCCAAAACCACCTAGAGTGAATGATATCTCCAGAGAATTAAAGAAAATAATGATGTTAGAAAAAATTGAAACAGAAACACGAATGGAACAACATACCATAGGATTTTTTGACACATAGGAAAATTTTATTATTCGCACTTATTCTTAACAAAATATTAATAACTTGATGTTGTCATTTCAATATTCTACATGGTATTGTACTAAACAACAACATAATACACTGGGAGCACTGGAGATAATGAATGATGACAACAATGAAACCTGACATTGTTAATAATGATTCTTTAAAAGTATAAAACTAATCATGAAATAGCTAGACATGTATTGTTTAATTGTTTAAATGTTCAAATCTTTATATGTTTTGAAAGTCAAATTGTTAAACTATCAACACATAATATGTATGCTACTGAAATAATAGATAATTTTATAAGAAAAAACATCTTTATAGCTGAAAGGCAGCCTACATCTCATTATGTGACAATTATATCAATAAAAAATGTATTTAAAAAAAAAAAAAGACTAGAGAAATAGAGGAACCAATGGTATAATAGAAGTTTAAATATGATTGGCTAAAATCATCATTGGAACTGCACATGCCTACAAAAGGAAAAAGAAGTTCCAGGTACACGCACCAAAAAAGGGGAAAGGAGATGGAAACTGATGAACACTGCTGGATCACCAGAGACACTCAGGAGAACTCGAAGGAGGATGAATACAGTGATCAGGCAAGGAAGCATTGCAGGACTGTTCAATAACTAAAACAGGACTGCCTGTGTTTAGGCATTCCAGTCTACTGCTTCCCTACTTCATTGATTCCAACAGTGGAGCATTTTTTTTTCAAATGAAAAAATTCAAATGAAAGAATCTGATGTTAAATTTTATCCTTCTGCCTTCTTCTTTAAAACATTTTCTCCTTTTGAATAAAATAGCAATACTGAATACCGTATATACTTGAGTATAAACCGAGTTTTTCAGGCTGAAAAATCAGCCTGAAAACTCGGACTCGGTTTATACTTGAGTCAACCGCTTACCTGGGCATTCCAGCAGCCGCGCGATCTTTTTCTGCACTGGTGCGCCGGCCTAACGTCACTGCCCGGCGCCAAGCCCGGCGCCGGGCAGGGACGTCAGCCGGCGTGCCGGTACAGGAATGGGCGCGCGGCTGCCGGAATGCCGATACCGTACCAGCCAGGAAGCCCTTGGATGGAGGAAGAGCCCACAGGAGAAGAGCCCACAGGAGAAGAGCCCACAGGGAGAAGAGTCGTCCACAGGGAGAAGAGTCCACAGGGAGAAGAGTCCACAGGGAGAAGAGTCCACAGGGAGAAGAGTCCACAGGGAGAAGAGTCCACAGGGAGAAGAGCCCACAGGTACAAACTGAACTGAGGGGGAGGGGGGCATTCAAGATGTTTGGGAACTACAACTCCCAGCATGCTTTATTAGCTGGGAGTTTCAACTCCCAGCATGCTTTATTAGCTGGGAGTTGTAGTTTCCAAACATCTTGAATGCCAAGTGAGGGTGGCATTCTTATACTCGGGTCAATAACTTTTATAGGATTTTTAGTTGGCTGGGAACTACAACTCCCAGCATGCTTTATTAGCTGGGAGTTGTAGTTTCCAAACTTCTTGAATGCCAAGTTTCTACCCTCGGTTTATACTCGGGTCAATAACTTTTATAGGATTTTTAGCTGAAATTGGGTACCTCGGTTTATACTCGGGTCAGTTTATACTTGAGTATATACGGTAGCTCCTTGCTATTACTGTAAATTAATTTTAGAATAGTGGCAACATCTTCCAGAAGGTTCTCCTTATCCAACCACTATCTTTACAGATCAAACAAAATGCTGAATTTCTCAAAGCTCTCAAAATACTTAAGATAGCCATACATGGGTCAATTTGTCTTATATAGTTCTTCGATCAACTTGTTTGATAAAATGATTGACTGTTGATTGAAATTGAATTGAACACAGAACCACACTCAATTTTCGATTCTTTACTAATGTGATTCCTTTTTAAATGTGATTCTTTTATAAATATGATTTTCTTCCAATGTGATTCTTTTTATGATTCTTTACTATGATTCCTTTATTAAATGTTATTCCTTTTAAAATGTAATTCCTATTTTAATGTGATTCCTTTATAAATATTATTTTTCACTAATATGATTTATAACTGATATTTCAACAAATTTGCATGCTTTTTAATGCAATCGAACATACATTCTCCGACCTGACCGTTCAAAGTTCGATCTATTCTACACTCAATATCGGTCACTTTTGGTTGATCTAATGCGGTGATCCTCAAACTGCACCTCTCCAGATGTTTGAAAACTACAACTCCAAGCTACTATATGAGGGAAGCATAGAAATACTGGTAGTTGTAGTTTTAAAACATCTGGAGAGCCGTAGTTTGCCCATCAGTGATCTAATGCAAAAAAAACAATCATTTTGAAGAATCAAATTCACTGAACGACTGTAAAGAAAAAATGTCTCATGTATGGCTAGCTTTAATCCCCAGAAGGAATGTCAGGCAATTTTCTTTTTCCAATTTGTCACTATCTACTGTCCTGGTTCTAGAAATAAAAAGGAACTCTCCAGAGGCTTTCTTTACTGTGATAACTAAATTTATAAAGATGAACCTTTTATGTCTTCTTCTAGGATAATTGCTGCCCTTCTCCCATATTGTGTTTCTTAGATCTTTTCAGCCCAATCTATTGCTCCTCCAGAAACTTCTATTGGAATGGACTATATTTATTTAGAACCCTGCCTTTTTATTCTTCAGTAGACACACGCTAGCAAGAAAGCAGAACATTCTGAAATACAGATAACTTTACATCTACTCCGTTGCCTGGTCTCGTAGTCTTCTATGGAGAATGATGTCAAGGAGTATATTGCTGCTTGCTTTGTCTGTGCCACCTTCAAATCTATTCACCCCAGCCTTCTTGGAGTGACTAGATTTGGAAACCTTTACTGATAAATTCACACTCCTGGACTCCTTTAGCTATGGACTTCATTCTTGACCTACCACCATCTAAAGGAAACCTTATAATCTGAGTAGATTAGAATTTCTTTTTTTTTTTGGTGTTCCTCTGTAAAACCATAGGAATTTTTTTTTTTGAAGTCTAGTCTAGAAAAGAGTTCCTTGTTTTAAAAGAGTTATGCCACCAAAAGCCTAACTGTCTTCTCAATATTTGGTAGGAAATGCAGCCCTGGCTCTCTACTAAAAATGTCCAGCTTAATCTACCATCTCCCAAATTTGCTCCTAGGTTTATTGCCCCCCCCCCCCTTAGATGGTGGTAGGTCAAGAATGAAGTCCATAGCTAAAGGAGTCCAGGAGTGTGAATTTATCAGTAAAGGTTTCCAAATCTAGTCACTCCAAGAAGGCTGGTGGGTGAATAGATTTGAAGGTTGCACAGACAAAGCAAGCAGCAATATACTCCTTGACATCATTCTCCATAGAAGACTACGAGACCAGGCAACGGAGTAGATGTAAAGTTATCTGTATTTCACGAATGTTCTGCTTTCTTGCTAGCGTGTGTCTACTGAAGAATAAAAAGGCAGGGTTCTAAATAAATATAGTCCATTCCAATAGAAGTTTCTGGAGGAGCAATAGATTGGGCTGAAAAGATCTAAGAAACACAATATGGGAGAAGGGCAGCAATTATCCTAGAAGAAGACATAAAAGGTTCATCTTTATAAATTTAGTTATCACAGTAAAGAAAGCCTTGGAGAGTTCCTTTTATTTCTAGAACCAGGACAGTAGATAGTGACAAATTGGAAAAAGAAAATTGCCTGACATTCCTTCTGGGGATTAAAGCTAGCCATACATGACATTTTTTCTTTACAGTCGTTCAGTGAATTTGATTCTTCAAAATGATTGTTTTTTTTGCATTAGATCACTGATGGGCAAACTACGGCTCTCCAGATGTTTTAAAACTACAACTACCAGTATTTCTGCTTCCCTCAATAGTAGTTGGAGTTGTAGTTTTCAAACATCTGGAGAGGTGCAGTTTGAGGATCACCGCATTAGATCAACCAAAAGTGACCGATATTGAGTGTAGAATAGATCGAACTTTGAACGGTCAGGTCGGAGAATGTATGTTCGATTGCATTAAAAAGCATGCAAATTTGTTGAAATAATCAGTTATAAATCATATTAGTGAAAAATAATATTTATAAAGGAATCACATTAAATAGAAGGAATTACATTTTAAAAGGAATAACATTTAATAAAGGAATCATAGTAAGAATCATAAAAAGAATCACATTGGAAGAAAATCATATTTATAAAAGATCACATTTAAAAAGGAATCACATTAGTAAAGAATCGAAAATTGAGTGTGGTTCTGTGTTCAATTCAATTTCAATCAACAGTCAATCATTTTATCAAACAAGTTGATCGAGAACTATATAAGACAATTGACCCATGTATGGCTATCTTAAGTATTTTGAGAGCTTTGAGAAATTCAGCATTTTGTTTGATCTGTAAAGATAGTGGTTGGATAAGGAGAACCTTCTGGAAGATGTTGCCACTATTCTAAAATTAATTACAGTAATAGCAAGGAGCACCGTATATACTCAAGTATAAACTGACCGAGTATAAACCGAGGTACCCAATTTCAGCTTAAAATCCTATAAAAGTTATTGACCCGAGTATAAAACGAGGGTAGAGAACTTGGATTCAAGAAGTTTGGAAACTACAACTCCCAGCATATAAAGCATGCTGGGAGTTGTAGTTTCCAAACATCTGAATGCCACCCTCACTTGGCATTCAAGATGTTTGGAAACTACAACTCCCAGCTAATAAAGCATGCTGGGAGTTGTGAAACTCCCAGCTAATAAAGCATGCTGAGTTGTAGTTCCCAAACATCTTGAATGCCCCCCTCCCCCTCAGTTCAGTTTGTACCTGTGGGCTCTTCTCCCTGTGGACTCTCTTCTCCTGTGGATCTTCTCCCTGTGGACCTTTCTCCCTGTGGACTCTTCCCTGTGGACTCTTCTCCCTGTGGACTCTTCTCCCTGTGGACTCTTCTCCTGTGGACGACTCTTCTCCCTGTGGGCTCTTCTCCTGTGGGCTCTTCTCTGTGGGCTCTTCCTCCATCCAAGGGCTTCCTGGCTGGTACGGTATCGGCATTCCGGCAGCCGCGCGCCCATTCCTGTACCGGCACGCCGGCTGACGTCCCTGCCCGGCGCCGGGCTTGGCGCCGGGCAGTGACGTTAGGCCGGCGCACCAGTGCAGAAAAAGATCGCGCGGCTGCTGGAATGCCCAGGTAAGCGGTTGACTCAAGTATAAACCGAGTCCGAGTTTTCAGGCTGATTTTTCAGCCTGAAAAACTCGGTTTATACTCAAGTATATACGGTATTCAGTATTGCTATTTTATTCAAAAGGAGAAAATGTTTTAAAGAAGAAGGCAGAAGGATAAAATTTAACATCAGATTCTTTCATTTGAATTTTTTCATTTGAAAAAAAAAATGCTCCACTGTTGGAATCAATGAAGTAGGGAAGCAGTAGACTGGAATGCCTAAACACAGGCAGTCCTGTTTTAGTTATTGAACAGTCCTGCAATGCTTCCTTGCCTGATCACTGTATCTATCCTTCGAGTTCTCCTGAGTGTCTCTGGTGATCCAGCAGTGTTCACAGTTTCCATCCTTCCCCTTTTTGTGGTGCGTGTACCTGGAACTTCTTTTCCTTTTGTAGGCATGTGCAGTTCCAATGATGATTTTAGCAATCATATTTAAACTTCTATTATACCATTGGTTCCTCTATTTCTCTAGTCTTTTTTTTTAAAACATTTTATTGATATAATTGTCACATAATGAGATGTAGGCTGCCTTTCAGCTATAAAGATGTTTTTTCTTATAAATTATCTATATTTCAGTAGCATACAATATGTGTGTGATAGTTTAACAATTTGACTTTCAAAACATATAAAGATTTGAACATTTAAACAATTAAACAATAAATGTTAGCTATTTCATGATTAGTTTTATACTTTTAAAGAATCATTATTAACAATGTCAGGTTTCATTGTTGTCATCATTCATTATCCCAGTGTCCCAGTGTATTATGTTGTTGTTTAGTACAATACCATGTAGAATATGAAATGACAACATCAAGTTATTAATATTTTGTTAAGAATAAGTGCGAATAATAAAATTTTCTATGTGTCAAAAAATCCTATGGTATGTTGTTCATTCGTGTTTCTGTTTCAATTTTTTCTAACATCATTATTTCTTTAATTCTCTAGATATCATTCACTCTAGGTGGTTTTGGGGATATCCATCTGCGCATAATAGCCCTCTTGGCTGCCAAAAGGGCCAGGTGTGTCCAGCATGGTAAGGGTTGTATTTGAGTCATGGTGAAATAACAATGTTGTTGGGAGAGTAGTGGGATGCCAATTCCCTGAATTGTTGGGATATAATTTTGGACTCTTTTCCAGAAATATTGAATGGATGGACACTCCCACATCGCATGATAGCATGAGGCCTGTGGGCTGTGACACTTGGGACATTGGTCACTCCTAGTTTCAGAGGTACAAGGTTTGAAATTGGGATATTAAAAGCTATATAGGCTCTATGGAATAGTTTAAATACTTTTCCCTCCAGTGTTGTTAATTACTTCTATCCTTAGGATGATTGGGACTATATCATTTACAAAAGGCTAGAAATAATTTAACATCAGTCCACCTTAGATGATAAAAATATACATATTAATTAAGCAAACATAGCAAATATCACAACACCTAGATACCCCATCTCACCATCTAAAATTACTACAAAAATTGTTAGCAGCATATGAAACTAGTGCGATTTACAAAACAAGATCCTGCTTGTTAGGTCTGTCCCGTCCAGAACCAGTGCTCTCCAACCACTGCCGCCAACACTGAACAACCTCCCGACCAACGTGAGCTACCTCATCGTTGAGCTACCATGTGGCTCGATGGCTATTCAAGGAAATCTCTATAACCATAACTCCTCCTCCTAGATTAAAGGGCATGTCCACCCCCAAAACTATAATCCCCCCAACTACTGGCCCCACCATGTAGTGTAGTTTAATCCTTACCTCACATCCCAGCTCCATAGGGTTCCCTGTAAACCCCCCCCCCAAAGTACAAACTAAACACCAGGAGGATAGCAGGTCTCTGCCTGCTATCTAGCCTCCGGTAGATATTGCACTGCGCAACTGCAGCCCTTCTCCCCCCTCCTCCCTCCTCTCCTCCTCTCCCTGTTCTATATCCCTCCCCTAGCGTTAAACAACCCTTAATATGCTGCTCCCCCATGTCCCCCAGCCCCAAACCGCATGTTTTTTTTCTTCAAAAGCTCTCCAAACTTACTTCTTCGCTTCCTCGCTGCATCCGATAGACCGGCAGCCCGTCCGTGATTGGCTGCCGCTCAGCCAATCACAGACGCGACTGCCGGTCCTGACCCTTGCTTGCATTCTCGCAAGCAGAGGGCCGGCAGTGCGGCGGAGGATCGAGGGGAGGTAAGTAAGAGTTTGGGGAGCTTTTTGAAAAGAAGAAACATGCTGGTTGGGGCTGGGGGACATGGGGGAGCAGAAATAAAAACCTATTTTAGGGGTGGACATACCCTTTAAACCTTATTGGTAAAACAATAACATCTTAGTAACAGTTACTTATTACAATAACATTTCAATCTGATGATCTATCTTAATGTGTCTTACAGTATCCAGCCTTATTTGGACTTATTTAGCCTTTGTAGAGCCATTTAAACACGCAATACATAGTAACACAGTAACATAGTAATTAAGGTTGAATAAAGACATACGTCCATCAAGTCCAACCTATTCACCCTCTTTTTTTTATTTTTTATTATTCCTACCTAACAGTTGATCCAGAGGAAGGCAAAAAAACCCAGCTAAAAAAGCTGATTTGATTATAGAAAGAGATCTCCAACTCCAACTTGGAGAACTCTTTCTATAATCAAATAGCAGGGACCGCCATGGGGTCTAATGTAGGGCCCTCCTTCGCAAACCTCTATGGAGGATTTTGAAACAAGATTTATTCTTCCAGAATTTGGTCATAAACTACTTATCTTTCGTCGTTATATAGATGATTTGTTCATCCTATGGGATGGCCTCATGATGAATGTGAGAAATTCCTAGTGGCTCTCAACAGTAGGTTACCGAGGTAAAATTACCATGGTAGCCCATGAAACGACAGTCGACTATCTGGATTTGAGAATTAAAAAAACTCCTTTAGGTTTTCAAACTAGCCTATTTACTAAGCCACAGATAGGAATACTCTTCTCCACGCTTCGAGTTACCATCCGTTTCATCAAAAAAAAAAGGGAGTACTCATCTCCCAGTTCAGTAGGGTTTTTTACCAACAACATGATGAAAAAAACCCTAATCAGTAATGGAAGAGATGGCTAACAAATTTATAGAAAGAGGATACCACCCTAGCCTAGTTGCCAAACAACGAGAAATGGCTATCGGAAGTTTTAAACAAGTCAATTGACATGAGCAATAGCAATGATCAAACTGCTAACGAATCCCGTACGTTATGCAATATTCTGCAAAAGCAATGACATTAAAAGCAGTGTTAGAAAACATTGGGACCTCCTTAGTGCAGACAGGACATTACGTTTGAAAATAGTCAACCCATCTTTGCTTTCAGGCGAGCCAGAAATCTTAGAAACATCTTGGTGAAAACCAAGATGTTCCAACCCAACCCACACAGGACTAACATGGCTGGATTACAAAAAGAGTGCTGTCATAAATGCACAGGGTGCCAAGCTTGCAGCTATATGATGGCGGGGACTGATTTCCCACATCCCCACCCCAGGGCCGCAGATTTAAAACGGCAAAACTTCATGCATTAGCACGGATGCCATATATTTCAAAACATGCCCCTGCGGCAAGTATTATGTAGGGAAGACTACTACATCCTTGAGGGACAGAATGGCCAACCATCGCACGTCCATACGGATGGCACTGGCCTCCAGAGAAGCGCTAAAAGCACCGACCCACAGAGGGAACAACAAAATATGGCGAACAATCGTCGCTTGACATTTCAAGGAGAGAGGCCAAACCTTAGCGGCTAAAATGGATGGCCATAGATAAAATAGATGCAGTATCCAATGTGACAGAAAAAGGACGTCGGTTACTTCAGCGTGAAAATATCTGGATAAAGAAACTGGGCACCCTGGCACCAAAGGGAATGAACGAACGTTCTATTATCCTGTTTCTTATAGGACGCCCCTACATAGGACGTTTTTTAACAGGTGGCCCAAAGACTCTTAACATTGTTCCAGTATAGTATGTTGTCTCTGGGATATTTCCCATATTCGTAGCCTCCCCCCATTAGTAGGAGATTCACGACGAGGGTATCGTGTGAAGTTTATTAGTTTATATAGCATGGTTAGCAGTGCTTTAACGTATTAGTATACCAGTTGTTTTCTAGCTCTTTTGCCTCATAGGACTCCTCTTATATCTCTCCCTTCTGTTACAAGCTTTGTAACTTTACTTAATTGAATTATCTCCCAGTAGGGCAGGTTGATACACAGTTTATTTACAGTATTAGGTAGAGAATTTAGAGGTTATTTTATGATACTAAGTTTTTGTAATTAGACAGCGATTCTAGTCTGAAAATAAAACATAGTATAGCTAGAGCGTCTTTTATAATACACTATTTTATATGCATTTTATATCACTATTCTTAAAGTTTTTTATACCACTTTTAATGTTTAATCTTTGGCTCACTTTTTAACTCAGTATTTTTAGAGGGAGGGATTAATAAGCACTTATCACTTTATATTGGGCTAATAAAGCCTTTATTCTAGAATTGCATCACATAGCCTTATACCCCTTGAGGGGTATTTGTTTAGTTTCACTATTAAGGGTTAAACTAGGTATGGGAGTGTCTCAGTACAGGGGTGTGTCACCAAGGTTTATTACTGCACAGATTGTTGAATTTGTATCCTGAGGACGGCCGACATCTAGGCCGAAACGCGTAGATACAATAAAGATCACCACGATATTTGTAACAAGTCCCATGAGTGTGCTCTTTTTCGGATATTATTTGTATGGAAATAGTGGGAAGCACCGGGGCGCGAGAGTGCGGGACATCGGGAGGATTGATATATATTATTATATATATATTATATATTATATATATATTAGAACATCTCGAGTACTGGCAATCTATGATGGTCACGGCTGGCTTCTAGTGTTGCCTCTTCCTGGTGGTCAGGTACCAAAATTCCTTCTGCACATGCTAACTAGCTACCTTGTGTTTGTTTCCCACTCCCCTTATGCTAAGTGCATGTACAGATGGGTGAAGCTTGGATTGTGAGATCACAAAAGAAATTTGAGACAAGCCGAGATGGCTTGGCTCATTTGGCTTACAATGTCAAACCTAATTAGTTTAAGGGATTATTAAAGAAACTTTTTTTCCTGTCATGTAATAGCAGCAGTCATCCACCAGGAGGCATAAAAACTCGATTCTTTCCCTGTCCGAAAAATATTCCCCAATGATAATATAGGGAGATGCAACTCAGTTACAAACGTGTTTAATAAGTTACTTCTTCAAAAACACCTTAGTGCCCAATTCACCTATAGGTTTTTGGCACTTAATGTCCAAGTTGTAGTGGATATTTTATGATTGGCCACTAGCATGATTTAACATGCAATCCAAAAGTCAAAAAGCAAACAGTAGTGTTGGCCAATTGCTCTGCATTGCAATCTGTTTTTTTGAGTACATGTGATAACCATTGTTCTGCAAATGGCATGCGCTTTGATAACGCAACATTGCGCAGATCACATTGCAATCGTATGTAACATGTGGGAAACCGGGGGCACTCTCCAGTGGATTACCGTGCAACGTAGTGGGCCTTACCCTTAAACTCCCAAAAATTATAATTCGTGTCCGCATGGCAAGGATGTTTATATATAGATTAGGGATCACCAGAAAATAAATAACTGTAATAGGATCCCACATAAGCTAATCAGCAAGATGATCTGGTTAGTCGGTCTGGCACACCATTATTAAACTAGGGATAGGACTAGGGACAGGGCGTGTAATAGAAAAATAAAAATTAGGATATATTTAATTCAAACTAAAGACATAGTGTCACAAAGCGTTTTGGGGGGGCTTAATCCCCTTTCTCAGGTGTGTCGACATAAGTTCATTAACTATATTAATAGGATAGTAGCACACTGGTAAGGTAACAGGTTACAGCATTTGTGGTTGAGGTTCACACTCCAGTTAGTATCATGTTGTTGTTTGGTTGTATGGTTTTCCAGGTTCAAATCCTGTTTAATAGTATAGTTTAAGTAATTTATAGTAAGTTTAAAGTATTTTTGTTATATAAACTTGTGCGTCATCTTTTATTTTTTGGTTAAAAAGGCAGTTATCTTTAGGCTGGGTACACACCAGCCAATATTTTCGGAGAACCGACCGATTCCTGGCACTTTTGGTCAATCGCCGAAAATATCGTCTGGTGTGGGGCGGGTGCCGCGAGACGACATCGATTGGTCAATCGGATGTGACGGTAAATTCCGCCCGTGACCGAATTTGCCGTGACCGACGGACAAGTCCCTCCATGTGTACCCAGCCTTAGGCGACATCACAGTAGCTATAGCTTTAACACAGGGGAGTCGCTCTTGCCATGTAGTGCCATGTCCCCCCGCGTTATCCATAGCAGTTCCACACATAACTGCTGAATATTGTGTTTTTTACAATTTGCTTTTTCGCAGCAGTCAAGTGTGAAGAGTTCACTTCTGTTGTCAATGCAATTTTCCTGCATGAAATCGCACCAAAATGCAGCTCTAGTGTGAGTGAAGCCTTAGACTGGGTTACACACGTGGTGATTTTTCTGTCAAACCAACCAATATTTTTGTATATGTCGGTCGGCTCTCACCGGCAGTCGAAGGCTGTCGCCCATATCAGGCATGTCAATGTCAGTAAATAATGAACAATCTCATGCAGTCTCTATGGAGCGATGTGATAGGTTGTGGCAAACTGTGACTGCAGTGATTTTTGCTGCAACTGACTGCGATTCGTCTTGCTTGTGGCAAAAGCTTAATTCATAAGGGTCACAGATCCCACCTGGGCCCTAAACCTTAAAAAAAACAAATTCCCCTAACCAAAACCTTGTATATACCTTTTTATTTGTTACCACATAAATGACATCCAACCCTACAAAATTGAAAAAACACAAGGCAAAACTTTTTTCTTGGCAAAAATTAGGGAGGTCACTTTTTAAATTAACACAACATAATTACAAAAAACACAATTTCAGAGTCCCCTTCTAAACTAAATGTGGTCTTCCTCCCCCATGGCTGATTGGTATTACCTGGCTCGATTAGCCCCAATCGCCCCGCCGCTCTTTCCCGCTGAGCCCCTGCACTTCAGTGGCATTGATGTCGCGTATTAATTGGCCTTTTCAGCCCCGATCCTTTTTTCCTGTTTTCGCCATTGCCAGCTGAGTCCCCCTACACATCAGCTGGCATGGATTGGTATTACCTGGCCTGTTCAGCCCCAATCCATTTTTCCGCCCTTGCCAGCTGAGTCCCCTGCACATCAGCGGCCTTAATTGAGTGACATTGCCAATCATTCTCCGCCCTTGCAGCTGAGTCCCCCTGCACATCAGCTGGCATAATTCGCGCTCACACCAGCTGAGTCCCCCTCTGCACATCAGCTGGTGTTTTGGTGGTCTAGACAATCGGGATTCCCTTTGTCCGTACCTACCCCAGGAGCAACTTCTGGTTGCCCACCTTCTTGCAACCTGAACGCAAAGCCACAGTGCTGCCGGTTAGGATCCCATACTGCATTTCCATTGCATTAACTGCCGCTGTCTGGGGGAGGGGGAGACCGCATTCCGCCCCTTAGTTGTACAAAACCCTGCTCCCTTTTCTTCAGGACCTCCGAAATAGTTTTCCAGACTTGTACTTCACATCGGGATGGGAGGGTGGAAACAAAAGAAAGGTTAGTTCTGATTTTTCTTTTTTACAGTCTCCTTATAAACCCATAACTCCTCCCACTTTTTTCCCGCCGAATCGCTTGCTCGCCCCCTTTCTACCTGGCTCAGGAAAGAATCCTTTGTTCCTTTCTCTTATTCTGATTTATTGTACCACAAAATGGAGGTTTAAAATGCCTGCGTGATCTTGCCCCTTATCTACGCTCAGTGCATTTGCCTTTGCCGCTCTCCTCCTTTATTAAGGGTCAGAGATCCCACCTGGGCCCTAAACCTTAAAAAACCAAATTCCCTAACCAAAACCTTGTATATACCTTTTTTTTTGTTACCACATAAATAGACATCCAACCCTACAAAATTGAAAAACACACGGCAAAAATTTTTTCTTGGCAAAAATATAGGGAGGTCACTTTATTAAATTACACAACATAATTCAACAAAAAAACACAATGCGGTCTTCCTCCCCATGGCTGATTGGTATACCTGGCCGATTAGCCCCAATCGCCCGCCCACCCTTTCCAGCTGAGTCCCCCTGCACTTCAGCTGGCATTGATCGGTATTAATTGGCCTTTTCAGCCCGATCCTTTTTTCCTGTTTTCCGCCCTTGCCAACTGAGTCCCCCTGCACATCATATGCAGTGGCATGGTTGGTATTACCTGCCGTTCAGCCCAATCCATTTTTTACGCTGCCAGCTGAGTCCCCCTGCACATCAGCTGGCCTTAATTGATTGACATTGCCAATCATTCTCCGCCCTTGCCAGCTGAGTCCCCTGCACATCAGCTGGCATAATTCACGCTCGCACCAGCTGAGTCCCCTGCCACAATCAGCTGGTGTTTTGGTGGTTCTAACAATGGGATTCCCTTTGTTGTCCGTACCTACCCCAGGTGCCCTTCTGGTTTGCCCACCCTTCTTGCAAACCTGAACGCAAAGCACAGTGCTGCCGGTAGGATCCCATACTGGATTTGCAACTCTTAACCGCCGCTGTCTGGGGGAGGGGGAGACCGCATTCCGCCACCAAAAAAGAAGGGGACTCTGCCGCCATGACCTCAACTAGCCACTTTTTCCAAGTATTCCTGAAAAACTATGCCAATCCAAACATCAGACAATGAACCACTGTCTGGTCTGAAACAGCCCTTTACATTTAAAGTCAATATCGGGATGTTCAATAACCCCTCCCTTTGAAGAGTCATAAACGAGCACATAGCTTTATTCACACCTTCTCACTTTATTTATGCTGCTGGAGACCTTGGCCCCTCAACTTATCTTGGAGATATATATGACAATAACATTTATGGTCCCTCCAAATAACTTTGTATCCAGCCAAATGATGGCAATTGCATCCCCAGCAAAAAATTCAAGAATTTCTCAACCACCAAATCAATTCCCCCATCACGGACAATCAATATAACTGACTGGCCCCATTTTACTTCACACTTAGTAAACTTACCACTATTTATATCAGCCATTTGAACTATGAGCTGAATGTTGTATAAGGTATATATAGAGAGCACCACAGCTTTAATGTAATCTGCTTTAAAGGAACGTTCAGCGCTTATTTATACTATTGGTAGGAAGGAAAACATCATTTACACACTACACATACCTCTTTCCAGAATCCTATGTGATGTTCTGTCCCCTGTAATATTTCCCGGTATCAGCTTCCCCAGTCTAGGTTCCTCATCTTGAGTTAGCCTTGCTCAATCCCGCGACGGCTAAATCCGGCAGCCATGCCAATGAGAAGTCAATCGCAGTCGAGGAGCAGTGACCCTTCTCAGCACGCAAACAGCATACCCGGCCGAAGCATCGGGTTTCTATTCCAGCGCGCGCGCACAACGCCGATACTGGCAACAAAAATTTGTGTTCTTTTACATGTGACAAATAAAAAACTATGAGCATAAGTGCAAGCATTATTTATTGGATGGGTGACCTGGTAGGGATGGGGGTTTAATACTATCATGGATTATGGGTGACGGGGGGGGGTTGAGAAAATTATTGGTCATTTTTGGGGAGATTGTACTCAAAGAATTATGGGGGACATGGGAGTGGTGGGGAATGAGGCAGGGCCTTCTAAGTTTCACTTTGGCACTTGGACAGGTTGGTCAAATTTTGGAGTATTTTATCCTTTCTAATTCATATAGACATTAGTTTATGTTATATACTGAAGTAGTGCCATGTTTAACATGGCTATCTACCAAAACTTATTTAATTGATGAACAGGCAATAGGTGGGTAGGGAAAAAGGTTGTGCGGTGATGGTTGACAAAGTGCTACACCTACACTATGCCAAACTGAAAGTATGCACAGGCAATATGGTTAAGGGGAAAGGTGTGTGTGATGGATGATAAAGCTTACTACCTAAACTATGCCACACTGAGAAAGTGATGCACAGGCAATATTGGAAGGGGAAAAAGGTTGGTGTGATGGATGAACAAAGCTTGCTACCTACACTATGCCACATGAAAGTGATGCACAGGCAATATGGTTAGGGGGAAAGGTGTGTGTGAGGATGATAAAGTCTACTAACTACACTATGCCACACTGAAAGTGATGCACAGGCGTATGGTTAGGGGGAAAGGTTGGGTGTGTGGATGTAAAGCTTACTACCTAAACTATGCCACCACTGAAAGTGATGCACAGGCAATATGGTTAGGGGGAAAAGGGTTGTGTGTGATGGATGATAAAGCTTACTAACTACACTATGCCACACTGAAAAGTGATGCACAGGCGATATGGTTAGGGGGGAAGGTGTGTGGTGAGATGATAAAGCTTACTACCTAAACTATGCACACTGAAAGTGATGCACAGGCAGGCAATATGGTTAGGGGAAAAGGTTGTGGTGATGGATGATAACGCTTACTAAACTACAACTATGCCACACTGAAAGTGATGCACAGGCAATATGGTTAGGGGGAAAGGTGTGTGTGATGAATGATAAAGCTTACTACCTAACACAACAGAAACACAAACACACCAACGACATAGCTACACAAAACACACCGACAGACACACACAGTAACACAAACACCGACAGACACAGCTACACTAACACACGACACACACAGTAAACAAAACACACGCACAGACAACGATACACAAACAACACAGACAGACACACACACCAACACAAATACACTGACAGACACATACAGTAACACCACACAAACTGATTGATCACCGTAACACACTGCTAGAAACAAAAACATATTAAATCTATATAAACAAATAAATACATACATTTCATTTCAATAACAATACCAGCAAGGTTAATTTGTTATAAGTAATCACTAAGTTCAGTAGATCAGTCAGTAGTAAATGTATCTTATGCAGCAAAAAAGTGCACGTGAGAGAGGGAAAAGTCTAATAGTCATGAGGTCAAAAGGGGCGGTGGTTTATAACATGTCAGTACAGCAGATAGACAATAATCAGTGCAGAGTGAAGGACACTCACCACAAACGAGCAGAACTTACAAGCTGATTGCAGAGGCTACAAGCAGAATTTTTTAAAAAATAAAGGATCCTGGGGGATGGGGCACAGGGGGGTTTATTATGCAGAAGGTTGATAAATATGTCTTCTGAGAGAACACTTCCTTTAAGTTTTCTAATTTTAAGTTTCTAAAAACAATTTTTTTTTTTTTTTTAAACCGATATTAGAAACAGGGAGTCTTATATATTCTGTATGCTGCAGATTTCCTCCACTCAACGATTTTATTTTCCCAACTGACTTACTATCACTGACTGCCAACAGTCGTGCCCCAACACGAAAAGAAGAATTTGTGTACCATAACTACTACTGTCAAAAACTTTGCCACACCTAGGGCCCCTCTTTATATTGATCTAAATTGCAATTAGATAATGCTGTTAGATCCACGTGTATCCAACATGAACCTACCGAATGGGTCAAAGGGAAAGGAACTTCTATCACTCTACTGGGCAAACTAGACCTATGACTTTTGGGAAATACGTCCACTCCCTCTTCCTCTTGATATTTTTTATCATACTGCTTTACCGGATTCCCCCCGTATCCTCATACTGTGTCAACAGATATAATATAGGATCCATTAGATGATGTTTTTCAGCAAACTCGTTTCCTAGTAACATGCTTCAACTATAAATGAAAATTTATAGTGCATACACTTTAAATCTAACTTTCTCAAGTTTATCGAGCATGATACAGGAAGACATGTTGATGAAAGTTATTTATAGCATACACCACACACTCATATTGTCTATCTACAAAAATGTACAGTTGTTGTTTTTTTTTTTATAATACTCCAGAATCTGAAAACAAACCCCTATAACACCAATAAGTTATAAATAACCCTTCGTTAAATGTAAGCCTGGTAAGAACTGCGATAAAGGCATCTGGTGTATGTGCGGTGTCAGAACCACACCCCCTGACCTCAGTCACATCTTTCTTGTTATCTGTACTGTAGATTGATTGCCTAGGAGAAATTATTAATGGGGTTGTGTTGGTTGTGACCAACGTAACCAGTTTCTGCCATAGCTAATTGACGAAAGGAAACCTTATAATCTGAGTAGATTAGAATTTCTTTTTTTTTTTGGTGTTCCTCTGTAAAACCATAGGAATTTTTTTTTTTGAAGTCTAGTCTAGAAAAGAGTTCCTTGTTTTAAAAGAGTTATGCCACCAAAAGCCTAACTGTCTTCTCAATATTTGGTAGGAAATGCAGCCCTGGCTCTCTACTAAAAATGTCCAGCTTAATCTACCATCTCCCAAATTTGCTCCTAGGTTTATTGCCCCCCCCCCTTCAATTTCCAAAATAATTAATCCTACTAGCCATTTCTAACTTTTTTTGCTCTGAACAAACTTCTTTGTTCAATTATTATTAATGTTCATCACGGTGGAGAAGATTCTTAAGATTCTTAACTTGGAATATTAAAAATTAAAAGAGTACTGTGATACTTTTTCTATGGACTAACAGTTTATTTAGTTGACAAGCTTTCAAGGGCTATACCCTCTTAATCAGGTCAGAGCAGTACTGATTTTAACAAAGGTTAACAAAGTAAAAAGCCAGTTACAGATGATAATCAGATAAGCAAAACAACAAGGGGGTAGAGAAAGGAAAAAAATGGGGGGGGAAGAGAGAGGACCAAAAAAAAACAGTAAAAAGCAATCTGAGACAAGTAAAATGTAGAGGTAATAAAATAGGAGAGAGAACAGAATAAAAAACAGAAAAACGAAATATATAATAAATAAAAAAACTGGTAAGGGGAAGCTAGAATGTGAAAAGTCAATTATTCATAATGTGAAAGGAATCCCATATCCTGGTTCAGACCATTGTTTTTAGAGTCAAATAAAAAGATTTTAGCTTCAAATGCTTTTGTTTCCTGAGTGTTGCTAAAATGTCCCTTTAAGATTTGGACCTGGAAGTTTTCCATGGTGTGTCCAGGCTGTGAAATATGGTGTCCTACAGGGAAACAGTTTCTATCCTCGTCATGGTGGGTGATGACAGTTGGTATAGAACCTCTGATATTCATGCACCTCAATATATATGAAAGTTCTGTAAACCTTTTTCCTCAAACCTATTCCCTGAGATTGGGGGTACTGTAAGGACTGGTTCTCTCAATTCATGGTCCTTGATGTTTCAAGATGGTGTTGCCCATACTGCAAGTTTGTCCTGTCGTCATAAGCGTGATGTCATTGTGGTGCACCAGATGCACCAGCCATTAAAAGGAAACTGGTTCACTTTATTATCTTGGTTCATTTGGCTCAGAAAATCATGCCAAATTGGCTTAAAGGACAATTATACTCACCTTCCCTCCGCCCCCTCCTGCCCGTTGGCGACGAGGCCAAAAGGAAGGCACACTCTGCAACAAGCGTGCCTTCCTATTGGCCTCGTCGCCAGCGGGGGGAGGGGGCAGAGCCTACCAGAGCAGCGTTGCTGTAAGACGCTGCTGTAGGTTACACGAACCCAGGGGTGAGGACCTAGTGGTTCAGGTCCTCACCCTGGGTAAAAGCTACTGCACAAAGATGTGGAGCGGAGGGGTAGGTGAGTATAATTGTCCTTTAAGGGATTAAGATTAAAAAAAAAATTTCCCTGTCATGTACTAGCAGCAGTTATCCACCAGGAGGCATAAGAACCCCATTCTTTCCCTTGTCAGGAAATATTCCTCAATGACAAATATAGGGAGATGCACTTCAGTTTACATATGTGTTTAGTAAGTTACTCCTTCCACAATCCTCAGTGCCCAACTCACTTATATTTATAAACAATCACTATTTTTGACATTTCACTATCGCAGTACATCGCAATAGCAAAGAGCGTTATTTTCTACGTATTTACAAAATCGCTCTTTTTCACAGCAAAAGGTAACACCGTGGCGATAGTATCGGTGATGTGCACTGACAACTTCGCCTTATTCGTTGCGTTAAGTCTGGTATTGCGGCAAAAAGAGAAATTCTCTCTAAGAGTGTCGGCCATTAACAGACCAGGGCTGCAAGAAAAAATTTGCCAACATTAAACGGGGGTCTTAAGCAAAAAAAACACTAATGTATATGTTGGATTTAGAGGCATATACATTAACGATATTAATTTATATTAATGCTATTTATAAATGGGTGAAATTTCCCTTTTTTCCCACCTTTTCTTTTGTTGCATTACTTGCTGTTTTACCGGAATTTTCACCAAACATTGTTAAGCACCTTTCATAGCATTAAACAAAAATGTCTTACACACCACTATGGTATGTTCCCATATTAATGTAACTGGTTTAATAATTAGCTGCAGTTTGCCGAAAATAAGCAATACTAAAATATTAGTCCCATCAATAAAATAGATAAAATTTGCTATTTTTAAATAACAAAGATAGGTGTTCCGTGTGTATTAACCAATGTGATACTACCAGTGAGCCACCAGGGAGTGTTAGCATCATATGAGCTGA
Organism: Hymenochirus boettgeri; assembly: GCA_019447015.1. NCBI lineage: Eukaryota > Metazoa > Chordata > Amphibia > Anura > Pipidae > Hymenochirus > Hymenochirus boettgeri. The sequence goes on from CM033477.1 coordinate 74,048,537, forward strand.
ACTTAACTTTTCACACATTTTCAGCATTTTTTTAAAATTTCTTTTTTATTGCTCCATTTACAGCATTTTGATCATAGACACATAACAGTGTTATTTCCAGGATGATAATTCACATACAGTATATTAATATTAAAAGGAACATTTTGAGAAACATTTTATACATTGTACTTGCAGAGTAATGAATTAATCAAAAAAACATTTCAAACAGATTGTATGTATTGCTAATAATACAATAATATATCCTACCACACCAATAGCTTCTGTGTCTAATATGTATTTTGTATATTAGCAGCTGGTATCTTGGTTGAGTTTTTTAATTTTAGGAATCTACTAGCAAAAGTGTGCCTGTTGGTGCACAGTGGAAATTATGTGTGTATGTTTTGCTAGGTAATTATTTTTATTGAAAGCTCTGGGTGATGCTTTCAGTGATATCAACACAAAGTGCACAAACATGCAAGTGATTTGGGATCTGTCTGCCTCTCCTTTATGCATATAGCTGGGGCCAGAGGGAGGCTACTTACATCCCTTTAGCCGGTAGGTATCAGGATCCATTCTGAACTTGCTCTCCCTTTCCGCTCCCAGCATGTATCCAGGGGGAGGCTCAAATGGGATACGTCTGAAAGTCCTAAAAAGGACCCAGGCAATCCCACAGCATAATATGATTAAACACACACATACCCTCCCATTTTTATTTGGCCTGCCAGCCAGTCCCAGGCAATCCTGGCACAATGTGCAATTCTAACTAAACAGCATCACTGGACAACCTGGGACCCTATACAGCATCCAGATTAAGATGCTAGGTACATTAGTTTTGTATTAACCACAACAAGCTCTAAATCTACAATTACTATAGGGTTAGGAGAACACGGGATAGTGATTAGCTATAAATATTAGGGAGAGATGTTTTAAAGGAGCTAAAAGCTCCCCACAGAATATAAAATGTAGTACAGCCTTCTTATAACAGAATGTACCTCACACACTCATATTATAATAGCATTGCCCTTATAATGTAACATATATACACATATTTCTCCCTTCCAAAGAAATGGGTGGGGACATGCAAAGTATCTCATTTATTGCCTGTAGCTAAGGGAATGTGTCTAGATGTAATAATTCATCCTAATGGTATAGAACAGGGGAGGGGTGTTAAACCTGTGACCTTTCACATGTTTGAAAACTACAACTCCCAGCATTCGCTGTTTGTAGTAAGTCTTTTCTTAATGTCCTTTAAGTAAGGCATGTATCGAGATGTAAAACAGCTTAATGGTATACAGCATATATATGTCTGTTATGACGGTTTGTAGACATTTTTGATAGGATTTTATAGTCTCAATTCAGGAGTGATATTGGCCTATATGAATTGCATTCATGTTGTGGTTTACCTGGTTTTAATAGGACTATTATATTTGCTTCATACATAGAGATAGGTTATTTACTTCTACCTATTGCCTCTCTAAAGAACTCTAGTAAGTGTGGTGCAAGTTTTTTGGTATTTTTTACATTTATGTATGTTCCAGGAGCTTTACCTGGCTGTAGATCACCAATTGATCAGCAATCTCTAATCTCTGTCAGTGTGATCTCTTTATCCAATTTTATTTGTTGCTCTTGTCTAGAGAGTGTGTAGTCTGAGAGAAAAGTATTAATTTCTTTGACAAAGTGTGTTTGTGTGGATTTATATAAAGAGGAGTATCCATCCAAAAAAGTTGGCTTCTATCTACACTTACCCGCGGACCCGCTCCAGCGCCCTTACTGACAGTCTCCGACGCATCCTCGCTCCTATGCACTGTGTGCGCGTGAGCACACAGTGCAAAGGACAGGAGAGGCATCGGGGTATTCAGCGCTGGAGCAGGTCCACGGGTACGTGTCTCCTCCTCTCCTGTAAGATTTACTGAAGAATGGGAGGTAAGAGATAGTGCATTTACCTCCTGTTCTTCAGTAAATCAGATAGAAACCAACTTTTTTTTTTTTGCGTTAAGTGCCAGCAGAATTTTCAGGATTTTGCCCTTTAGAGTCGCTTTAGATTAATTTTACAGTAGGAAACCTTGCAGTAAATCAGGCATATTATACATTGGTTTTTTCAGCACAAAGTGTACTTTAACACGGTAACAGAATTTTGTAACTTTTCTGGAAATTTTACTGGAATTATGGGTAAAATATGGGAAAAAAACAACTAACCCAAAGCAGGACCCATGCCAAATGTCAGTAGCAGCAAAAAAAAAAAAATTAGCCAGCTTTGCATTTGAACAGTCTGCAGTTTTTCCCACAAAACACCCCCCCGAACTTAGAATTACCCCCCACAAACTATATATACCTGAAATCTACACACCTTCAGCTATGTAACGCTGTGGTTTGTTCATTCATACCGCCAATGGTGTGGGCGCAGTTCTTCATAGAAGTTTGCACTTTTTGCAGATTTTCTAAAATAAATGAACATCAAACAACATTGAAAAAGGTAGAAATCATGTCAAAACCTCATGGAATGTAAAAAAAAAAGTTACCATATATCAATCTCCCAAATGTCCTGATTCAAACGGTATGCCATATGCATGGTTACACATGCAGATGTGGAAGTGAAAAGCCACGAAGTGAGACAATGCACAATGGCTCAGAAAAAGCGAAAATATTTAGCAAACTCCGAATTTGTTTTTTCCACAAAACAACCCTGTAACTCAGAAATACCTCACACAAACTATACATTCCTGAAATATACACACCTTCAGCTATGGAACGCTGTAGTTTGTTCATTCATACCATCAATGGTGTGGGCGCAGTTTGTCGTAGAATGTCGCACTATTCTGAAAAAATTAACAAAAAACAACTTCAAAGGGTAGAAATCATGCCAAAACCTCATGGAATGCAAAAAAAAGTTACCAAATATCAATCTCCCAAATATCCTGAATCAAACGGTATGCCATATGCGTGGTGAGACAATGCACGATGGCTCAGAAAAAAATATTTAACTCCGAATTTGAATAGTCTGCAATTTTTCCCCACAAAACACCCCCCACAAACTATATATTCCTGAAATCTACACACCTTCAGCTATGTAACGCTGTAGTTTGTTCATTCATACCATCAATGGTATAGGCGCAGTTCTTCGTAGAAGTTCACACTTTTCGCAGATTTTCAGAAAAAATTAACAATAATCAACTTTTGAAGGTAGAAATCATGCCAAAATTCAATGAAATGTAAAAAGAAGTTACCAAATATCAACCTCCCAAATGTTCTGAATCAAACGGTATGCCACATGCATGGTTACACGCGCCGAGATGGAAGTGAAAAGCCACGAAATGAGACAATGCACGATGGCTCAGAAAAAGCAAAAATATTTAGCCAACTCCAAATTTGAACAGTCTTCAGTTTTTCCCACAAAACACCACCATAACTCAAAAATAACTCCAACAAACTATATATTCCTGAAATCTACACACCTTCATCTATGTAACAATGTAGTTTGTTTATTCATACCATCAATGGTGTGGGCGCAGTTCGTCATAGAATGTCGCACTTTTCTGAAAAAATTAACAAAAAACAACTTCAAAAGGTAATAATCATGCCAAAACCTCATGGAATGTAAAACATAGTTTAAATATCAATCTCCCAAATGTCCTGAATCAAATGGTATGCCATATGCATGGTCACACACGCTGACGTGGAAGCGAAAAGCCACGAAGTGAGACAATGCATGATTGCTCAAAAACAGCAAAAATATTCAGTCAACTCTGAATTTGAACAATCTGCAGTTTTTCCCACAAACACCACCACAACTGAAAATAACCCCAACAAACTATACATTCCTGAATATACACACCTTCATCTATGTAACGATGTAGTTTGTTTATTCATACCATCAATGGTGTGGGCGCAGTTCGTCATAGAATGTCGCACTTTTCTGAAAAAATTAACCAAAAACAACTTCAAAAAGGTAAAAATCATGCCAAAACCTCATGGAATATAAAAAAAGTTACCAGTTATCAATCTCCCAAATGTGCTGCATCAAACGGTATGCTATATGCGTGGTTACATACGCCGTTGTGGAAGCGAAAAGCCACGAAGTGACACAATGCATGATTGCTCAAAAACAGCAAAAATATTCAGGCAACGCCAAACTTGAACAGTCTGCAGTTTTTCCCCCACAAACTATATATTCCTGAAATCTACACACCTTCAGCTATGTAACACTGTAGTTTGTTCATTAATACCATCAATGGTGTGGGCGCAGTTCTTCATAGAAGTTCGCACTTTTCGCAGATTTTCTGAAAAAATTAACAAAAATCCACTTTCGAAGGTAGAAATCATGCCAAAATCTGCTTGTGAAGGTTCTCATTCATCCATGTCATGGTATATCTGTTGTATTCAATTAGATCAACTGGACTTGAAATGTAGTTCTTGAATTGAGAAAGCCAGTCGGATGACTAGCGAAACGTCTTCAAGAACTACATTTCAAGTCCAGTTGATCTAATTGAATACAACAGATACATGCCAAAATCCCATGAAATGTAACAAAAAGTTACCAAATATCAATCTTCCAAATGTCCCGAATCGAATGGTATGCCATATTCATAGTTACACATATGTACGTGGAATCGATTAGCCATAAAGTGAGCCAAATCACAGTGGCACAATTACAGCCACTTTTCAGATTTGTCAGACTAAATGCCCCTCTATATTAGAAATACCCCGCAAAACTAAATATTCTTGGAATCTACACGCCTTCAGCTATGCAACAGTGTAATTCTTTTATGCGATGCACACAGAGATGTGGCCACCAACTAGCTCAAATAGGACGCATGCCCAAGTGCAATTGCAAGAATTAATCAAAGTGCTTGTTATGAGTTCTTCAGGATACGGCCTCTATGAGACCCCCTCTGGACGCGGAATCTAAGTACCTGCCGGTCTTCACCAGAGCCTCTAATGGTGAGGATGTTTCGCGGCGAGCAGGCACCAGGTCGCGGCTCCAGAAGAGAGAACCACAAACACCAATCCCACAATGTGGAGAAGAAACCGGAGTGGAGATTGGAACCACTGGGGAGTAGGACTTGTAGAGGATATGAAGTGCTGAGATAGGTATGCGGACCAGAGGTAGGAGCTGTGGTAGGTAGGCAGGCCGGAGGTAACTGGAGGTAGGAGCTGGAGTGGAGATGCGGACCGGGGGTAGGAGCAGTGGTAGATATGCAGACTGAAGGTAACTGGAGTTAGGAGCCGGAGGAGGATCCCAGGCTCGAGGGAAGGTAAGTGCCTGACATTGCCCCCCCCCCCTCCGGGTGCCCTTGGGCTTAGGTTTGTCAGGATGTTTGGAATGAAAAGCCTTGACCAAACGAGGAGCGTGAATCTGTTCAGACGGCTCCCAAGAATTTTCTTTGGGACCAAATCCCTTCCATTTAATCAGATATCTTAACTTTCCAGCAGAAATCTTGGCATCTAAAATGTTCTCCCCCTCATATTCGTCAGTCCCATCAATCACAACAGGCAGCGGAGGAGGCTCCAGCGCCGAGTCTGTAACATATCTTTTAAAACAGGATACATGAAAGACTGGATGTACCTTTAATGACTTGGGGAGCTCCAGTTCAAAGGCAACCGTGTTGATTGCTTTCCTAATACGAAATGGCCCGATGAACCGGGGACCCAACTTAGCAGAGGGAATCCTCAATTTCAAATTCCGAGTCGACAACCAAACCAAATCTCCAACCTTAAATATCGAAGAATCCTTTCTTAATAGATTAGCAGACTTACGGGCTTGCTCTTGAGCTTCAGCGATGAAGGCCTTCAGCTCTAAAGTCTTCTCCTTCATGAGATGTATTCTGGTGAAAAGGTCAGGACTAGTGATCTTGGAAGGAACACCGGTAAGGAAAGTTGGATTAAATCCATAGTTAGCATAAAAAGGGGAACACTTGATGGAGGAATGAACAGCGTTGTTGTAAGCAAACTCTGCAAGTGGTAACAGAGAGGACCAATCGTCTTGTGACATGGAGGAGTAACAACGAAGATACTGTTCAAGTGTTTGGTTTGTTCTTTCTGTTTGTCCATTAGATTGTGGATGGTATCCGGAGGAAAAAGAATTGTTGATATGCAAACACTTGCACAACTCCTTCCAAAATTTTGAGGTGAATTGTACCCCCCTATCTGATACGATATCATCAGGAACCCCGTGAAGACGCACAATCTCTCTAATGAACACCTCCGCAGTAATGGGCGCTGAGGGAATTCCTTTTAACGGAATAAAGTGAGCCATCTACGTTAACCGATCAACATCCACAAAAATTGTGTTGAAACCCTTGGAACGAGGTAACTCAACAATGAAATCCATGGTAATCATGCCCCAAGGGCGGTCAGGAACAGGCAGGGGAGACAGTAATCCATATGGTCTCTGTCTAGTGGTCTTGAATCTAGCACAAGTAAGACAAGAAGCCACAAACTGTTTACAATCCTTAGACATACTTGGCCCAAAAAAATTTCTGTTAAGCAAATCCAACGTCTTGTGAACCCCAAAATGACCGGCCACAGCATGAGAATGACAACACTGAAGTACTGCGGCCCTGGCCCGGTCTGGAACAATATTGGTTATTTTGGTATATAAAGCATCTTGGGAAAGGGAAGAAGATTGGAGAAGCTGCTTCTTGATGGTTTTGACTATATAGTATATAGTAGAAATAGATTTGGAGAGAACCATATTAGGTTTGTCAGATTTATTGACCTCAGAAAATTGTCTAGAAAAGGGCGTCGGCCTTGCCATTTTTTGAACCTGGACGAAAGGTTATATGGAAATTAAATCTTGTAAAAAAAAAAGAGCCCATCTAGCTTGACGGGGTTTTAACCTTTTAGCAGTCTCTGTAGGTATTCCAGGTTCTTATGATCCATGAAGATGGTAATAGGATGATTGGTGCCCTCCAGTAAATATGCCACTCTTCAAGGGCCGATTTTATGGCCAATTGCACACGGTCTCCTACATCATAATTCTTCTCAGAATCTGAAAGTTTTTGAAAAAAAAGCAACGGATGTAGTAGAGCCTTAGGTCCGTTACGTTGCGAGAGTATAGCTCCTAATGCAACTTCAGAAGCATCAACTCCAATGTAAAGGAACAGTTGGGTCTGGGTGAATAAGGATGGGGGCTGAAGTAAAAGCAGATTTCAGGCGCTCAAAAGCTGTTTGAGCGGACTTCATCCAAGAGAATGGGAAATGGGTTCTGGTCAGAAAGGTCAACGGCAGTATAATAGTAGAAAAATTCTTAATGAATCTCCGTAGAAGTTGGCAAATCCAATGAATTTCTGAACTTGTTTCTGGGTAGTTGGAGTAGGCCAATCCTGAATAGCGGGAACCTTTTGAGGGTCCATAGTTAACCTTGGATGAGATGTGAACCCCAAGAACGGTATTGAAGTCTTTTCGAACTCACATTTTCCCAATTTGGCGTATAACCCATGAATTCTAAGATGGGAGAGAACTTTCTTAACCTGGATACGATGTTCTCCAGGTTAGAAGAAAAAATCATATATCATCTAGATAAACGGCCAAAAAGTCATCCACAAAGTCACGAAAAATATCATTGACAAAATGTTGGATGTGGCAGGTGCATTGCACAGACCGAAGGCATGACCCAATATTCGAAATGACCAATCTGGAGCGGAACTCTGTTTTCCATTCGTCCCCTTCTTTTATTCTAATCAAGTTATAGGCTCCCGAAGATCCAACTTGGTAAAAATTTGGCGGTTCTCTCGTTGAAATTCGGGGAATAATGGAAGAGGATATCTATTCTAATTGTGACATTATGAGAGCTGGTAATCAATACAGGGCCTAAGTGAACCATCTTTCTTCTTAACAAAAAAATATACCGCCCCTGCTGGAGACGTGGAGTGGCGAATGAAGCCCTTCTGAAGATTCTCTTCTATATATCCTTAAGAACCCTTTGTCAGGTTCTGACAAAGGATATACCCGCCGAAAGGAATCTCCGCAACAGGTAATAGTTCGACTGGACAATCATAATGCGGTGTGGTGGGTAGATTATTAGCAGCTTCTTACAAAAACATCTGCTAAGTTATGATAGACAATTGGGTAGAGAGTTTCTGAATGAACCTGGTTATACTTAACAATGAAGAGAAAGACATGACAGTCGACACTGTGATGAGAGAAAAGAGATCTCTCCGAGATCCAGTTTATTGAAGGGTGTGTGTGTCTTCAACCATGGCATGCCTAGAATAAGAGGAAAAAGAGAGGAAGGCAATACATAAAACATAAATTCCGAATGGATTGAGTTGATCAATACTGGAAAAGTCTCGTAGTACAGGACCAGATGAGATTTTAGACCCATCTGCCAGATGAAAAAAAGAGAGGAGAAGATTTGGGACGAGAGTGGGAATCTTCCATTCCTTGGTAAGGGATTCCAAAATAAAAACAGCTACAGGCCCGGAGTCAATAACGGCTTGGACGGTGACCATCGGACCGGTTCCCTGTAATGAGACATCAATACACAGGTAAGATGCGAAGCCGGGAAAGACAGACCAGAATGCATGTAGGAACCTTACTTGTAGGTCGGATGGACATCCCTGGAGCAAATGACCAGACTCCCCACAGTATAGACACAGGTTTAGCGACGTCTTCTGATCCTTTCCTCAGGAGAGAGAGAAGGACGAGTTAACCCTAATTGCATAGGGACCGGTTCCAGAAATCCTGAAGAAGGAGAAGTAGTGAGAACGTATAGGATGAACGGAAGTGCCCAACCTTTCTAATCTCCTTTCTCTCAGTCTACGGTCAATTTAGACCGCTAGGTCAATAAGATCTTTCAGTTTCTCGGGGACTCCAGTGGCGTGCTAATTCTCTTTAAGGGTTTTCTGACAGTCCGATTCGGAACTGGTGGATAAGAGCCGCTTCATTCCATGGGTCTCCACACTGATCCTGCAGAAATCGGCCACATAGTCTTCTACTTGTCTTCTCCCCGGGACAGGTTACGGAGTGCTGCTTCAGCTGAAACAACTCTACGTGGATCATCGTAAATTTCTCCTAGAGCGGAAAAAAAAATACCTACGGAAGCTACCGTAGGGCTGTTTTGATCCAACAAACGAAGGGCCCAAGCTTGGGGCTCGTCCTGAAGCAATGAAATAATGAAACCTACTTTACCCTTCTTCCAGTGAAGCTCCGGAAAATCGGTCAGGAAGTGGGATCTTAGGCTCAGCAACGGATGGGGGATGAGGTGTTCAGGAGACATGGCGTTCACCTGGCATCCAATTGGCAGATCCCTGTCTGGCTTCTTGTGGCCCCCAAAGTTCGGCGACTGCGATATAAGTCCTCCGCTGGACTGACGTCTCCAGTGGGATTCAGCTGGCTGCCAGTTACTGTTATGAGTTCTTCAGGATACGGCCTTATGAGACCCCCTCTGGACGCGGAATCTAAGTACCTGCGCTCTTCACCAGAGCCTCTAATGGTGAGGATGTTTCGCGGCGAGCAGGCACCAGGTCGCGGCTCCAGAAGAGAGAACCACAAGACCAATCCCACAATGTGGAGAAGCAACCGGAGTGGAGATTGGAACACATGGGGAGTAGGACCTGTAGAGGATACGAAGTGCTGAGATAGGTATGCGGACCAGAGGTAGGAGCTGTGGTAGGTAGCAGGCCGGAGGTAACTGGAGGTAGAGCTGAGTGGTAGATGGGAGAGTGACGGGGTAGGAGCAGTGGTAGAATGCAGACTGGAGGTAACGGAGGGTAGGAGCTGTAGTGGATATGTGGAACGGAGGTAGGAGCTGTGGTAGGTATGCAGACTGGAGGTAATGGAGGTAGGAGCTGTAGTGGATATGCGGACCGGAGGTAGGAGCTGTGGTAGGTATGCAGGCCGGAGGTAATGGGTTAGAGCGTGGTGGAAATGGGACGGAGGTAGGAGCTGTGGTAGATATGCAGACCGGAGGTAACTGGAGGTAGGAGCTGTAGTAGATATGCAGACCGGGGTAGGAGCAGTGGTAGATATGCATTCCGGAGGTAACTGGAGGTAGGAGCTGTGGTGGAGATGCGGACTGGAGGTAGGAGCAGTGGTAGATATGCAGACCGTAGGTAACTGGAGGTAGGAGCTGTAGTAGATATGCAGACCGGAGGTAGGAGCAGTGGTAGATATGTGACCGGTGTAACTGGAAGCAGGAGACAGGAAACATGATACCGAAATACAGCTAAACAGGAGCTGGAGTTCAGAGCAACAAACCTGAATGGCAGCAAGGGCCAACTGCCAGGAGGAGCCTAAATAGGCCCCTGGGACCTCATACCTGCTGGCCGTGCCCGGAAGGAGATGGCGCTGCAGCAGGTAAAAGCCTGCGCCGCCACGTCTGCAGCGTCACGTGCGCGCGAGCGGGCAGAGCGCGTCATCGGCTCGCTCCCGCTCGCGACCGCCGGAGGAGGATCCAGGTCGAGGGAGGTAAGTGCCTGACAGTGCTCTGTAATTTGAACGCTAGCTTTTTCAAAGGAAACAGTCCTGAAACTTGGAAATACCCCCCACAAATCTATATATTTTGGAATCTGCACTCCTTCAGCTATGTTACGGTGCCAAGCTTTCATACATACATGAAGAATTCCAGAACAGTACTCCATAGAACTCGGTGCTTTTAGGGATTTTGTGAAAAAATAAATAAGAGGACTCAATGGTTGAAATCCTACCTAAACCCACTTGGCAAGTAAAAAAACCCACTAAATGGCAATCTCCACATGTCCTGAATCAAATGGTATGCCATAGGGTGGGTGCAAACAGAGACAGGGCCACAACTAGCTCAAATGGGACCCATGCGCAATTGCAATTACAATTACAAAAAAAAATAAAAAAAACGCCACAACCCACTCCCACTCACCGTTAGTGGTATTTAGTGAAAACCAGTTACGTACATAGAGTCACAAAAGTTTTTGCACAACTTTACTGATCCTAAAAATTCAATCCGGTCTTTTTTGGTACCTCTGCAAAATTTCCAACTAAATAGGCTTAGTTTCCCTAGGAATCAGTCAAATAATGATCTGCGTTTACCGATAACACAGAGGGCATTGGGAAGCTTGGAGAAGACAAAGTTTTTGCTAATTTATAGTTTTAGGGTAAAAAAAAAAAAAGGTGGTGTGTGTATCACTTAAATAATTTTTTTGTGTGCATTTCCCCTTTTTTTTGGAACATTCCCAAGATGATCATCAAACCATCTTAGGGAATGATAACGAACTTGGAATACGGGCATAAATGTGTTTCCAATTGAAATCCGATCGGAAAAATCACTTCCCGGAAATCATTTTCCAGGAAGAGATTTTTCATCATTGGCAAGATCAATAATTTTGTGATCAGAAGATCACCAAATTTGATCTCTGTCCCATTTTTTTTCAAGGCTTTGCTAAGTTCCATTGAGTCCATTCACAAAAGAATAGTAAAGTGTCACACTCACAGCTTTACTATACCCGGTACTGTACGGGGATCTGAATGGAGATCGCAGTGCAGTACCTCCATTAGACCACAGCACATTGTACTCTCTTGGGAAGACCCCGGTGTGAGGAGGAAGCTCCATGACGTCAGCAGGGTCTCTCCTTTCCGCATTAAAGACTCCTCCTGTGGGACCGGTGCTGCTATACGGTCACGGCTAAAGGTAGGGATATCTCGGATCCCTCTCGGATTTGGACGAAACCGAGGAGGGTCGAGGGGGCTAGGGGGGCAGTGATGATGATGCCCCTGATCGCCCAGTGCGGCCAGGGACAGGCAGTTTGAGCCTTCCTGCGCAGATATGAATAAACGATCAGTGGCAGTGAAAGGGTTTAAACAGTGAGTATTTGGGGTGTATCTGTTTTTTGTATGTATGTATATGTTTATTTAATAGCACCACTAGGCGAACAGTGCTGTACAATTACAATACAAATAGTCTTACAAGGGGGACAGTCAATAAATACATAAATATATAAATAAGATGAGCATCATGAAATATACAAGTGCTTGAAACATGTAAAATGCAATGGGGAGGGATGCTGCAAACCTAAACACAATAGCAATAAATGAATGCTGATGCTCCAGCACCTGCAGCCAACAGTACATGTACATGTTGTAAGTATAGGCCGGGCACACCAGTCTTAAATCCAACAAATTATTGTGACGTTTCGGAACCCAACTGGTTCCTTGCAGAATAGGATCTTGTACTTCTAAAATTGTGTTTGGTGTTGTGTTGCTTTGCTAAGGTTGCCAATAGTTTTAAGGATGGTTACCATTCTTAAGGGCATGTCCACCCCCAATCAAAATTTTCCCAAATGCTGGCCTATGTTTAGCTTGAAAAGTTCTTACCTTACATTCTGCTCCCCATGGTTCTTTGTAGTCTTGTCCAAAGTCCAGGAAACTGAAGTGCAGTGGATGTCTTCCTGTCCAAACGTCTCTGCCTTGCTTGAAAGCCTCCGGGAGGGATGCAGACATGCGCAGGGGAAACCCCCCCCCCCCCCCTCCTCCTCCGGATCCATATTCACACGAGAAGAATCTAAAAAAAAAACTTTCTGATATTACTTACAGGCACTTCGCTCCCGCGACTTCTTCTTAGCCGGCAGCCGCATCTGTGATGGCGACGGCAGCCAATCACAGACCGGGTGCTGGGTCAGGCCCTCTCTGCTGTTCCTGTTAGCAGAGAGGGAGAGGAGACTCGCTGGAGCGGAGGGGCTGTAAGTAGTTATCTAAGCATTTTTTTTTGTTTATTTAGCGGTTGGGGGTGGGCTGCCATACCTAACATTATGCCCAAAAGTCATTTTTACAGTGGACATGCCCTTTAAAGAAGTATTGTCTCTAAAAAAAAAATTTCCTATTTGCCTTTTCCCGCAATTCCAAAGTATATTGTTGACATTTTCAGACTGACATTTTTCACAGATCGTTCACGTAAATGCTGAAAGTCTTACACCCCTTGGGATTTATTATATATAAACACTCCACAAAGGGAAAAAATTAACAAACCTTCATAAATATTCCCTAAAATGTCCAGGTTATAGTGAAGATTTGGAATTGGCCACACTAGCATGTTTTAACGTGCGATCCAATTGTGATTGCGTTCCAATCACAGTCAAAAAATGCATGCTAGTGTTGGCAATTGGTCTGCACTGCAATTCGCTTTTGCAGTGCATGTGATAACCATCTCCTTCATGTTACCATGCATCTTAGTGTGGCTTACCCTTAAAGGCTAAGGGAGCTACAGCACTAACAGTTTTCATTTGCCAGTTTAGTCCTGGATAGAGAGGCGGAACTTTTGAAAGTTCGGTCCGTTTTTGAACTATATAGAAAGTTCGAATTTCGAAAACGGACCCATTAAGTCAATGGGAGTCAAATAGTTCGAAAACTTCGAATAAAATACAATTAAAATATAATGGTAACTTAATGTGAATAGCTGTGGACCTGGGAAATGGTCTAGGGAACATGTTCGAATATCCAGGACTTTTGAAACTCGATTTTACTCTCACGTGCGCTACTTTCGAGCTTTCGCGGTTCGAACATTCTATATTATCCCATGAACGAATTGCGGATTCAAGAATTCGATATTACTCGCGTATTGGTATAATAGACATTTTACTCGCGGATTCAAGAATTCGATATCTACTTGCGTATAGGTATAATGGACATTTTAACTCGCTGATTCGAGAATTTGATATTACTTGCGTATAGGTATAATAGACATTTTACTTGCGGATTCGATATTTACTCACATATTAGGTATAATAGAATTTTACTCGTGGATTCGAGAATTCGATATTTACTCGCGTTAGGTGTAATCGACATTTTACTAGCGGATTCAAGAATTCGATATTTGCTCGCGTATAATAGTCATTTTACTCGCGGATTCGATAATTCAATATTACTCGCGTATTGGTATATAGACATTTTACTCACACAATTCGCATGCATGAACGTTCGAACATTCGATACTATCAAAAGTCCGGAAAATATTGCAAAAAAGTCAGAGTCTGTTCAAATCGAATAGTAAATAAATGTGTCTTTCTTTTCTCTGTAATATGCAAAAATCCATAGAATACTCCTCTTCTGACTACTGACATACTTATCCATGCTCTTATCCTATCCGTCTAGAATATTGTAACTTTCTGCTTCTGGTCTTCCTGCTTCCCATCTTTTTCCCTTCAGTCGATATGCATTGTCTCACTCTCTAACAATTGGGAAATTAAATCTCCTTAGAGCCCGACAATCTACCAGGCTCCCCATTAAACAATGGATTATCTACAAATCCTTCCCTTAACATTTAAATGCCTTTGCTTTGCTGCTCCATCATATATTTCTTCTCTTGTGCCCCATATGTCCGTGCCCAAACACACCACTCATCATTGAGCCATCTCTTATACAGACCCCCCCACTCACACTACCTCCTTTTTGAGGGGGGGGGAGTCATTGATTTTTTTGAAAAATAATTTTTTTATAAACAAATACATAACAGGGAAGGTGAAAATAAACAAAACACTTAAGCCATACATTAGAAAAACAGCAAGCTAGTCAATATAACCACTTATACCATTGTTTGTAATATTGATTGATTGTACCTTTGACAGAAACATTATATTTTTGTATTGATTTCTTATTACTTAAGCTATATCTAAATATTAGATGAGGTTGTTCAAGTGGTCGATGGCGCTTCCGCGGGCCCCATATATATTGTGATACAATCCTGGAGGATGGGAATTTCAGAATCCAGATATCCCAGGTTTTTGTCCAGCTTTTCATATTGTTTGAGCTGGTATGTGCCATATAATCGCATCATGCACCCATATTTATTAATTCTTTTTTTGGTACCAATCCTCCTTTCCAAGTTTTGCTATTAAGCTTCTTGTTACACCGATATTATAGCTATTAGTTTGCATGCATGTGTGGTATAGCCTTCTGAGGGGTAGTTGAATAGTGGCTGTTAGTGGTGTTAGTTGAAATAATTGACAAATATTTTCTTAATATTTGTCGCCATAGGAACCATATTGCACAGACTCTGCAAATTGCCACCAACAATCGATCAGGTCTGCTTCTATTTGACATCCCTTAAAGCAAGAGGGGAAATGGATGGACAGCTTATGTAAGAGGCCGGAGTGGTGTACCAATAATGCATAAATTTTATATGTTTTCTCTTTAATTAGTATGTTTGAGGTACATCTGTCTCCCAATGTCGTGGCATGTTAGTTTGTATAAAAGGAAATTAGACCTTTTTAAAGGGCCCTTTTTAATACTGTATGATTCGTATGAAGTTGGTCGAGTGGAGTTTTTGTGATAATGTGTGTCTTGTGGAAGATGTATTCTGTGTATGGGTACCATAGATTGTGGGGAAGTTAAATTTGGTTTGTGCATCCGACCCTGACAGCAATCCACCTGTCAGCAATCCACCTGTCAGACATATTCCTATTATAGATATAAAGGTAACTGGAGGCTTAGGGAATAGTGACCATGATATAGTGGCATTGGACTTTGTTATCGAAAGGAAAAGTGCGCTGACTTTTAATTTCGGGAAGGCAAATTTTCCCAGGTTAAAACAGCTCTTCAGAATGTCAACTGGGATAGTGTTTATCAGGTAAAGGTACTGAATAGAAGTGGACGTGTTTAAAGGGCATGTCCACCAAAACTATAATCCCCCGCACTACTGGCCCACCATGTAGTGTAGTAAAATCCTACCTCACATCCCAGCTCCATAAGGTTCTCTCTGTAGTCCCCCCCCAAAGTCCCAAAAAACTGCCCACCAGGAGGATAGCAGAGTCCATATAGGACTCTGCTCCTCTACTGGCCTCCGGGAGAAGTTTGGCAGTCGTACTGCAGCCCTTCTTCCCCTCCCTCCCCCTCCACTCCCTCCCTCTTCCGTTTTGCTATCCCTCCTCCTAGCATAAAACCCCTTGCCATGTAATAGAATATGTCAGAATATGTTCCCCCAGCCCCAACTGCAAAAAAATTATTTTAAGAAAGTGACCAGAACTCTACTTACCTTCCCTCTCTCCACCGCATTTGAGAAGTCGGCAGTGCGTCCGTGATTGGTGCCTCTCAGCCAATCATGGACGCGCTGCCGGTCCCGCCCCCTGCTTGCAGTGTCTTGCAAGCAGAAGGACGAGCCGGGCGTCGGAGGGAGAGGAGAGAGGGAAGGTAAGTAAAGATCTGGTCACTTTCTTAAATATTTTATAGCGGTTGGGGCTGGGGGAGGGTATTCTATTAATGGACAAAAGTTGTAATAAGGGTGGACATGCCCTTTAAGGGGATTTTAAGCCAGTTCACACTATAATTTACACCCTTGAGAAATAAATGTAAAAAAAATAAATCTACGCCCATGTAGCTGAATTCTGATGTAAAGAGGCAATGGAAAGAAAGAAAGGGCATTAAAACCTTTAAGGCAGAGGGAATGGAAAGGGCCTTTAGGGATTATAAAAACTGTAACAAGGTGTGTAAGAAAGCAATCAAACTAGGTCAAATTAATAATGAATGTAGGATAGCTGAACAAGGCATCACTAAGCCTAAAATTTTTTTAAGTATATTAATAGTAAGAAGATGAGGACTGAGAATGTGGCACCCATTAATTAGGGGGAAAGTTAGTTACGGAGGATGGCGATAAAACAATGTCTTATTAAACTTTTTCCCCTCTGTATACACTATAGAAGATCCAAGTACATTAGCAATATGGTATATAAAAGATTTAAGTGCACTTGGTTAACCGAGGATATGGTACAGAAAGAACTAATATAGGTTATATTAATAAATCTCCTGGACCGGATAAAATGAGATCCTCGGGTACTTAGGGAACTACGTTCAGTTTTATCTGGCCATTGTTACCCAGCCATGGTTTCAGATATTGATGACACCTGGGTTAAAATCCACCAGAAGGAAGTACAAGCTTTCACAGAAAACATTAATGCGTGGACCAAAACATTAAATTCACAAGGGAAGAGGTACAAAAAACACAAACTGGCTTCTTGGACTGCTTGGTAGAAGTTAAGGAAAATGGTAAACTGGAAGTAGAGGTTTACAGAAAACCAACACAACAGATCAGTATTTGATGTTTGACTCCCACCACCCTTTAGATCACAAGCTGGGGTCATCAGAACCCTGCAACACAGAGCCGACAACATCCCCACTAGCACAGAGGCGGAAGGCTAAAGAATGAAACATCTCAGAGGAGCCCTTAAAACTGTGGATATCCAGACTGGGCCTTTGTCAAAAGAAGTAGAAGGAAAGAAAAGAACACGAATACCAACAGTGAAGGGGAAAAGCAAGACAGGAGGAAGAACATGGTCATCCCAATGTAGCAGGGTCTCCGAGAAATTAAGAAGAATTTTCAAAAAACATGTTTATCCCTGTCTGCCTTTAAACCGAACAACCAATGAGGCAAATTGGTACATCGAAAGACCCAATACCAAAACACAAGAAAAGCGACATCATATATGCAGTGCAGTGCAGTGAAGAATGCTCTGATTTGTATGTGGGGGAGACCAAACAGCAAACTGCATCGACGTATGCCCAGCACAGAAGAGGCCAATTCCTGGGTCAGGACTCAGCCGTGTATCTGCATCTTAAGGATAAGGAATACCTTTGAAGATTGTAATGTTAACATACTGGCGAAGGAAGTGACTGGTTCAAGAGAGGTGTTAAGGAGGCCATTTATGTGAAATAAAGAAACCAAGCCTAAATAGAGGTGGGGGGTTCGACACCAACTGCTTGCCATTTACATGGTTTTAACACCTTACTCTGGGCGTTCCTATAACACCTCTTAGCCACTATCTTATCACACCCTTAACACCTGGCTGTGATATGCTAATTGGGATTTTCCAGGGTACATAATTGCCACAGATTCTTGTACAAGTCATTCTGAATTGAGAAAGCCAGTCGGATGACTAGCGAAACGTCTTCAAGACTACATTTCAAGTCCAGTTGATCTAATTGAATACAAAAGATTAGGCCATTGTTTATTATTGCAGTTCTTCATGTCGGTGGTGTGCCTCGGATCGGAAAAAGGCTGATATTATTCAATATTCAAAAGGGTAGTCGTTCAACAGCGGGTAATTACTTTTATGAGGTAAGTAAGTAGAAATTTAGACTCTGGCATAGCAGTAGATGTAGTTTACTTGATTTTGAAAAGGCTTTTTGCTACAGTCCCCCATAGGCAACTAATGTATAAGTGAAGTCTGTTGGTCTGGGGAGTCACATTTATACATGGATAGAAAATTGGTAAATGAAATAGGATGCGAGAGTAGTTGTAAATGGGCTTCATCATTATGGACTAAAGTGCTAAGTGGGGTGTCACAGGGTTCTGTGTAGGGGACACTTCTATTTAATCTATTATTAATGATTTGGAAGTGGGTATTGTCAGCAAGGTTTTGTGTTTGTGACAACACAAAACTTTGTCGACCGTTAAAAACTTCAGAGGATGTGCAATCGTTGCCCGGGGATCTACCGGTAGATAGATTGTGCACATTGGGCTGCTGAGTGGCAGGTGAGATTCAATGGTGAAAAATGTAAGGTGATGCATTTTGGACTTAAAACCCTTGTGCTACTTATACTATAAATGGCTCTGTGTAAGCGAATCCCTGTTGGAAATCTTGGAGTTTTGGTGGGATAACAAACTTAAATATAGCAAGCAGTGCCAGGCGGCAACAGCCAGAGCCAGCATGGTATGTCTTGTATAAGAGAGGTATGGATTCAAAGGAGGGGAAAATGTTATTCTCCTCTTTACAAAGCATTGGTAAGGCCTCATTTGGAACATGCAGTGCAATTTTGGATCCTGTGTCAAAAAGGACATCTTTGAAATGGAAAGGTTCAGAGAAGGGCAAACTAATTATAAGGGGATTGGGGGAGCTTGAAATAAGAGTGACTGGAAAAGTTACAATTATGTACTGGAGAAAAGGCGCTTGCATGGGGATATGATTACTGTGATAAATCATAACGGGCCATACAATAACTATCTGGGGCATTGTTATATATATATGTGTATGAAGATACCTCCTTGTTTCTTTCTGTTGATTTTTTGTATCATCTCATTTAAGATACAGGGGAGTGTACGAAATAGGTATAGGATTTTAGGAATATGGCTATTTTAACTCATTCTCTCATTTTGTTTGTTTAGTTGAGTAATAAGTTTAGTATAATTGTGGGAATAAAGAATTTTAGGATCAGCACTGATTTGGGTTCCTGGTAAGTATCTGAATGAGTCCTTTGCCCAAATCGGAATTGAGAGCGAGGTATGTATTATATGTTTATTTATATAGCGCCACTTGGGGACGCAGCGCTGTACAGTATAAAATACAATAAAGTCAAATATATAGGGTATTGTCAGCAAAAAGGGATTTTTTGTTTTTAAGTTACCCATATGAATTCCTTTGATGTCCTGTTTGTTCTGATGCTGGGGGCTAGTGGCTCGATACTCAAGGCAAATAATAGGGGGTTAAAGTGGCCAGCTTGTCTAGTGCCATTGTGGATATGAATTTCACGTGAGTGGTAGCCCATATTCTTCATTTTAGCTTGGGTTTCAATATAAGAAAAATACTGATTGAGAAGGCCTTTGGTAGTACAAAATGTCCATCACCTTTAGAAAATATTGCCAATCCACTCTATCGAAGGCCTTTTCTACGTCTAAATAAGTAGCATAACTGATGTATGATAAGGGACACTATACTGAAAAAATTACTTTGTCTCATTTTATCTATAATTGAATACATGTAAGTAGCAATTACTCTGATTTGTGGTGTTGCGGCATGCCTTTAATCAATTTGTTTAGGAGCAATCCCTCCTCCGTCTTTTAAACTACTTCCATCTGACCTGACTTTTTTCCCCAAACGAACAGTCAAGCCTGCACATAGCATACAGTATTCCAACTGTCAAAACTCTGTCACCATTCCAACTACAGTAAAACTACTCACAGAAGAATAGTTTTGAGAGCAAGGAACTGATTGACAAGCTGAAATATAAGAAGTTTTAGATTGGATATCTAAAGAAATAGGGAGCAAATCACAAAAAATTATATAGTGGTGGTTGGGAAGATTATAATTTCCAATCGTCAATTTAAATAAACTATTTTTCAGTATAGATGCCCTTTAAGTAGAGAGGATTGTATAGATTAAGGGCTGTCCTTATATTGTCGGTAGGTGTTGATGTTTGATAAAGCTCTGTTGGTCATATTGAATCAATGAAGGTAAGATTTGCAAGGATTTAGCCAATAGTTTTACATCAGAGTTTTGAATGAGATTGGTCTGTAGTTCTGTACTTGTGTGCAGTCTCTTCCATTTGTGGATTAATATAATGTTTGCTTCCAGCAACTCTGAAGCAAGTGATATTGTGCCCTGTAACACCCCATAAAAGTTGAGAAAATGAGTTAGTAAAGTGCGCAGAATGTGTTATGGTATATGTTGATCCATCTGGCCTGTGCTTTCCTTGATTCTATTAATGTGTTGTTTAGTTCTACCATGGTGATAGGTGTCCACTAATGATATTGCTTGGTCTATGGTTGTTAGGGGGAGATTTAGTGCCAGGAAAGAATCTGTGTTTTGGCTAATAATAGTGTTTTTGCAGTGTGAAGTGCCTATGGACAGACATCACTAATAATTCAATAGGATAGGGGAGAATACAGGCTTTGAACTCCCTTTTCAGCAATATGCAAATAAGGAACAAGACTTCTGGGAATTTACCATGTTCCAAGGAAGCTCTTAGGAAAGATAAATTTAAAAAGACTTTTACAGCATTCCACAAGCTATACACACAAACCTTTCAATAGTGACCGTGGTAAGCCAACTACACCGTTTTGGCTATATTGAGCCCTCGTCAGTATAGTGCAGGCCTCTGGTTTTGCAGTGTAAAGCGCCTATGGGCAGACGTCATACATTAAATAGGTAGTGAGAGAATTCAGGCTTTGAAACTCCCTTTCAGCAATATGAAATAAGGAACAAAGTCTTCCGGGATTAATAGCACAGGCACACATTAGCTCATTTTATGCATCAAACCCCTAGGTATTGTTGCAACAACAAGCACGTTTTTTTTCCCCATCTTGAACATTAATCAAATTTAAAGATGTTGAAATGGCTTTTGCATGACCCGTCTATCCAGCAATGCTACTCATTGGTATCTAGTCCATGGAATCATTTGTTGCAATGCTTCATTTGTAGTGATGGTTCATTCTCAACTCCAAAATTTGATTTGGGAAACAACATCTTTACAGTTTAGGATATCACTAAATTCTTATATACTTATAAAGCTTATATATTTTTCATACAGAAATGCTTTAAGTCTAACTTAGCTGATATAAATACAAAATCTCTTAATCTCAACATTTAAAAAAGGCAATATAAATAGTCTTTTAAAAAAAAAAATGCTATAAAGTATAGGCATCTCTTTGCCCCCCCAACCGCTATGTTAGATTGTTAAAGAAAGAATCCGAAATGTTCTTACAGCCCTTCTCTCCAGTGCACCCTGATCAGGCTCCCTGCTGCCAGAATAGCAAACAGGGGCCAGAACGGCATAAGGCAGCCAATAAGAGTGCTGGGGAGCCAAAAGGGCTGTAAGTAGAGTTCCTTTTTTTTAGCAATCTAACAAAACGGTTTGAGAGTGGGAAGGAATGCCACTCAAGGAAAAGGTTTTGTCTGAATTATAGCCTAGAATGCTGGAATATGATATATATTTTTTAAAATCTCTAATAAATACCTGTAAGAAAGGTAAACTCATTATTTATTATAACTCCCCCCTCTTCCACTATACAAAGGGACATACACATTTTACAAACATCACAATTATTTAGAGGCCTATATTCTGGCCTATAAAGTCATTGGTTTCAGAATATCGTTCTCCTTTAAATTATGTTTAATGTTACCTTTAGAAGAGACATTTTACTTCGAGCTACAGCCCACAGCTATGCCCACGGGTGGGTGTCGGACTTCCATCTCTCTGTAGACCCATGATTTCCCTCAAATGATTTGGTGAGAAATATTCTCTCAGGTCACCGTTCCCTCTGGGATGTGACAGCAACTGCTGTGTGTTAACAGCATTTTTTGGAGGTTTATCTTGCCCCATGTTTCCCCAGACCACCAAAAGGGCTTTTCTGCCACTGCCATGCCATGAGTTGTCTCTTTAGGAAATCTGCCACTATATTTAAGTAGGTTCTGCATAGCAGAACCCTAACTATGAGAGGAAGGATGCACATTTTCACTACTTCCTAAAGGCGGTGAGGTTGAGTAGTCCAGGAACACATTTGTTTCCCTTCTGCAGACCTAGACTGGGAATATTTTTCGCCAGAAAGGAATTCTGCATAACTGCAAAGTTGTTGATCTCAAATGGCTTCTCTTTTGCTCTGGCAGATTAATTTGTGAATGTTTTTGTGATTCTAATAAGAATGTAGCGCTGAACCATCTACTTTTTGGTTTACTGGAAGGAAACTCTTGCTGCACACCATCTGAGGCACATCACACTTTTCCAGCACTTTGTTTCCTCATTTTTCTTGAAACTCTGGATTGTGAAGCAGAGTTTTTATAGGTCCCTTATTTTTATCATATGCGTCAAATAAGGGCACAAAAGGGTGGTGTAGTGATTCTGCTCCCTTGTTGGTCTTTGACTGTAGGGAAACTGTAAACATAGAAGAATGAGTGGGCACTGCAGGGAATGTAGCAGAGGGAAATTTTTTACTAGATGGACAACTGCAAAACAAAGAACATTTGCAGCTGGGTTCACAATGGTGCTGCAATGCATCTCATGATCCAATTGTGTCTGCAACAAAGTCCTCATGTTATCATCATGCCTGAGGATTCATTGAACACATCTGTCCTGTTGACAACTCAGAACTTTAGCTAAGTAGTCATACCCAGAATTACATTTATTATTATATTTGTAGTAGAAACTTGAAGGGTATTTTCACCATTGCTTGACATGTGCATGTGGTACTAGCTACTGATATAAAGAAGATTGTACCTTCACCCTATAACAGACAATTTTTTGTTGCCCCACATTCTTCATTTTACTTTCTGGTTAGCAACACCAATATGGTCTGCCATGTCACACGCATCTGGATCCTCTGAAAACATTTCTTCCTTATTGGAAGAAGCCCGTATATGATCATATCTGCAAAGTCGAACTTTTGTTGTTTCTTCTAGATTCTTATTCAAGTGGCCAACCATTCTTCATACTGTTGAAAATTTTGTTCCGATAAGCCAGATGTTCTTAGAATGGATGTTTTAGGCTGTATGGACTGCTGATTAACAATGCCAGAGTAAGCAAAGTCATCTATAAAATACAAGGAAAAAAATTCTAATATTTATAGTCTACTAGAAACAAAATATATAAAAAACAATTGGAATTTAATTTCCTTTTCATAGAAAAAATTGTGTAAATTTAATACCAAACTGTCTTTGGTATAACTCACTATTTTTCTCTACTGTTAACATCCCTAAATAAATGGATACAATTTAATTGATTATAATAGCTTACTACACAATTCAGTAACATATTATGGAGAGGACAAATACAAGTCAGTTCCACATTTTTAGACTACTCATAGCCATACCAAACAATTGACCAAAAGGTGAGGATAAATACATAAGTTACATCTAGTTCAAATTTTTATCCATCTCATGTATGGGGTGCCATTTGTACCCAGATCATTTGTAACAAAAAAAACATTTCAGTGACAACAATTTATGCTGCTGACCAAAAGATACAGTATTAGTGGCAACAAAACACATTTAGAGAACACTTTGGGGACAAAACTTTATTTAGTCAACAACCAAAAAAAACCCAACATTTTGTTGAAACTATTTGTTGACCAAAAGAAATTTGGTGGTAACAAAACATACATTTAGTCAACAAAAACACAACTGTAGGATGTATTTTGATTACCCCAAACTTTTTTGGTGAACAAATGGATTAAACAGAATATTTTTTGTAACAAAAATAGGTGAAAAGAATCATTATTCTTGAAAAAAGAAAACAAAAATTGTAGACCAAATACATTTGGTAGATATAATATAGTGCTTTTAGTACACAAAAGGCACCAAGAAAAAGCATACTTTTGTCTAAAAACACAATTTTGTGCACCAAGATTTAGTTTGGCAATGGTAAATTGTTTACTTTCCCTTTAATCCCTGCAGAAAAAATGTGTACATGTAATGACTCCTCTTTCCATGATTATTCTCTTTAAACTATTTAATAAGAAATTGTTGGTATAGGATATTGCTTTCCCTTAAAAATGGTATTGCAATGCATCCCCTTAATTTAATAATAATAACGTGCTTGTAATGGCAATCTAGAAAAGAGTGGTACATGACACTTGCCCTTAATCTCAGCAGGAAAAAAAGTTTGTAATTACACACTTTACCTTCAATATCTCCAATAAGAAATATGGTTAAATTGCTTTTTCAGTTCATTTTGGCGAAAAAATTAAAACTGGTAATGGAACGCTTTTCCTTTAGTCATGCTGTAAGGAAAGACTACTAATGGCACCGACTGTGGCTTTTTGGGGGAAGGTGCATGCATGATGTAACATCATCTGGTGGGGTGGTGTTAGGAGCGGGGAGGGACATCCGACATAAAGGGGGTGTTTCTGGGAGGGCAGAGAGATACAGGTGCATGCATTCGCAGAAGTTTGGGGGGTCTCACGGGAGTGCAGGAGAACACTATAATCCGGGAGACTCCGCGACTGCCGAGATTGATGAGATTTTAGAATTGTTCTAATCTAAATTTTCCTTGAAGCAACCAGCTAATATAAATCAACTGAAGCCATCTATCAAACGAAGAAGTAGACTGCACATCACAATTTAAATTATGAGGGCAATGCTAAATTGGGGTTTATAGGCAAAAGTAGAGTAAACCCATGTTACCTGATGTGTTATTGGATTTGCATTGGATTACACAATTTGGACTTGACTATGCTATTTCCAAAATGTTTGAAAGTAACGAACCGCAGCCTATGTAATTTATACTGTACCTTGTAGCACCGAAATAAGCGCCTGTAAGGCAGAGGTGCCAAGCGGTGCTTCTTATCTGACCTGGATCCCGCAATACAGTAAATCTCAGAAAGGGATCTACTGCATCACGGGATCTCATAATGGTAAGTAATGCCGCTTCTGGTTCTGCATCGGCCCCTATGTTTATAAAAAAAAAAAAACTTAAAAGTTTACAAATAACTTCTGTAGAAACAGTCTGTCAAATCTGTTTGACCTCAAATAATTTCTGTAGAAACAAGTCTGTCCACCAAATATTTTTTGTAAAACAATTCTGTGTTACCAAAATACCGGTACTTTCTGTAGACCAAATCAGTAAATTTTGGACACTTTGTGGATTCGCGTCCTTTTTACATTCTTCAAAAAGTCGTGAACTAGCAACATTATACTTTATTAGAACCTTCAAATGAACCTGTAGATTTGCTACATTTCAACTGATCAGTAGAGCAAAGCAAATGGTGAAAAATGCACAGCCAAGCAGGAGGAAAGTTATTTTGGCAAATCTTAAGGTGCATTGAATGATAAATGAATAATTTTACTAGTTCACTGAACTTTTTACCAAATGCAGAAAATATAGACCAAATGTACACAAGTGCACAAGATTTACAGATTTCCCTCTTACAAAGCATTGGTAAGGCCCCCATTTGGAATATGAGTGCAATTTGGAACCTGTGTACAAAAAGGACATCTTGAAATGGAAGGATTCAGAGAAGGGACACTATATTAATAAGGGGATTGGGGGAGCTTTCAATATGAAAGAGACTGGAAAAGTTACAATTATGTACGCTGGAGAAAAGGCGCTTGAGTGGGGATATGATACTGTGTATAAATACATTAAGGGCCATACAATAAACTATTGGGCATTGTTCACCAATAAAGCATAGATCGCGCATGCGCATAGAAGACAAAGTTCTTACCTTTCTCCTGGCTCTGTGTGTTCTATTGAAGAACGGAAGGTAAGGCCAGCTCCTTTACCTACCGTTCTTCAATAGAAATGGATTCCGAAAACTTACCAAAACCAGTGGAGATACCCTTTAAAATGACCAAATTGCTACAAGTATATACAGAAATTGACAGTTTACTGTGCCTTTGTGGCATTAATTTGTGTTCTCTGTCCACTCTCTGATCTCTATCTGTCTATTTTACGGTCTTTGTCTGTTACACTATTGGTTGTGTTTCTATGTTGTGGTTGTCTATCTGTGTCTGTGTCTTTTTGGCCATCTCTATTAAGTAAATAGTGGGTGTGGCCTAATTGGGGAGGATAAAGGGTGTGACCTAAATTTTGCTATGCGCGGCGCTTGGAGTGCACAGGAGTGCCCCTGATCTTCTTAGACCCTAGATCACGCCCTGTGTCAGTTTAAAAGAAAAGATGGATGAGACTCTGCAAACAAGGCAAAGTTGCAAGTATGGTATTGATTATATAAGTAGAGTTGATCCAGGGAAATTTCCAATTGCCACTTGGAGTAGGAAGGAAGACACTCAGCCATCACAGACGCGACTGCCAGTCCGCCCCCTCTGCTTGCATTTTCTCGCAAGCAGAGGGCCGGCAGCGTGGTGGAGGAAAGAGGGGAGTAAGGAAATTTGGGGAACTTTCTAGAGTAAAATATAGCGGTTGGAGCTGGGGGACAGAGGAATCATATATTAAAAAATGATTTTTTAAGGGGGACATACCCTTTAATGAATATATACAGATCTGTTTAACTTTTCACGTGTTTAAAAACTACAACTCCAGCATTCCCCGGCCTGCTCAGAATGCTGGAAAAATTAGTTTTATACATCTGGAAAACCGTTTCATACAACTGGAATAAAGCCATTTTTCTGACTTAGAGACATTAAAAGCCCGTATGGTCTTGCTTAGAGGTTCCTATACACACAGGCTCAAACATGCAAGTGATCCATCTGCCCTTCCCTTTCATCATAGCTATTACACTATTGAAATAGGAAATATTTTAGGTCACTTGCCTTCCCTTTTATTCCACCCTACTGCCAGCTAGAATCCAGGGGGTCTAAGTGGGAATAGACCTGCAGGTAGATGAAGTAGACCCAGGCAATCCTGCCACAATGTGTGGTTCAAACTAAACAGCACCATTTTTTTTTTCATGAAAGCTGGTTGGTGCTTTCGGGCCTAGCACCACAAGTGAACCACAAGTGCTTAGTGATGGTCGGCACACAACTTCTTCCCCTCAGTTGTCCAGCCAAAACTGAACCACCAAGGGGGGGGCCTTAGGTCCTCCTTTCCCTTTCGATCCCAGCTGCCCACAGGAGTCTACAGAAGGGTTCCATTGGGGGTTCACTTATGGTGAACAAGCCAAACAAAACCAAAAATTTAGTGGGGAGTGGGCATATGTGCTAATGTAAATAAATATGGGTTTTCATCATTCAGGAAAAATAAATAGGGGTGCCAAATAGGGCCTAAGCCTCAGCCGGTGAAGGCAAAAAAAATAAATTATCTGGTCCCCTTTAACGGGTGAGAAGGTGTACGAGCAATAAACCACAGTGACCGTGTGAAAACATAGTGCACAGGGTAAGCCAGGTTCCAAGATACCCGTCAGCCCATGACCTTGATCAAATGTAGTGTGCAGACCCATTCTTACCAGGTGGGAGGTTGGGAGAAGCATTGAAGTCTCCTCATACCTAAACGATAGAACAGATACTACACTTCTACCCCGAAAGGTCGAGAAGTGACTAATCAGCACCATTGGGCAACTTGAGACCCATACAGTATCAGGTTAAAGGACATGAAACTGGGGCAAATCATTTTAATCACACAGTAATTAGGATTAAAGGTAACTGTATTGCCTCAATGCATTTTTTATTGCTTTAAAAAGAGAGTAAAGGTTATGCAGCCCTCCCCATACATTTTTTCTGTATTATACCTCTCTCTGCCTTCAATTAGCCATGCTGTGAAGGGGGCGTAATGATTCTGTCTGTTTCTCACTGTCATCCAAAGCTAGCATGCGAGAAAACACTCCTCCATCCCCCCTGATCAGCTTATTATGTAGGCTGCATCCCAGCAACAGGAAATCTCATGTTGTTTTAACTTGCAGAGGAGGAGGAGAGAGGTTGTAACAGACATTCCTACAGCCAATGAGAAGTGTAAGTTAACCAAGGCACTGGGCCGTCTAGGAGGCGGGCTTTTAGCACTCATCTTTGTTAAGGGGAGAGCGCAGGCTGTAATGTGAGTGATTTCAGCTGCTGGAAGTGTCAACATGTAATAGGGTGATGGGTTTTTATTGTTGCCTTTAAACCCTTAAGTGCCACAGATCGTATATACACGTTTGTGGATAAAAAGACAAACTGCCACAGAACGTGTATATACGTTCTGTGGCATCCCCTTTAAAAAAAATCTGGCTGAGCTAGGAGCGATTGGGGGGATTCAACTGTCCCCCTAGCCCTCGATCCCGCCTCAGTTTTGTCCAAATTGAGGGGGTGGATCAGGAGATATTCTACTTTAAATGCAGTGATCGTATAGCAGCAAGACGGTCCATGAGGAGGAAGTTGCAGCGGGAAAGGGGGAAAAGAATGGGGATGGATGGGGATAGAGATCAAATTTGGTGATCACTTCTGATCACAATTATTGATCTTTAGAAAGAAGGGGAACCAGAATCCCAAATAAAAATAAGACATCCCATAACAAGCACTACCACATAATGGTTTGGAAATTTAAAACACAGGAATAACTCTGATAAGCTGGGGTCACTGATGTGATTATCAGCAAAAACATCAAAACAACCCCCTACACATCTCTACCCCTCCTAAAGGGTATCTACACTGATGGAAAAACTTTTTTTTTTTTAAACATCGTCTGATAGTACTCTCCCCAACCCCTCTCTAACTTTATTAGTCGAAAAAGATCCTAGTTTCTGTAGCAGCAGCCAGGGAAGCTGTTCCTTCTGCTTACTTGTGATGGACAGGCTGTGTCAGTCAATGTGCATTCATCAATGCATAGTCAATTTTCTTTTTTCTGCCACTTCCACGACCCGGTGAAGCCAATTAACACAGAGCCTTTCTACCTGTCTTGGCAGGATCTATCACAGCTGATAATGCTGGAGAGACAAAGGAAAGATAGAAGCTTGAGCCACACGGGATAAAGAGGCGGGAGACTTGTGTATTTTTCACTTGTATAAATATAATTATAAAGTCAAAATTTAATAAGCTTTCTAAAAACCATATGGGGGGATGGAGGGAAGATATATGATTTATATCAGAGGGATTGCTGGGAGTTTCACAAGCTGAGTGCAGTGCTTGCTGGAGGTCACAGAAGGTGTATTTACAGGTATGCTGGGAGGTTTCATAGTTCATAAGCGAGTCGTGCAGTCTGCTGGGGGAGTGTCACAGAAGGTGTATTTTACAGTGCATGCTGGGAGTTTCATAGTTTATAAGCTGTACATGATGAATAAATCACGTTTATGTTGTTATAAATGGATATAGTTAAATATTTATTGTTAGTTATTCATAAGTAATTAGTCGTTTTATTAACAAAATAATAACTTTATTTCAAAAATCAAACGGTTTTAACCTTTCAATTACGCTTAAGAAATCTTTTAAAGGGCATTTCAAACATATGAAAAACAAAAATTTTAAAACTGATGCACGCCAAAAACCATTTTAAGTATATATGACCGAAAAGAAAAAAACCTGCCTTATACTTATAGAACATGGTCCTTTGACGCCTTATTTCCAGCGTCGCTACAGTATTCAAATGAGTCATAGACACGACCTTAAACTGTCATGCTGCAGAATGAGGCGACACAAATAAGCGTCCAGGGACCAGTCCTTGTAAGCATATTCCTAAATTAGGTTAATTCTTTTCAAGATATAGATAATGAACAAGAATCAAAACATAAGTATCTATTCAAAAATAAAAAATAGATTAAACCAATTATGAAAAACTCTGCGAATGCAAACAACAAAAAAGTTACCAATATCAATCTCCCAAATATCTGATCAAAACGGTATGCCATATGCGTGGTGAGGACAATGCACGATGGCTCAGAAAAAAAATTATTTACTCCGAATTTGAATAGTCTGCAATTTTTCCCCCAAAAACACCCCCACAAACTATATATTCCTGAAATCTACACACCTTCAGCTATGTAACGCTTAGTTTGTTCATTCATACCATCAATGGTATAGGCGCAGTTCTTCGTAGAAGTTCACACTTTTGCAGATTTTCAGAAAAAATTAACAATAATCAACTTTTGAAGGTAGAAATCATGCCAAAATTCAATGAAATGTAAAAAGAAGTTACCAAATATCAACCCCCAAATGTTCTGAATCAAACGGGTATGCCACATGCATGGTTACACGCGCGCCGAGATGGAAGTGAAAGCCACGAAATGAGACATGCACGATGGCTCAGAAAAAGCAAAAATATTTAGCCACTCCAAATTTGAACAGTCTTCAGTTTTTCCCCAAAACACCACCATAACTCAAAAATAACTCCAACAACTATATATTCCTGAAATACACACCTACACTATGTAACAATGTAGTTGTTTATTCATACCATCAATGGTGTGGCGCAGTTCGTCATAGAATGTCGCACTTTTCTGAAAAAAATAACAAAAAAACAACTTCAAAAGGTAATAATCATGCCAAAACTCATGGAATGTAAAACATGTTACAAATATCAATCTCCCAAATGTCCTGAATCAAATGGTATGCCATATGCATGGTCACACACGCTGCGTGGAAGCGAAAAGCCACGAAGTGAGACAATGCATGATTGCTAAAACGCCAAAAATATTCAGGCAACTCTGAATTTGAACAATCTGCAGTTTTCCCACAAAACACCACCACCAACTGAAAAATAACCCCAACAAACTTATCATTCCTGAAATATACACACCTTCATCTATGTAACGATGTAGTTTGTTTATTCATACCATCAATGGTTGTGGGCGCAGTTCGTCATAGAATGTGCACTTTTCTGAAAAAATTACACAAAAACAACTCACTTCAAAAAGGTAAAATCATGCAAAACAACTCATGG
The DNA here is from genome assembly GCA_019447015.1 of Hymenochirus boettgeri. Classification (NCBI taxonomy): domain Eukaryota; kingdom Metazoa; phylum Chordata; class Amphibia; order Anura; family Pipidae; genus Hymenochirus; species Hymenochirus boettgeri. The sequence continues at coordinate 74,079,422 of CM033477.1, forward strand.
AATATAAAAAAAGTTACCAGTTATCAATCTCCCAAATGTGCTGCATCAAACGCGTATGCTATATGCGTGGTTACATACGCCGTTGTGGAAGCGAAAAGCCACGAAGTGACACAACTGCATGATTGCTCAAAAACAGCAAAATATTCAGGCAACGCCAAACTTGAACAGTCTGCAGTTTTTTCCCCACCAACTATATATTCTGAAATATACACACCTTCAGCTATGTTGTACACTGTAGTTGTTCATTAATACCATCAATGTGTGTGGGCGCAGTTCTTCATAGAAGTTCGCACTTTTCGCAGATTTTCTGAAAAAATTAACAAAAATCCACTTTCGAAGGTAGAAAATCAGCCAAAATCTGCTTGTGAGGTTCTCATTCATCCAGTCATGGTATATCTGTTGTATTCAATTAGATCAACTGGACTTGAAATGTAGTTCTTGAATTGAGAAAGCCAGTCGGATGACTAGCGAAACGTCTTCAAGAACTACATTTCAAGTCCAGTTGATCTAATTGAATACACAGATACATGCCAAAATCCCATGAAATGTAACAAAAAGTTACCAAATATCAATCTTCCAAATGTCCCGAATCGAATGTATGCCATATTCATAGTTACACATATGTACGTGGAATCGATTAGCCATTAAAGTGAGCCAAATCACAGTGGCACAATTACAGCCACTTTTCAGATTTGTCAGACTAAAGCCCCTCTATATTAGAATACCCGCAAAACTAAATATTCTTGGAATCTACACGCCTTCAGCTATGCAACAGTGTAATTCTTTTATGCGATGCACACAGAGATGGGCCACCAACTAGCTCAAATAGGACGCATGCCCCAGTGCAATTGCAAGAATTAATCAAAGTGCTTTGTTATGAGTTCTTCAGGATACGGCTCTATGAGACCCCTCTGGACGCGGAATCTAAGTACTGCCGGCTCACCAAGCCTCTAATGGTGAGGATGTTTCGCGGCGAGCAGGCACCAGGTCGCGGCTCCAGAAGAGAGAACACAACACACCAATCCCACATGTGGGAAGAAACCGGAGTGGAGATTGGGAACCACTGGGGAGTAGGACGTAGAGGATAGAAGTGTGAGATAGGTATGCGGACCAGAGGGGAGGAGCTGTGGTAGGTAGGCAGGCGGAGGTAACTGGAGGTAGGAGCTGGAGTGGAGATGCGGACCGGGGGTAGGAGCAGTGGTAGATATGCAGACTGAAGGTAACTGGAGTTAGGAGCCGGAGGAGGATCCCAGGCTCGAGGGAAGGTAAGTGCTGACATTGCCCCCCCCCCTCCGGGTGCCCTTGGTTAGGTTTGTCTCAGGATGTTTGGAATGAAAAGCCTTGACCAAACGAGGAGAGTGAATCTGTTCAGACGGCTCCCAAGAATTTCTTTGGACCAAATCCTTCCATTTAATCAGATATCTTAACTTTCCAGCAGAAATCTGGCATCTAAAATGTTCTCCCCCTCATATTGTCAGTCCCATCAATCACAACAGGCAGCGGAGAGGCTCCAGCGCCGAGTCTGTAACATATCTTTAAACAGGATACATGAAAGACTGGATGTACCTTTAATGACTGGGGAGCTCCAGTTCAAAGGAACCGTGTTGATTGCTTCCTAATAGAAATGGCCCGATGAACCGGGGACCCAACTTAGCAGAGGAATCCTCAATTTCAAAATTCCGAGGACAACCAACCAAATCTCCAACCTTAAATATCGAAGAATCCTTTCTTAATAGATTAGCAGACTTAGGGGCTTGCTCTTGAGCTTCAGCGATGAAGGCCTTCAGCTCTAAAGTCTTCTCCTTCATGAGATGTATTCTGGTGAAAAGGTCAGGACTAGTGATCTTGGAAGGAACACCGGTAAGGAAAGTTGGATTAAATCCATAGTTAGCATAAAAGGGGAACACTTGATGGAGGAATGAACAGCGTGTTGTAAGCAAACTCTGCAAGTGGTAACAGAGAGGACCCAATCGTCTTGTGACATGGAGGAGTAACAACGAAGATACGTTCAAGTGTTTGGTTTGTTCTTTCTGTTTGTCCATTAGATTGTGGATGGTACAGGAGGAAAAGAATTGTTGATATGCAAACACTTGCACAACTCCTTCCAAAATTTTGAGGTGAATTGTACCCCCATCTGATACGGATATCATCAGGAACCCCGTGAAGACGCACAATCTCTCTAATGAACACCTCCGCAGTAATGGGCGACTGAGGGAATTCCTTTTAACGGAATAAAGTGAGCCATCTACGTTAACGATCAACATCACAAAAATTGTGTTGAAACCCTTGGAACGAGGTAAACTCAACAATGAAATCCATGGAATCATGCCCCAAGGGCGGTCAGGAACAGGCAGGGGAGACAGTAATCCATATGGGCTCTGTTAGTGGTCTTGAATCTAGCACAAGTAAGACAAGAAGCCACAAAATGTTTACAATCCTTAGACATACTTGGCCCAAAAAATTTCTGTTAAGCAAATCCAACGTCTTGTGAACCCCAAATGACCGGCCACAGCATGAGAATGACAACACTGAAGTACTGCGGCCCTGGCCGGTCTGGAACAATATTGTTATTTTGGTATATAAAGCATCTTGGAGGAAAGGAAGAAGATTGGAGAAGCTGCTTCTTGATGGTTTTGACTATATAGTATTAATAGTAGAAATAGATTTGGAGAGAACCATATTAGTTTGTCAGATTTATTGACCTCAGAAAATTGTCTAGAAAAGGGCGTCGGCCTTGCCATTTTTTGAACCTGGAAGAAAAGGTTATATGGAAATTAAATCTTGTAAAAAAAAGAGCCCATCTAGCTTGACGGGGTTTTAACCTTTAGCAGTCTCTGTAGGTATTCCAGGTTCTTATGATCCATGAAGATGGTAATAGGATGATTGGTGCCCTCCAGTAAATATGCCACTCTTCAAGGGCCGATTTATGGCCAATGTCCCGGTCTCCTACATCATAATTCTTCTCAGAATCTGAAAGTTTTTGAAAAAAAAGCAACGGATGTAGTAGAGCTTAGGTCCGTTACGTTGCGAGAGTATAGCTCCTAATGCCAACTTCGAAGCATCAACTCCAATGTAAAAGGAACAGTTGGGTCTGGGTGAATAAGGATGGGGGCTGAAGTAAAAGCAGATTTCAGGCGCTCAAAAGCTGTTTGAGCGGACTTCATCCAAGAGAATGGGACAATGGGTTCTGAGTCAGAAAGGTCAACGGCAGTATAATAGTAGAAAAATTCTTAATGAATCTCCGTAGAAGTTGGCAAATCCAATGAATTTCTGAACTTGTTTCTGGTAGTTGAGAGTAGGCCAATCCTGAATAGCGGAACCTTTTGAGGGTCCATAGTTAACCTTGGGATGAGATGTGAACCCCAAGAACGGATTGAAGTCTTTTCGAACTCACATTTCCCAATTTGGCGTATAACCCATGAATTCTAAGATGGGAGAGAACTTTCTTAACCTGGATACGATGTTCTCCAGGTTAGAAGAAAAAATCATATATCATCTGATAAACGGCCAAAAAGTCATCCACAAAGTCACGAAAAATATCATTGACAAAATGTTGGATGTGGCAGGTGCATTGCACAGACCGAAGCATGACCCAATATTCGAAATGACCAATCTGGAGCGGAACTCTGTTTTCCATTCGTCCCCTTCTTTTATTCTAACTAAGTTATAGGCTCCCGAAGATCCAACTTGGTAAAAATTTGGCGGTTCTCTCGTTGAAACTTCGGGGAATAATGGAAGAGGATATCTATTCTAATTGTGACATTATGAGAGCTGGTAATCAATACAGGGCCTAAGTGAACCATCTTCTTCTTAACAAAAAAATATAACCGCCCCTGCTGGAGACGTGGAGTGGCGAATGAAGCCCTTCTGAAGATTCTCTTCTATATTCCTTAAGAACCCTTTGTCAGGTTCTGACAAAGGATATACCGCCGAAAGGAATCTCCGCAACAGGTAATAGTTCGACTGGACAATCATAATGCGGTGTGTGGTGGGGTAGATTATTAGCAGCTTCTACAAAAACATCTGCTAAGTTATGATAGACACTGGGTACGAGAGTTTCTGAAGAACCTGGTTATACTTAACAATGAAGAGAAAGACATGACAGTCGACACTGTGATGAGAGAAAAGAGATCTCTCCAGAGATCCAGTTTATTGAAGGGTGTGTGTGTCTTCAACCATGGCATTGCCTAGAATAAGAGGAAAAAGAGAGAAGGCAATACATAAAAACATTAAATTCCGAATGGATTGAGTTGATCAATACTGGAAAAGTCTCGTAGTACAGGACCAGATGAGATTTTAGACCCATCTGCCAGATGAAAAAAAGAGAGGAGAAGATTTGGGACAGTGGGAATCTTCCATTCCTTGGTAAGGGATTCCAAAATAAAAACAGCTACAGGCCGGAGTCAATAACGGCTTGGACGGTGACCATCGGACCGGTTCCCTGTAATGAGACATCAATACACAGGTAAGATGCGAAGCCGGGAAAGACAGACCAGAATGCATGTAGGAACCTTACTTGTAGGTCGGATGGACATCCCTGGGCAAATGACCAGGACTCCCCACAGTATAGACACAGTTTAGCGACGTCTTCTGATCCTTTCCTCAGGAGAGAGAGAAGGACGAGTTAACCCTAATTGCATAGGGACGGTTCCAGAAATCCTGAAGAAGGAGAAGTAGTGAGAACGTATAGGATGAACGGAAGTGCCCAACCTTTCTAATCTCCTTTCTCTCAGTCTACGGTCAATTTAGACCGCTAGGTCAATAAGATTCTTTCAGTTCTCGGGGACTCCAGTGGCGTGCTAATTCTCTTTAAGGGTTTTCTGACAGTCCGATTCGGAACTGGTGGATAAGAGCCGCTTCATTCCATGGGTCTCCACATGATCCTGCAGAAATCGGCACATAGTCTTCTACTTGTCTTCTCCCCTGGGACAGGTTACGGAGTGCTGCTTCAGCTGAAACAACTCTACGTGGATCATCGTAAATTTCTCCTAGGCGGAAAAAAAAATACCTACGGAAGCTACCGTAGGGCTGTTTTGATCCAACAAACGAAGGGCCCAAGCTTGGGGCTCGTCCTGAAGCAATGAAATAATGAAACCTACTTTACCCTTCTTCCAGTGAAGCTCCGGAAAATCGGTCAGGAAGTGGGATCTTAGGCTCAGCAACGGATGGGGATGAGGGTTCAGGGAGACATGGCGTTCACCTGCATCCAATTGGCAGATCCCTGTCTGGCTTCTTGTGGCCCCCAAAGTTCGGCGACGTGCGATATAAGTCCTCCGCTGGACTGACGTCTCCAGTGGGATTCAGCTGGCTGCCAGTTACTGTTATGAGTTCTTCAGGATACGGCCTTATGAGACCCCCTCTGGACGCGAATCTAAGTACCTGCGCTCTTCACCAGAGCCTCTAATGGTGAGATGTTTGCGGCGAGCAGGCACCAGGTCGCGGCTCCAGAAGAGAGAACCACAAGACCAATCCCACAATGTGGAGAAGCAACCAGAGTGGAGATTGGAACACATGGGAGTAGGACCTGTAGAGGATACGAAGTGCTGAGATAGGTATGCGGACCAGAGGTAGGAGCTGTGGTAGGTAGCAGGCCGGAGGTAACTGGAGGTAAGCTGGATGCTAGATGTGAGATGTGGACCGGGGGTAGGAGCAGTGGTAGAATGCAGACTGGAGGTAACGGAGGGTAGGAGCTGTAGTGGATAGTGGAACGGAGGTAGAGCTGTGGTAGGTATGCAGACTGGAGGTAATGGAGGTAGGAGCTGTAGTGGATATGCGGACCGGAGTAGGAGCTGTGGTAGGTATGCAGGCCGGAGGTAATGGGTTAGGCTGTGGTGGAAATGGGACGGAGGTAGGAGCTGTGGTAGATATGCAGACCGGAGGTAACTGGAGGTAGAGCTGTAGTAGATATGCAGCCGGGGTAGGAGCAGTGGTAGATATGCATTCGGAGGGTAACTGGAGGTAGGAGCTGTGGTGGAGATGCGGACGGAGGTAGGAGCAGTGGTAGATATGCAGACCGTAGGTAACTGGAGGTAGGAGCTGTAGTAGATATGCAGACCGGAGGTAGGAGCAGTGGTAGATATGTGACCGGTGTAACTGGAAGCAGGAGACAGGAAACAATGATACCGAAATACAGCTAAACAGGAGTGGAGTTCAGAGCAACAAAACCCTGAATGGCAGCAAGGCCAACTGCCAGGAGGAGCCTAAATAGGCCCCTGGGACCTCATACCTGCTGGCCGTGCCCGGAAGGAGATGGCTGCCAGCAGGTAAAAGCCTGCGCCCGCCACGTCTCAGCGTCACGTGCGCGCGAGCGGGCAGAGCGCGTCATCGGCTCGCTCCCGCTCGCGACCGCCGGAGGAGGATCCAGGTCGAGGGAGGTAAGTGCCTGACAGTGCTCTGTAATTTGAACGCTAGCTTTTTCAAAGGAAACAGTCCTGAAACTTGGAAATACCCCCCACAAATCTATATTTTTGGAATCTGCACTCCTTCAGCTATGTTACGGTGCCAAGCTTTCATACATACATGAAGAATTCCAGAACATACTCCATAGAACTCGGTGCTTTTAGGAGGATTTTGTGAAAAAATAAATAAGAGGACTCAATGGTTGAAATCCTACCTAAACCCACTTGGCAAGTAAAAAAACCCACTAAATGGCAATCTCCACATGTCCTGAATCAAATGGTATGCCATAGGGTGGGTGCAAACAGAGACAGGGCCACAACTAGCTCAAATGGGACCCATGCGCAATTGCAATTACAATTACAAAAAAAAATAAAAAAAACGCCACAACCCACTCCCACTCACCGTTAGTGGTATTTAGTGAAAACCAGTTACGTACATAGAGTCACAAAAGTTTTTGCACAACTTTACTGATCCTAAAAATTCAATCCGGTCTTTTTTGGTACCTCTGCAAAATTTCCAACTAAATAGGCTTAGTTTCCCTAGGAATCAGTCAATAATGATCTGCGTTTACCGATAACACAGAGGGCATTGGGAAGCTTGGAGAAGACAAAGTTTTTGCTAATTTATAGTTTTAGGGTAAAAAAAAAAAAAGGTGGTGTGTGTATCACTTAAATAATTTTTTTGTGTGCATTTCCCCTTTTTTTTGGAACATTCCCAAGATGATCATCAAACCATCTTAGGGAATGATAACGAACTTGGAATACGGGCATAAATGTGTTTCCAATTGAAATCCGATCGGAAAAATCACTTCCCGGAAATCATTTTCCAGGAAGAGATTTTTCATCATTGGCAAGATCAATAATTTTGTGATCAGAAGATCACCAAATTTGATCTCTGTCCCATTTTTTTTCAAGCTTTTGCTAAGTTCCATTGAGTCCATTCACAAAAGAATAGTAAAGCTGTCACACTCACAGCTTTACTATACCCGGTACTGTACGGGGATCGAATGGAGATCGCAGTGCAGTACCTCCATTAGACCACAGCACATTGTAACTCTCTTGGGAAGACCCCGGTGTGAGGAGGAAGCTCCATGACGTCAGCAGGGTCTCCCTTTCCGCATTAAAGACTTCCTCCTGTGGGACCGGTGCTGCTATACGGTCACGGCTAAAGGTAGGGATATCTCGGATCCCTCTCGGATTTGGACGAAACCGAGGAGGGTCGAGGGGGCTAGGGGGGCAGTTGATGATGATGCCCCTGATCGCCAGTGCGGCCAGGGACAGGCAGTTTGAGCCTTCCTGCGCAGAATGAATAAACGATCAGTGGCAGTGAAAGGGTTTTAAACAGTGAGTATTTGGGGTGTATCTGTTTTTTGTATGTATGTATATGTTTATTTATATAGCACACTAGGCGAACAGTGCTGTACAATTACAATACAAATAGTCTTACAAGGGGGACAGTCAATAAATACATAAATATATAAATAAGATGAGCATCATGAAATATACAAGTGCTTGAAACATGTAAAATGCAATGGGGAGGGATGCTGCAAACCTAAACACAATAGCAATAAATGAATGCTGATGCTCCAGCACCTGCAGCCAACAGTACATGTACATGTTGTAAGTATAGCCGGGCACACCAGTCTTAAATCCAACAAATTATTGTGACGTTTCGGAACCCAACTGGTTCCTTGCAGAATAGGATCTTGTACTTCTAAAATTGTGTTTGGTGTTGTGTTGCTTTGCTAAGGTTGCCAATAGTTTTTAAGGATGGTTACCATTCTTAAGGGCATGTCCACCCCCAATCAAAATTTTCCCAAATGCTGGCCTATGTTTAGCATTGAAAAGTTCTTACCTTACATTCTGCTCCCATGGTTCTTTGTAGTCTGTCCAAAGTCCAGGAAACTGAAGTGCAGTGGATGTCTTCCTGTCCAAACGTCTCTGCCTTGCTTGAAAGCTCCGGGAGGGATGCAGACATGCGCAGGGGAACCCCCCCCCCCCCCCTCCTCCTCCGGATCCATATTCACACCTAAGAAAATCTAAAAAAAAACTTTCTGATATTACTTACAGGCACTTCGCTCCCGCGACTTCTTCTTAGCCGGCAGCCGCATCTGTGATGGCGACGGCAGCCAATCACAGACCGGGTGCTGGGTCAGGCCCTCTCTGCTGTTCCTGTTAGCAGAGAGGGAGAAGGAGACTCGCTGGAGCGGAGGGGCTGTAAGTAGTTATCTAAGCATTTTTTTTGTTGTTTATTTAGCGGTTGGGGGTGGCTGCCATACCTAACATTATGCCCAAAAGTCATTTTTACAGTGGACATGCCCTTTAAAGAAGTATTGTCTCTAAAAAAAAATTTCCTATTGCCTTTTCCCGCAATTCCAAAGTATATTGTTGACATTTTCAGACTGACATTTTTCACAGATCGTATCTCGTAAATGCTGAAAGTCTTACACCCCTGGTATTTATTATATATAAACACTCCACAAGGGAAAAAAATTAACAAACCTTCATAAATATTCCCTAAAATGTCAGGTTATAGTGAAGATTTTGGAATTGGCCACACTAGCATGTTTTAACGTGCGATCCAATTGTGATTGCGTTCCAATCACAAGTCAAAAAATGCATGCTAGTGTTGGACAATTGGTCTGCACTGCAATTCGCTTTTTGCAGTGCATGTGATAACCATCTCCTTCATGTTACCATGCATCTTAGTGTGGCTTTACCCTTAAAGGCTAAGGGAGCTACAGCACTAACAGTTTTCATTTGCCAGTTTAGTCCTGGATAGAGATGGCGGAACTTTTGAAAGTTCGGTCCGTTTTTGAACTATATAGAAAGTTCGAATTTTCGAAAACGGACCCATTAAAGTCAATGGGAGTCAAATAGTTCGAAAACTTCGAATAAAATACAATTAAAATATTAATGGTAACTTAATGTGAATAGCTGTGGGACCTGGGAAATGGTCTAGGGAACATGTTCGAATATCCAGGACTTTTGAAAACTCGATTTTACTCTCACGTGCGCTACTTTCGAGCTTTCGCGTTCGAACATTCTATAATTATCCCATGAACGAATTGCGGATTCAAGAATTCGATATTTACTCGCGTATTGGTATAATAGACATTTTACTCGCGGATTCAAGAATTCGATATCTACTTGCGTATAGGTATAATGGACATTTTACTCGCTGATTCGAGAATTTGATATTTACTTGCGTATAGGTATAATAGACATTTTACTTGCGGATTCGATATTTACTCACATATAGGTATAATAGACATTTTACTCGTGGATTCGAGAATTCGATATTTACTCGCGTATAGGTGTAATCGACATTTTACTAGCGGATTCAAGAATTCGATATTTGCTCGCGTATAATAGTCATTTTACTCGCGGATTCGATAATTCAATATTTACTCGCGTATTGGTATAATAGACATTTTACTCACATATTCGCATGCATCGAACGTTCGAACATTCGATACTTATCAAAAGTCCGGAAAATATTGCAAAAAAGTCAGAGTCTGTTCAAAATCGAATAGTAAATAAATGTGTCTTTCTTTTCTCTGTAATATTGCAAAAATCCATAGACTCCTCTCTTCTGACTACTGCAATACTTATCCATGCTCTTATCCTATCACGTCTAGACTATTGTAACTTTCTGCTTTCTGGTCTTCCTGCTTCCCATCTTTCTTCCCTTCAGTCGATATGCATTGTCTCACTCTCTAACAATTGGGAAATTAAATCTCCTTAGCGCCGCACATCTACCAGGCTCCCCATTAAACAATGGATTATCTACAAAATCCTTCCCTTAACATTTAAATGCCTTTGCTTTGCTGCTCCATCATATATTTCTTCTCTTGTGCCCCATATGTCCGTGCCCAAACCCACCACTCATCATTGAGCCATCTCTTATACAGACCCCCCCACTCACACTACCTCCTTTTTGAGGGGGGGGGAGTCATTGATTTTTATTGAAAAATAATTTTTTTATAAACAAATACATAACAGGGAAGGTGAAAATAAACAAAACATTAAGCCATACATTAGAAAACAGCAAGCTAGTCATATAAACCACTTATACCATTGTTTGTAATATTGATTGATTGTACCTTTGACAGAAACATTATATCTTTTGTATTGATTTCTTATTACTTAAGCTATATCTAAATATTAGATGAGGTTGTTCAAGTTGGTCGATGGCGCTTCCGCGGGCCCCATATATATGTGATACATATCCTGGAGGATGGAATTTCAGAATCCAGATATCCCAGGTTTTTGTCCAGCTTTTCATATTGTTTGAGCTGGTATGTGCCATATAATAGCCATCATGCACCCATATTTTATTAATTCTTTTTTTGGTACCAATCCTCCTTTCCAAGTCTTTGCTATTAAGCTTCTTGTTACACCGCATATTATAGCTATTAGTTTGCATGCATGTGTGGTATAGCCTTCTGAGGGGTAGTTGAATAGTGCTGTTAGTGGTGTTAGTTGAAATAATTGATCAAATATTTTCTTAATTATTTGTTCGCATAGGAACCATATTGCACAGACTTCTGCAAATTGCCACCAACAATCGATCAGGTCTGCTTCTATTTGACATCCCTTAAAGCATAGAGGGGAAATGGATGGGACAGCTTTATGTAAGAAGGCCGGAGTGGTGTACCAATAATGCATAATTTTATATGTTTTCTCTTTAATTAGTATGTTTGAGGTACATCTGTCTCCCAATGTCGTGCCATGTTAGTTTGTATAAAAAGGAAATTAGACCTTTTTAAAGGGCCCTTTTCAATACTGTATGATTCGTATGAAGTTGGTCGAAGTGGAGTTTTTTGTGATAATGTGTGTCTTGTGGAAGATAGTATTCTTGTGTATGGGTACCATAGATTGTGGGGAAGTTTAAATTTGGTTTGTGCATCCGACCCTGACAGCAATCCACCTGTCAGCAATCCACCTGTCAGACATATTCCTATTATAGATATAAAGGTAACTGGAGGCTTAGGGAATAGTGACCATGATATAGTGGCATTTGGACTTTGTTATCGAAAGGAAAAGTGCGCTGACTTTTAATTTCGGGAAGGCAAATTTTCCCAGGTTAAAACAGCTCTTCAGAATGTCAACTGGGATAGTGTATTATCAGGTAAAGGTACTGAATAGAAGTGGACTGTGTTTAAAGGGCATGTCCACCAAAACTATAATCCCCCGCACTACTGGCCCCACCATGTAGTGTAGTAAAATCCTTACCTCACATCCCAGCTCCATAAGGTTCTCCTGTAGTCCCCCCCCAAAGTCCCAAAAACTGCCCACCAGGAGGATAGCAGAGTCCATATAGGACTCTGCCTCCTACCTGGCCTCCGGGAGAAGTTTGGCATGCGTACTGCAGCCCTTCTTCCCCTCCCTCCCCCTCCCACTCCCTCCCTCTTCCGTTTTGCTATCCCTCCTCCTAGCATAAAACCCCTTGCCCATGTAATAGAATATGTTCAGAATATGTTCCCCCAGCCCCAACTGCAAAAAAATTATTTTAAGAAAGTGACCAGAACTCTACTTACCTTCCCTCTCTCCACCGGCATTCTGAGAAGTCGGCAGCTGCGTCCGTGATTGGCTGCCTCTCAGCCAATCATGGACGCGGCTGCCGGTCCCGCCCCCTGCTTGCAGTGTCTTGCAAGCAGAAGGACGAGCCGGGCGTCGGAGGAGAGAGGGAAGGTAAGTAAAGATCTGGTCACTTTCTTAAATTATTTTTATAGCGGTTGGGGCTGGGGGAGGGTATTCTATTAATGGACAAAAGTTGTTAATAAGGGTGGACATGCCCTTTAAGGGGATTTTAAGCCAGTTCACATCTAAATTTACACCCTTGAGAAATAAATGTAAAAAAAAATAAATCTACGCCCATGTAGCTGAATTCTGATGTAAAGAGGCAAATGGAAAGGAAGAAAAGGGCATTTAAAACCTTTAAGGCAGAGGGAATGGAAAAGGGCCTTTAGGGATTATAAAAACTGTAACAAGGTGTGTAAGAAAGCAATCAAACTAGGTCAAATTAATAATGAATGTAGGATAGCTGAACAAGGCATCACTAAGCCTAAAATTTTTTTTAAGTATATTAATAGTAAGAAGATGAGGACTGAGAATGTGGCACCATTAATTAATGGGGGAAAGTTAGTTACGGAGGATGGCGATAAAACAAATGTCTTGAATACTTTTTCCCCTCTGTATACACTATAGAAGATCCAAGTACATTAGCAATAATGGTATAAAAGATTTAAGTGCACTTTGGTTAACCGAGGATATGGTACAGAAAGAACTATATAAGGTTAATATTAATAAATCTCCTGGACCGGATAAAATAGATCCTCGGGTACTTAGGGAACTACGTTCAGTTTTATCTAGGCCATTGTTACCCAGCCACTGGTTCAGATATGTTGATGACACCTGGGTTAAAATCCACCAGAAGGAAGTACAAGCTTTCACAGAACACATTAATGCAGTGGACCAAAACATTAAATTCACAAGGGAAGAGGTACAAAACAACAAACTGGCTTTCTTGGACTGCTTGGTAGAAGTTAAGGAAAATGGTAAACTGGAAGTAGAGGTTTACAGAAAACCAACACACACAGATCAGTATTTGATGTTTGACTCCCACCACCCTTTAGATCACAAGCTGGGGGTCATCAGAACCCTGCAACACAGAGCCGACAACATCCCCACTAGCACAGAGGCGAAGGCTAAAGAAATGAAACATCTCAGAGGAGCCCTTAAAACTTGTGGATATCCAGACTGGGCCTTTGTCAAAAGAAGTAGAAGGAAAGAAAAGAACACGAATACCAACAGTGAAGGGGAAAAGCAAGACAGGAGGAAGAACATGGTCATCCCATATGTAGGCAGGGGTCTCGAGAAAATAAGAAGAATTTTCAAAAAACATCGTATCCCTGTCTGCTTTAAACCGAACAAACACTGAGGCAGCAATTGGTACATCCGAAAGACCCATACCAAAACACAAGAAAAGCGACTCATATATGCAGTGCAGTGCGTGAAGAATGCTCTGATTTGTATGGTGGGGGAGACCAAACAGCAACTGCATCGACGTATGGCCCAGCACAGAAGAGCCAATTCCTCGGGTCAGGACTCAGCCGTGTATCTGCATCTTAAGGATAAAGGACATACCTTTGAAGATTGTAATGTTAACATACTGGCGAAGGACGTGACTGGTTCAAGAGAGGTGTTAAGGAGGCCATTTATGTGAAAATAAAGAAACCAAGCCTAAATAGAGGTGGGGGGGTTCGACACCAACTGTCTGCCATGTACAATGCTGTTTTAACACCTTACTCTGGGCGTTCCTATAACACCTCTTAGCCACTATCTTATCACACCCTTAACACCTGGCTGTGATATGCTAATTGGGATTTTCCAGGGTACATAATTGCCACAGATTCTTGTACAAGTCATTCTGAATTGAGAAAGCCAGTCGGATGACTAGCGAAACGTCTTCAAGAACTACATTTCAAGTCCAGTTGATCTAATTGAATACAACAGATATAGGCCATTGTTTCTTATTTTTGCAGATTCTCTCATGTCCGGTGGTGTGCCTCTGGATCGGAAAAAGGCTGATATTATTCCAATATTCAAAAAGGGTAGTCGTTCACAGCTGGGTAATTACTTTTATGAGGTAAGTAAGTAGAAATTTAGACTCTGGCATAGCAGTAGATGTAGTTTACTTTGATTTTGAAAAGGCTTTTTGCCTACAGTCCCCCATAGGCAACTAATGTATAAGCTGAAGTCTGTTGGTCTGGGGAGTCACATTTATACATGGATAGAAAATTGGTAAATGAATAGGATGCAGAGAGTAGTTGTAAATGGGGCTTCATCATTATGGACTAAAGTGCTAAGTGGGGTGTCACAGGGTTCTGTGTAGGGGACACTTCTATTTAATCTATTTATTAATGATTTGGAAGTGGGTATTGTCAGCAAGGTTTCTGTGTTTGCTGACAACACAAAACTTTGTCGACCGTTAAAAACTTCAGAGGATGTGCAATCGTTGCCCGGGGGATCTACCGGTAGATAGATTGTCACATTGGGCTGCTGAGTGGCAGGTGAGATTCAATGTTGAAAAATGTAAGGTGATGCATTTTGGACTTAAAAACCCTTGTGCTACTTATACTATAAATGGCTCTGTGTTAAGCGAATCCCTGTTGGAAATCTTGGAGTTTTGGTGGATAACAAACTTAAATATAGCAAGCAGTGCCAGGCGGCAACAGCCAGAGCCAGTATGGTATTGTCTTGTATAAAGAGAGGTATGGATTCAAGGGAGGAAAATGTTATTCTCCCTCTTTACAAAGCATTGGTAAGGCCTCATTTGGAACATGCAGTGCAATTTTGGAATCCTGTGTACAAAAAGGACATCTTTGAAATGGAAAGGGTTCAGAGAAGGGCAACTAAATTAATAAGGGGATTGGGGGAGCTTGAATATAAGAGTGACTGGAAAAGTTACAATTATGTACGCTGGAGAAAAGGCGCTTGCATGGGGATATGATTACTGTGTATAAATACATTAACGGGCCATACAATAACTATCTGGGGCATTGTTATATATATATGTGTATAGAAGAATACCTCCTTGTTTCTTTCTGTTGATTTTTTGTATCATCTCATTTAAGATACAGGGGGAGTGTACGAAATAGGTATAGGATTTTAGGCAATATGGCTATTTTAACTCCATTCTCTCATTTGTTTGTTTAGTTGAGTAATAAGTTTAGTATAATTGTGGGAATAAAGAATTTTAGGATCAGCACTGATTTGGGTTCCTGGTAAGTATCTGAATGAGTCCTTTGCCCAAATCGGAATTGAGAGCTGAGTATGTATGTATATGTTTATTTATATAGCGCCACTTGGGGACGCAGCGCTGTACAGTATAAAATACAATAAAGTCAAATATAATAGGGTATTGTCAGCAAAAAGGGATTTTTTTGTTTTTAAGTTACCCATATGAATTCCTTTGATGTCCTTGTTTGTTCTGATGCTGGGGGCTAGTGGCTCGATACTCAAGGCAAATAATAGGGGGTTAAAGTGGCCAGCCTTGTCTAGTGCCATTGTGAATATGAATTTCACGTGAGTGGTAGCCCATATTTCTCATTTTAGCTTTGGGTTCTCAATATAAGAAAAATACTGATTGAGAGAAGGCCTTTGGTAGTCCAAAATGGTCCATCACCTTTAGAAAATATTGCCAATCCACTCTATCGAAGGCCTTTTCTACGTCTAAATAAAGTAGCATAACTGATGTATGATTAAAGGGACACTATACTGAAAAAATTACTTTGTCTCATCTTTATCTATAATTGAATACATGTAAGTAGCAATTACTCTGATTTGTGTGTGTTGCTGCATGCCTTTAATCAATTTGTTTAGGAGCAGTATCCCTCCTCCGTCTTTTAACTACTTCCATCTGACCTGACTTTTTTCCCACAAACGAACAGTCAAGCCTGCACATAGCATACAGTATTCCAACTGTCAAAACTCTGTCACCATTCCAACTACAGTAAAACTACTCACAGAAGAATAGTTTTTGAGAGCAAGGAACTTGATTGACAGCTGAAATATAAGAAGTTTTAGATTGGATATCTAAAGAAATAGGGAGCAAATCAACAAAAAAATTATATAGTGGTGGTTGGGAAGAATTATAATTTCCAATCGTCAATTTAAAATAACCTATTTTTCAGTATAGATGCCCTTTAAGTAGAGAGGATTGTATAAGATTAAGGGCTGTCCTTATATTGTCGGTAGGTTGTTGATGTTTGATAAAGCCTGTTTGGTCATATTGAATCAATGAAGGTAAGATTTGCAAGGATTTTAGCAAATAGTTTTACATCAGAGTTTATGAATGAGATTGGTCTGTAGTTCTGTACTTGTGTGCAGTCTCTTTCCAATTTGTGGATTACTATAATGTTTGCTTCCAGCAACTCTGAAGCAAGTGATATTGTGCCCTGTAACACCCCATTAAAAAGGTTGAGAAAATGAGTTAGTAAAGTGCAGAATGTGTTATGGTATAATGTTGTGATCCCATCTGGGCCTGGTGCTTTCCTTGATTCTATTAATGTGTTGTTTAGTTCTACCATGGTGATAGGTGTCACTAATGATATTGCTTGGTCTATGGTTGTTAGGGGGAGATTTAGTGCCAGGAATGAATCTGTGTTTTGGCTAATAATAGTGTTTTGCAGTGTGAAGTGCCTATGGACAGACATCACTAATAAATTCAATAGGATAGAGGGAGAATACAGGCTTTGAAACTCCCTTTTCAGCAATATGCAAATAAGGAACAAAGACTTCTGGGAATTTACCATGTTTCCAAGGAAGCTCTTAGGAAAGCTATATATTTAAAAAGACTTTTACAGCATTCCACAAGCTAAACACAAAACCTTTCAATAGTTGACCGGTGGTAAGCCAACTACACCGTTTTGGCTATATTGAGCCATCGTCAGTATAGTGCAGGCCTCTGGTTTTGCAGTGTAAAGCGCCTATGGGCAGACGTCATACATTAAATAGGATAGTGAGAGAATTCAGGCTTTGAAACTCCCTTTTCAGCAATATGCAAATAAGGAACAAAGTCTTCCGGGATTAATAGCACAGGCACACATTAGCTCATTTTATTGCATCAAACCCCTAAGGTATATTGTTGCAACAAAGCACGTTTTTTTTCCCCATCTGAACATATATCAAATTTAAAGATGTTGAAATGGCTTTTGCATGACCCCCGTCTATCCAGCAATGCTACTCATTGGTATCTAGTCCATGGAATCATTTTGTGCAATGCTTCATTTGTAGTGACTGGTTCATTTCTCAACTCCAAAATTTGATTTGGGAAACAACATCTTTACAGTTTTAGGATATCACTAAATTCTTATATACTGTATATAAATGCTTATATATTTTTCATACAGAAATGCTTTAAGTCTAACTTAGCTGATAAAATACAAAATCTCTTAATCTCAACATTTAAAAAAGGCAATATAAATAGTTCTTTTAAAAAAAAAATGCTATAATGTAGGGCATCTCTTCTGCCCCCCAACCGCTATGTTAGATTGTTAAAGAAAGAATCCGAAATGTACTTACAGCCCTTCTCTCCAGTGGCACACTGATCAGGCTCCCTGCTTGCCAGAACTAGCAAACAGGGGCCAGACCGGCATAGAGGCAGCCAATAAGAGTGCTGCGGGAGCGAAAAGGGCTGTAAGTAGAGTTCCTTTTTTTTAGCAATCTAACAAAACGGTTGAGAGTGGGAAGGAATGCCCTACAAGGAAAAGGTTTTGTCTGAATTATAGCCTAGAAATTGCTGGAATATGATATATA
This sequence comes from Hymenochirus boettgeri, assembly GCA_019447015.1. Classification (NCBI taxonomy): domain Eukaryota; kingdom Metazoa; phylum Chordata; class Amphibia; order Anura; family Pipidae; genus Hymenochirus; species Hymenochirus boettgeri. The sequence goes on from CM033477.1 coordinate 74,097,145, forward strand.
TTTTTTTAAAATCTCTAATAAATACCTGTAAGAAAGGTAAACTCATTATTTTATTATAACTCCCCCCTCTTCCACTATACAAAGGGACATACACATTTTACAAACATCACAATTAATTTTAGAGGCATATATTCTGGCCTATAAAGTCATTTGGTTTCAGAATATCGTTCTCCTTTAAATTATGTTTAATGCTTACCTTTAGAAGAGACTATTTTACTTCGAGCTACAGCCACAGCTATGCCCACGGGTGGGTGTCGGACTTCCATCTCTCCCTGTAGACCCATGATTTCCCTCCCAAATGATTTGGTGAGAAATATTCTCTCAGGGTCACCGTTCCCTCTGGGATGTGACAGCAACTGCTGTGTGTTAACAGCATTTTTTGGAGGTTTATCTTGCCCCATGTTCCCCAGACCACCAAAAGGGCTTTTCTTGCCACTGCCATGCCATGAAGTTGTCTCTTTAGGAAATCTGCCACTATATTTAATTAGGTTCTGCATAGCAGAACCCTTACTATGAGAGGAAGGATGCACATTTTCACTACTTCCTAAAGGCCGGTGAAGGTTGATTGAGTCCAGGAACACATTTGTTTCCCCTTCTGCAGACCTAGACTGGGAATATTTTTCTGCCAGAAAGGAATTCTGCATAACTGCAAAGTTGTTGATCTCAAATGGCTTTCTTTTTTGCTCTGGCAGATTAATTTGTGAATGTTTTTGTGATTCTAATAAGAATGTATGCCTTGAACCATCTACTTTTTTGGTTTCACTGGAAGGAAACTCTTGCTGCACACCATTCTGAGGCACATCACACTTTTCCAGCACTTTGTTTTCCTCATTTTTCTTGAAAACTCTGGATTGTGAAGCAGTTTTTATAGGTCCATTATTTTTATCATATGCGTCAAATAAGGGCACAAAAGGGGGTGTAGTGATTCTCTGCTCCCTTGTTGGCTCTTTGACTGTAGGGAACATTGTAAACATAGAAGAATGAGTGGGCACTGCAGGGAATGTAGCAGAGGGAACTTTTTTACTAGATGGACAACTGCAAAACAAAGAAACATTTGCAGCTGGGTTCACAATGGTGCTGCAATGCATCTCATGATCCAATTGTGTCTGCAACAAAGTCCTCATGTTATCATCATGCCTGCAGGATTCATTGACACATCTGTCCTGTTGACAACTCAGAACTTTAGCTAAGTAGTCATACCCAGAATTACATTTATTATTATTATTTGTAAAGAAACTCTGAAGGGTATTTTCACCATTGCTTGACATGTGCATTGGTACTAGCTCTGATATAAAAGAAGATTTACCTTCACCATACACAGACATTTTTTGTTGCCCCACATTCTTCATTTTACTTTCTGGTTTAGCAACACCAATATGGTCTGCCATGTCACAAGCATCTGGATCCTCTGAAAACATTTCTTCCTTATTGGAAGAAGCCAGTATATGATCATATCTGCAAAGTCGAACTTTTGTTGTTTCTTTAGAATTCTTATTCAAGTGGCCAACCATTTCCTTTTCATACTGTTGAAAATTTTGTTCCCGATAAGCAGATGTTCTTAGAATGGATGTTTTAGGCTGTATGGACTGCTGATTAACAATGCCAGGTAAGCAAAAGTCATCTATAAAATACAAGGGAAAAAATTCTAATATTTATAGTCTACTAGAAACAAAATATAAAAAAACAATTGTGAATTTAATTTCCTTTTCATAGAAAATATTGTGTAAATTTAATACAAACTGTCTTTGGTATAACTCACTATTTTTCTCTACTGTTTAACATCCCTAAATAAATGTATACAATTTAATTGATTATAATAGCTTACTACACATTCAGTAACATATTATGGAGAGACAAATACAAGTCTAGTTCAACATTTTTAGACTACTCATAAGCCATACCAAACAATTGACCAAAAGGTGAAGGGATAAATACATAAGTACATCTAGTTCAACATTTTTATCCATCTCATGTATGGGGTGCCATTTGTACCCAGATCATTTTGTAACAAAAAAAACATTTCAGTGACAACAATTTATGCTGCTGACCAAAAGATACAGTATTCAGTGGCAACAAAACACATTTAGAGAACACTTTGGGGACAAAACTTTATTTAGTCAACAACAAAAAAAACCCAACATTTTTGTTAGAAAACTATATTTAGTTGACCAAAAGAAATTTGGTGGTAACAAAACATACATTTAGTCAACAAAAACACAACTGTAGTATGTATTTTGATTACCAAAATCTTTTTTGGTGAACAAATGGATTAAAACAGAATATTTTTTGTAACAAAAATAGGTGAAAAGAATCATTATTCTTGCAAAAAGAAAACAAAAATTGTAGACCAAATACATTTGGTAGCATAAATATGTGCTTTTAGTACACAAAAGGCACCAAGGAAAAACAAGCATACTTTTTGTCTTAAAAACACAATTTTGTGCACCAAGATTTATGTTTGGCAATGGTAAATTGTTTACTTTCCCTTTAATCCCTGCAGAAAAAATGTGTACATGTAATGACTCTCTTTCCCATGATATATTTCTCTTTAAACTATTTAATAAGAAATGTTTGGTATAGGATATGCTTTCCCTTTAAAAATGGTAATTGCAATGCATCCCCTTTAATCTTAATAATAATAACGTGCTTGTAAATGGCAATCTAGAAAAAGAGTGGTACATGACACTTGCCCTTTAATCTCAGCAGGAAAAAAAGGTTTGTAAATTACACACTTTACCTTCAATATCTCCAATAAGAAAATATGGTTAAATTGCTTTTTCAGTTCATTTTGGCGAAAAAATAAAACCTGGTAAATGGAACGCTTTTCCTTTAGTCACTGCTGTAAGGAAAGACTACTAAATGGCACAGACTGTGGCTTTTTGGGGGAAGGTGCATGGCATGATGTAACATCATCTGGTGGAGGTGGTGTTAGGATGTCGAGGGAGGGCATTCCGGACATAAAGGGGGTGTTTTCCGGGAGGGCAGAGAATACAGGTGCATGCATTCGCAGAAGTTTGGGGTGGTCTCACGGGAGTGCAGGAGACTACCCTATAATCCGGGAGACTCCCGCGACTGCCGAGATTGATGAGATTTTAGAATTGTTCTAATCTAAATTTTCCCTTGAAGCAACCAGCTAAATAATAAATCAACTGAAGCCATCTATCAAACGAAAGATAGACTGCACATCACAATTTAAATTATGAGGGCAATGCTAAATTGCTGGTTTATAGGCAAAAGTAGAGTAAAACCCATGTTACCTGATGTGTTATTGGATTTGCATTGGATTTACACTAATTTGGACTTGACTATGCTATTTCCAAAATGTTTTGAAAGTAACGAACCGCAGCCTATGTAATATTTATACTGTACCTTGTAGCACAGAAATAAGCGCCTGTAAGGCAGAGGTGCCAAGCGGTGCTTCTTATCTGACCTGGATCCCGCAATACAGTAAATCTCAGAAAGGGATCTACTGCATCACGGGATCTCATAATGGTAAGTAATGCCGCTTCTGGTTCTGCATCGGCCCCTATGTTTATAAAAAAAAAAAAAATCTTAAAATGTTTACTAAATAACTTCTGTAGAACAAGTCTGTCAAATCTGTTCTGCTCAAATAATTTCTGTAGAACAAGTCTGTCCACCAAATAATTTTTTGTAAAACAATTCTGTTTACCAAATACCGGTACTTTCTGTAGACCAAATCAGTAAATTTTGGACACTTTGTGGATTCGGTCCATTTTTTTACATTCTTTCAAAAGTTCAGTGAACTAGCAACATTATACTTTTATTAGTAACCTTCAAATGAACCTGTAGATTTGCTACATTTCAACTGAATCAGTAGAGCAAAGCAAAATGGTGAAAAGATGCACAGCCAAGCAGGAGGAAAGCTATTTTGGCAAATCTAAAGGTGCATTTGAATGATAAATGAATAATTTTACTAGTTCACTGAACTTTTTACCAAATGCAAAATATAGACCAAATGTACAAAGTGCACAAGATTTACAGATTTCCCTCTTTACAAAGCATTGGTAAGGCCCCATTTGGAATATGCAGTGCAATTTTGGAATCCTGTGTACAAAAAGGACATCTTTGAAATGGAAAGGATTCAGAGAAGGGCAACTATATTAATAAGGGGATTGGGGGAGCTTCAATATGAAAAGAGACTGGAAAAGTTACAATTATGTACGCTGGAGAAAAGGCGCTTGAGTGGGGATATGATTACTGTGTATAAATACATTAAGGGGCCATACAATAAACTATCTGGGGCATTGTTCACCAATAAAGCATAGATCGCGCATGCGCATAGAAGACAAAGTTCTTACCTTCTCTCCTGGCTCCTGTGTGTTCTATTGAAGAACGGAAGGTAAGGCACAGCTCCTTTACCTCCCGTTCTTCAATAGAAATGGATTCCGAAAACTTACCAAAACCAGTGGAGATACCCTTTAAAATGACCAAATTGCTACAAGTATATACAGAAATTGACAGTTTACTGTGCCTTTGTGTCATTAATTTGTGTCTCTCTGTCCAACTCTCTGATCTCTATCTGTCTATTTTACGGTCTTTGTCTGTTTATCACTATTGGGTTGTGTTTCTATGTTTGTGGTTGTCTATCTGTCTGTCTGTGTCTTTTTGGCCATCTCTATTAAGTACATAGTGGGTGTGGCCTAATTGGGGAGGATAAAGGGGTGTGACCTAAAATTTTGCTATGCGCGGCGCTTGGAGTGCACAGGAGTGCCCCTGATCTTCTTAGACCCTAGATACGCCCCTGGTCAGTTTAAAAGAAAAGCTGGATGAGACTCTGCAAACAAGGAAAGTTGCAAGTTACTGGTATTGATATATAAAGTAGAGTTGATCCAGGGAAATTTCCAATTGCCACTTGGAGTCAGGAAGGAAGACACTCAGCCAATCACAGACGCGACTGCCAGTCCCGCCCCTCTGCTTGCATTTTCTCGCAAGCAGAGGGCCGGCAGCGTGGTGGAGGAAAGAGGGGAGGTAAGTAAAGTTTGGGGAACTTTCTAAGAGTAAAAATATAGCGGTTGGAGCTGGGGGGACAGGAGGAATCATATATTAAAAAATGATTTTAAGGGTGGACATACCCTTTAATGAATATATACAGATCTGTTTAACTTTTCACGTGTTTAAAAACTACAACTCCCAGCATTCCCCGGCTGCTCAGAATGCTGGAAAAATTAGTTTTCATACATCTGGAAAACCGTTTTCATACACCCTGGAATAAAGCCATTTTTCTGACTTAGAGACATTAAAAGCCCATGGTCTTGCTTTAGAGGTTCCTATACACAAGGGCTCAAACATGCAAGTGATCCATCTGCCCTTCCCTTTCATCATAGCTATTACACTATTGAAATAGGAAATTATTTTATAGGTCACTTGCCTTCCCTTTCCTATTCCACCTACCTGCCAGCTAGAATCCAGGGGGTCTAAGTGGAATAGACCTGCAGGTATGAGAATAGACCCAGGCAATCCTGCCACAATGTGTGGTTCAAACTAAACAGCACCATTTTTTTTTCTTTCATTGAAAGCTGGTTGGTGCTTTCGTGCCTAGCACCACAAGTGAACCCACAAGTGCTCTAGTGATGGTCGGCACCAACTTCTCCCCTCAGTTGTCCAGCCAAAACTGAATCCACCAAGAGGGGGGGCCTTAGGTCCTCCCTTTCCCTTTCGATTCCCAGCTGCCACCAGGAAGTCTACAGAAAGGGTTCCATTGGGGGTTCACTTATGGTGAACAAGCAAAACAAAACCAAAAATTTAGTGGGGAGTGGGCAATATGTGCTAAATGTAAATAAATATGGGTGTCATCTCATTCAGGAAAAATAAATAGGGGTGCCAAATAGGGCCTAAGCCTCAGCCGGTGAAGGCAAAAAAAATAAATTATCTGGTCCCCTTTAACGGGTGAGAAGGATGTACGAGCAATAAAACCACAGTGACCCGTGTGAACATAGTGCACAGGGTAAGCCAGGCTTCCAAGATACCCCTCAGCCCATGACCTTGATCAAATGTAGTGTGCAAGCCCATTCTTACCAGGTGGGAGGTTGGGAGAATGCATCTTGAAGTCCTCCTCATGACCTACAACTGATAAGAACAGATACTACACTTCTACACCGAAAGGTCGAGAAGTGACTAATCAGCACCATTGGGCAACTTGAGACCCTATACAGTATCCAGGTTAAAGGACATGTAAACTGGGGCAAATCATTTTAATCACACAGTAATTAGGATTAAAGGATAACTGTATTGCCTCAATGCATTTTTTTAATTGCTTTAAAAAGAGTAAAGGTATGCAGCCCTCCCCATACATTTTTTCCCGTCATTTTATACCTCTCTCTGCCTTCAATTAGCCATGCTGTGAAGGGGGCGTAATGATTCTGTCTGTTTCTAACTGTCACTCAAAGCTAGCATGCGAGAAAACACTCCTCCATCCACCCTTGATCAGCTTTATTATGTAGGCTGCATCCCAGCAACAGGAAATCTCAGGTTTGTTTAACTTGCAGAGGAGGAGGAGAGAGGTTGTAACAGACATTCCTACCAGCCAATGAGAAGTGTTAAGTTAACCAAGGCACTGGGCCGTCTAGGAGGCGGGCTTTTAGCACTCATCTTTGTTAAGGGAGAGCAGCACGGCTGTAAATGTGAGTGATTTCAGCTGCTGGAAGTGTCAACATGTAATAGGGTGATGGGCTTTTTATATTGTTGTCCTTTAACCCTTTAAGTGCCACAGATCGTATATACACGTTCTGTGGATAAAATGACCAAACTGCCACAGAACGTGTATATACGTTCTGTGGCATCCCCTTTAAAAAAAAATCGGGCTGAGCTAGGAGCGATTGGGGGGATTCAACTGTCCCCCTAGCTCCCTCGATCCCGCCTCAGTTTTGTCCAAATTTGAGGGGGTGGATCAGGAGATATTCTACTTTAAATGCAGTGATCGTATAGCAGCAAGACGGTCCCATGAGGAGGAAGTTCAGAGCGGAAAGGGAGAAAAGACTTGGGGATGGATGGGGATAGAGATCAAAATTTGGTGATCACTTCTGATCACAAATTATTGATCTTTAGAAAGAAAGGGGACACAGAATCCCCAAATAAAAATAAGACCATCCCATAAACAAGCACTACCACATAATGGTTTGGAAATTAAAACACAGGAATATACCTGATAAGCTGGGGTCACTGATGTGATCCTATCAGCAAAAACATCAAAACAAACCCCATACACATCTCTACCCCTCCCTTAAAGGGTATCTCCACTGATGGAAAAACTTTTTTTTTTTTAAATCTGTCTGATAGTACACCTTCCCCCAACCCCCCTCCTACCTTTATTATGTCGAAAAAGTCCTCTGTTTCTTAGCAGCAGCCAGGGGAAGTTCTGTTCCTTTCTGCTACTGTGCTGGGCAGGCTGTCAGTCCATGTGCATCATCACATGCATATTCATTATTTCTGCCACTCCCACTGACCCCAGTGAAGCCAAATGTAAACAAAGCCTTTCTACCTGTCTCTGCATGATCTATTCACAGCTGATAATGCATGGAGAGACAAAGGAAAGATAGAAGCTTGAGCCACACTGATGTAAGAAGGCTGGGGAGACTTGTGTATTTTTCAATTGTATAAATATATATTTATAAAGTCAAAATTTAATAAGCTTTCTAAAAACCATATTGGGGGGATGGATGGAAGATATATGATTTATATCAGAGGGGATGCTGGGAGTTTCACAAGCTGTATTGCAGTGCTTGCTGGGAGTGTCACAGAAGGTGTATTTTACAGGTCATGCTGGGAGTTTCATAGTTTCATAAGCTGTATTGCAGTGCTTGCTGGGAGTGTCACAGAAGGTGTATTTTACAGTGCATGCTGGGAGTTTCATAGTTTCATAAGCTGTACATGACTTAATAAATACATTTTATGTTGTTATAAATTGTATAATAGTTAAATTATTTTTAGTTTATTCATAAGTAATTAGTCAGTTTTTATTAACAAAAATAAATAACTTTATTTCAAAAATAACAAGGTTTTTAACCTTTCAATACAGCTTAATAAATCTTTAAAGGGCATTTCAACATATGAAACAAAATTTTAAATACTGATGCAGCCAACCATTTTAATTATACTAATGTACCGAAAAGAAAAACCTGCTTATACTTACTAGACATGGTCCTTTGCCGCTCTATTTCCAGGTCGCTACAGTCATTCAAATAGCTCATAGACACGACCATTAAACGTGTCACTGCTGCAGAATGAGGCGACACATAAGCGTCCAGGGACCATGTCTTGTAAGCATATTCCTAAATTAGGTTAATTATTTTCAAGATATAGATAATGCAACAAGAATCAAAAAATAAGTATCTATTCAATAAAATAAAAAATTAGATTAAACAATTATGAAAAATAAGTACAAATATATTTTACAAAGTGCATATGTCATCAAATAATAATCTTCAGGTAGACAGTTGTATGAGGTATTAGAAATTTTTTTTAAGTCATGTTATTTTAAAATCTTGACTTGTGCTTGGCAATCACTAGTTCACAAGCAGGTCTTTCTACCAATGCAATATTCTTGGGTGTCTGTGAGGAAAGTGATCTCCAGTCAGTTTCTAAAGTGCCTTCAAGAATACGCAGTGCTTTCCTCATAAAGCACAAGGAGTGGAGGTAATAGGTCTGGTCACAACAGTTTCAATGTCCTTATCTAATGCTTGTAGAAAAATATGATCAGTTTGTGTAGAAGCATCCACCATAATTCTTTTTTCTGTTTGAGTAGAGGAAACTCTTTGGTTAAACCAATGCTCTGTGTTGCAATAGTCATCTACTCCCCAGTGTAGTCCTTTAAATAGGCATCTACACCCATTGGTAGTTTGCCTCTGATGAAGTGACGTACGTCACGAAACGCGTCAGGCACTACCTGTGTCCTCCCGAGCATGCCTTTGTGTTTGTATCCAGCACCACGTGTTTTTACGGATTTTCTACAATAAAGCTACGCTTTTATACGTCTGATAGTGTGCAGCCTGCTTCCAGTTTTTTGCTTAACTCCAAATATCTCATACATTTCAGACACCTTTTGAAAACTTGAGCCACTGAACAGAATTCATGCAGCCATTTGAAGGTTTCCAACCGATATATATTTTTTTCCATAGGCTGACTATGCCATTTGCATGCAATGTGTCCATTTTCACATTTAAGTACAATAATCAACAGACTACCTTTGATGATTTTTTGACTATCAACAATCTTTGCATGACATATTTCCGTATCTTTATGTGGACACCGAACTAGAGATATCAAAAAGTCTAGACAACTATCATAGACAATGAATTTCTTTTCTTCAACATAGTCTTTCTTGACTATTTCCTTCTCAATAATAGATTCTTCTTGTATTAGAAAGGAAGATTCATTAGCACTTGATACTCTAGTTGGGTCAAATGTTAAATCACGAGGGTCATCAATATGCAATGATGATTCACTTATTGAGGTGTTAGGACTTTCACGTGATTCGGTTGTCTTTTTTGAAATTGGTGATAAAAATATTGGCAACAACACATTTTGTTCTTTTTCATCTTAAATTAACTTCCTCCTTTTTGTTTTTCTTGTACGTCTCCTCTGTGATTTACTTGCACAAGGAGTGGAGGTAATAGGTCTGGTCACAACAGTTTCAATGTCCTTATCTAATGCTTGTAGAAAAATATGATCAGTTTGTGTAGAAGCATCCACCATAATTCTTTTTTCTGTTTGAGTAGAGGAAACTCTTTGGTTAAACCAATGCTCGGTGTTGCAATAGTCATCTTTCACTCTTATCTCTGTTTGTGTGTTAACATTGTGTAGTCTTGAAACTATACGGACTAGCACACTTGATGTAGATGCTTTTTCTGAAGAAGTAAGTATTGCTGGATTTGGTGGTGTTATGGAGGTTAGTACAGGAACATCTTGCTGAGATGCACTTACAGAAGAGGAAGGGAATATTGTTGGAACAGCTGATGGTTTAAGAACTGTTTTTTGCCCCTTCTTCATGTAACAGTCTTGCGTGAAATGAGCAGAACATAATCTGAAGCGATCAGTTTTTTTTCCTTCAAGTACTGTCTGCGCCATTGTGTCAATGTTGTCAAAGTGTTGACCAGTTTGTAATAGCCAATTTTTTATAGTTTCCAAATTTTTGGAAAAGGATGCATGATAACATTTGTATTTTGCATTCGACCAGTACTATTTGGACATCCATTTACTATGTAGCAAGGCATAGCTACTGAGATTACTATTACCTCTGAAAGATAGAAATAAATGTATAATGTATTGCTGTTTTACACAATAAATATGCTAGTAGCCATCTTTATGTTAATGAACAAAAAAAATAGTGTAATGTATTTTTTACTGTTATATAGTAGCGTAGTATTAGAGGTTTTGTAAGACATATGTCCATCTAGTCCAACCTTTATATCCTACCCATAATGTCTGTCTAACAATTACATAGTAACATAGTATTAGAGGTGGTATAAAGACATACGTCTTTCTAGTCCAACTTTTATATCCTACCCATAATGTCTGTATAACAGTTACATAGTAATATAGTATTGGAGGTTGTATAAAGATATACGTCCATCTAGTCCAACCTTTATACCCTAACCATAATGTCTGTATTACAGTTATATAGTAACATAGTATTGGAGGTTGTATAAAGACATACGTCCATCTAGTCCAACCATTATACCCTACCCATAATGTCTGTATAACAGTTACATAGTAACATAGTATTGGAGGTTGTATAAAGACATACGTCCTTGTAGCCCAACTTTTATATCCTACCCATAATGTCTGTCGAACATTTACATAGTAAGATATGATTGAAAATTGTATAAATATAAATTTTGCTAGCCTTCCTTATTTGTATGTCTAAAATACATTGTAAAACATAAATATTTAATTTTAAAATAATATTTTTTAGATAATAATGAAGTTAAAAATAACACACACACACATACACTCACTCATACTCACATACACTCACTCACACACTCACATACACTCTCACACACACACATACACACTCTCTCTCATACACTCTCTCTCATACACTCTCTCTCACACACACACACACTCTCTCTCTCTAACACACACACTCACATACACTCACACACACTTACATACATACACTCTCTCACACAAATGCACTCACACTCACATACACTATCAGACACTCACTCACAATCACACTCACACATTCACTCACACACACTCACATACACTCACTCACAATCATACTCTCACTCACACACACACTCTCTCACATACACACTCTCTCACACACTCACATAATCACTCACACACACTCTCTCTCACACTCACATACACTCTTAGACACTCACTCACAATCACACTCTCACACACACACTCACATACACTCACACACTCTCTCTCACACACACACACACACTCACATATAATCTCACACACACACATACAAAATATGATTGTAAATTGTATAAATTAAAATTTTGCTTGCCTTCCTTATTTGTATGTGTAAAATACATTATAAAACATAATTATTAAATTTTAAAATAATATTTTTCAGATACCAATGAGGTTAAAAATAACAAACACACACACTCACATACACTCTCACACTCACATACAGTCACCGACACACACTGACTCATACTCACATACACTCACTCACACACACTCTCTCACACACACTGACACACACTCTCTCACACACACACACTCACTTACATACACTCTCACACACTCACATACACTCACACACACTCACACATACACACTCACTCACACATTTACTCACACACACTCACATTCACTCACACACTCTCACACATTGTGTGAGTGAGTGTGTGTGAGTGTATGTGAGTGTGTGTGACAGTGTATGTGAGTGTGTGTGAGAGTATGATTGTGAGTGAGTGTCTGAGAGTGTATGTGAGTGTGTGTGAGTGTGTGTGAGTGAATGTGTGTGGTGGGGGGAGAGTGTGTGTGTGTGAGTGTGTGTATGAGTGAGTGTTATAGGTATATAGTGTGTGTGAGAGAGTAATATGTAAGTGAGTGTGTGAGAGAGTGTGTGTGAGTGATATGTGAGTGTGTGTGTAGGAGAGTGTGTGGAGTGTGTGTGTGAGAGAGAGATTGCGTAGAGTGTGTGTGTGTGTGGTGAGAGTGTATGTGAGAGTGTGATTGTGAGTGAGTGTCTGATAGTGTATGTGAGTGTGTGAGTGAGTGTGTGGTGAGTGTATTGATGAGTGTATGTGAGTGTGTGTGTGAGAGTGTATGTATGAGTGTGTGTGAGTGTATGTAGTGTGAGAGTGATGTGTATGTGAAAGAGAGAGAGTGTGTGTGTGACAGAGTGTAGTAAGTGAGTGTGTGTGAGAGAGAGTGTGAGAGAGAGAGAGTATGTAGAGTGTTGTGTGAGAGTGTATGTGAGTATGAGTGAGTGTTGTGTCGATGACTGTATGTGAGAGTGTATGAGTGTGTGTGTGTGGTTTGTTATTTTTAACCTCATTAGTATCTAAAATATATTTTAAAATTTAATAATTATGTTTTACAATGTTTTTACACATACAAATAAGGAAGGCAAGCAAAATTTAAATGTATACAATTACAATCATATTGTGTATGTGTGGTGTGTGTGTGTGTGAGAGAGAAGAGTGTGTGAGAGAGAGAGAGTATGTGAGAGTGGTGTGTGTGAGAGTTGTAGGTGAGTATGAGTGAGTGTGTTCGATGACTGTATGTGAGGGTGAGAGTGTATGAGTGGTTGTGTTTGTTATTTTTAAACCTCATTAGTATCTTAAAATATTATTTTAAATTTAATAATTATGTTTTACAATGTATTTTACACATACAAATAAGGAAGGAAAGCAAAATTTAAATGTATACAATTTACAATCATATTGTGTGTGTGTGTGTGTGTGTGAGAGAGATTATATGTGAGTGTGGTGTGTGTGTGTGTGAGTGTATGTGAGTGTGAGAGAGAGTGTGTGTGAGTGATTATGTGAGTGAGTGTGTGAGAGAGTGTGTAGTGAGGTGTGTATGTGAGAGTGTGTGAGAGTGTATGTGAGTGTGGGAGTAAATGTGTGAATGTGTGTGAGAGTGTGATTGTGAGTGAGTGTCTGATAGTGTATGTGAGTGTGTGAGTGTGTGTGAGTGAATGTTGAGTGTATGTGAGTGTCTGACAGTGTGTGAGAGTGTGTGAGTGAATGTGTTGTGTGAGTGAGTTGTATGTGTGAGTGTGTGTGTGTATGTAGTGTGTGTGAGAGTGTATGTGTGAGTGTGGTGTGTGTGAGAGTGTGTCAGTGTGTGTGAGAGAGTGTGTGTGAGTGAGTGTATGTGAGTATGAGTCAGTGTGTGTTGGTTCTGTATGTGAGTGTGAGAGTGTATGTGAGTGTGAGTGATGTGTATGTGAAGAGAGAGTGTGTGTGTGACAGAGTGTATGTAAGTGAGTGTGTGTGAGAGAGTGTGTGTGAGAGAGTATGTGAGAGAGTGTGTGTGTGAGAGTGTATGTGAGTATGAGTGAGTGTGTGTCGATGACTGTATGTGAGTGTGAGAGTGTATGAGTGTGTGTGTTTGTTATTTTTAACCTCATTATATCTTAAAATATTATTTTAAAATGTAATAATTATGTTTTACAATGTTTTACACATACAAATAAGGAAGGCAAGCAAAATTTAAATTTATACAATTTACAATCATATTGTGTGTGTGTGTGTGAGAGATTATATGTGAGTGTGTGTGTGTGTGTGTGTGTGTGTGTGTGTGTGTGAGTGTGTGAGATTGTGAGTGAGTGTCTAAGAGTGTGTGTGAGTGTGAGAGAGAGTGTGTGTGAGTGATTATGTGAGTGTGTGAGAGAGTGTGTATGTGAGAGAGTGTGTGAGAGTGTATGTATTGTGAGTATGTGTGAATGTTGTGTGAGAGTGTGATTGTGAGTGAGTGTCTGATAGTGTATGTGAGTGTGTGAGTGTGTGTGTGTGAGTGTATGTGAGTGTTGACATGTGTGAGAGTGTGTGAGTGAATGTGAGTGTGTGTAGTGAATTGGGTGAGTGATGTATTTGAGTGGAGTATGTATGTGTGAGTGTGGAGTGTGTGTGAGAGTGTATGTAAGTGAGGTGTGTGAGAGAGAGTGTGTGTCATGTGTGTGAGAGAGTGTGTGTGAGTGAGTGTATGTGAGTATGAGTCAGTGTGTGTTGGTGGCTGTATGTGAGTGTGGAGAGTGTATGTGAGTGAGTGAGTGAGTGTGTATGTGAAAGAGAGAGAGTGTGTGTGTGACAGAGTGTACGTAAGTGAGTGTGGTGTGAGAGAGTGTTGTGAGAGAGAGAGTATGTGAGAGAGTGTGTGTGAGAGAGTGTATGTAAGTGAGTGTGTGTCGATGACTGTATGTGAGTGTGAGAGTGTATGAGTGTGTGTGTGTGTTTGTTATTTTTAACCTCATTAGTATCTTAAAATATTGATTTTACAAAAAATGTAAATCTCTCTCCACAACAACAACAAAACAGCACTGCTTATTCCAAATAGAGGCCTTACCAGTGCCTTGTAAAATGGAGAATAATATCTTTCTCGCTTGAATCATTCCCCCTCTTTAACAAGACAATGATCTGCTAGCTCTAGCTGTTGATACCTGCATTGTTTGCTACAGCTAAGTACTGTTATCTACCAGAACCCCAAATCCTTTTCCATTACAGAGGCACTTACAAAGGTTATTTAGGTGTAGGTGCACAGGATTATTGAATCTCAAATGCATCACCTAAATTTATCAACATTGATCTCATCTGTCATCTCTCTGCCCTTTTGGATAATCTCTCTAGGTTTCTGCTTGCAACACTGTGCAATTCAGTTTAAAGTTCCAAAGTCTGCCATAGTTTAGTGTCTCATCAAACACAAGACCTTGCTAATCATTCCCCCTTCTAAGTCATTTATATAAACAGAGTTAAAAGAAGCAGCCCCAGTAGCACTCCACTTATGAACTTTAGGCCACACTAGATGTAGCTCCATTTACCCACCTCTATTTGCGATCAATAACCAATCCTATCCATGCACCAAATGTTTTCTTCAAGGCCAACATTCCTCAGTTTATAGATGAGTCGCCTAGGTGGCAATTTATCCAAATTTCGCAAATCCAAGTATACCACATTCTACTGCTGTTCAGGCTAATCTAAATTCTTATGGCAAATTTATCTGGCATATCTAATTTCTCATAAATCATGCTGGTAACTATAACTACTAATAAAGATGAAACTTGGAGACAAAGTCAAGGATTGATCCAGATTTCGAAACCTTACAAAGTTCCAGTCACCTTCCTACCATGATTTAAGTCTTACAGGTCTATGGTTACCAGGATGTGAAGACTGACCTTTTTGTGAATATTGGTATTACTGGCTTCTTGTCCCATCCAGTGGCACATCCACACAAGGAGACTTTTATGTGAATCTCCCTGAAGTCTTACAATGACATAACATTTCTAGTAAACTAGAGGGCTGTTTAACATATGTTCGTGGTAAACTGGAGGACTGTGCAATGTTTTCAATGTGATTTGAAATTTCCTACATTTGTCCAAATCGCAATGCATGGCTTTGCATGCGTTGTGTATTGGAAAGGAACGCAACAAAGCAAGGTGGGTCAAGCTATATTGCCACCAATTGTTCATGTGATTTCAAATAATTATTGATCACACAACATGATCGGGTCAATGGCAGTCTGGGTCCTGTGTCAACTAGCGGGATGATGACACTGAGCTGACTGGTAACCTGGAGAGCTCAATCCAACATGTCTCGTAAACAGCAGGGTAGACAACATCTGGGAAACTGTAAACTGGAGGTTTAAATGTAAAATGATAGTGAAACACTGATTAAATAAGTTAATATAGCAATTATCACGACCGACATCTGATCCATCTCGTCTGAACCACTCAATAGTGGCGAACCAAAAGACATCAGGCTAGGAGATAGTAATCTCACTGTGTGAGTACCAGCCAGTTGGATCAGGGCTTTAGTATTCACCTAAGCTAGTTGCTTCAAACTGTAGTGGAGGGGGAAGGAAAAAGTTGGGAGTTATAGTGAGAAGCCGGCTCGAAGGAGGAGGGATTGTAAGGAAGGAGGGGCACGAGCTTCATGTCGTATACATGGGAATGGTACGGTGAGAAGCTAATAGTCACAAATAAGATCAGTTTAACAGACAGTTTGATAAATTACAGACCTTTTTATAAGGATTTTACAAGGGTTGTTTTTGGACAGTTTTGCAACTCGCTACTTGACATGCGCTACATACAATTAAAGAAGATGTTTAATTCTTCAAAAAGCACAGAAACAGTTCATTATTTTGAAATGCACATTGTTATAAATGTCATATTTTAGAGCAAGGTTAGACATTGACAAAACTGTGCCAAAGGCTTCCATTCGTCATTAAAGAAATAATATGATTAGTAACATTTCCCATATTAATTATGTTATATACGGTTGTATACCTAACATGTATTTTTTTTCGTAAGTCCAGATACAGCTTACAAGCACAATATTTTCTCTATGATTGAGATGAAGGGGCAGACTGGAAACTGACTCAAAAAATTCTCACCAATCATTCAACCTTCCTAGGGGAGCCTTGAAACTATGCTACCCATAGTTCGATCAGCGGTTTTTAGGAATGGCTGGGGCCAAATTGTTTACATTTTTTTGATTGGCATGAACCTATCCCAATCGCATCTTTTTAACCACCCCCAAATAGGTTGGACAGCATATGTGGAGTGGTTCTCCTTGAGATACAATGCTTATCTTCATTTCTACTGACGAGGACTTGGGAACGGTTTGGGGGAGTCAGATGTGGTCTTCTTCTTTTTTTTCCCAGGGGTTGTCAGTACTTGTTATATAGAAAAATGCTGCAATGAATTTTTAAGTACGGGGCCATTATTCTGTTCACTATATAGAACAACAACGTATCCTCCACCAGTAACGTACACAATTCCAACGAGGACGCTATCAGTTTTATACTCCAATGATTTGACAGTTAAGTGAGTTGCAAACTAGCAACAACGAAGGTGAACTATGAATGTCCTGAAATAAAGGGCTTCAACCATGCCATATGATTCTCACAGTGCATATTACTTATTATTCTCTAGTCTACCTTCATTGGTTGAGAGTTTGAGTGTAACGAGACGAGAGTTGTAGTGGGAATGGAATCTGTTTTTTGTTGTTTCATCCATCTTAAACGTTTTCATTTTTCCCTCATATTTCTATTATTTAATGTTACTATGGGGCAGTCAATTAAAAAAAAAAAAATATTCAGTGCACATAGATATGAATATTTTAAAACTTTGTTGTGATGTTCCGAATTGAAGCAAGCTATTAAATTCAAAATCATGTGTCTCATATCAGTCTTTCCATACGTGGGATGATGTTTTACGTATTGCTATATGTAAAGTTAGTTTTAGAGTGAATTTTATTTTAACGTTGAGGTTAAGATGTTAAAACCAATTTATTTTACATAAAGGAACAATTTGGAGTAAAGGGGGTTAATGTTACTAGTTTTTCCCTAGGTTTATATTATTATAAATAGAAAGAGAGTTTTAGTATCACGCAATTTATGTCCGTATCTTTATGGCAATATTAGCACCTAACTTGGTTAGTTTAGCAAGGCTACACACGACATATTGACCAAGGCAAATGGTTAGTGGTTGTGTCTCTGTGTTTTTTTAAATATTCTTAGCAACCTAACACACATATGGTAAAGAAATAACAATGGGTGCATAATTTTAAAAGTAGACAAATGTTGGTAACTTTTCTTATTGTTTACTCATATTTAAAACTCATAATCTCAATTATATTTATATATGCAATTCACATTATTTATACAGATCCCATTTCAAACTACCCATGATGAATGAAAAACAAACATTTCAGCTTTACCATTACTGTCTGCCAAAATTCATTGTATCAGTCTTCAGTTTGTTCCTCCAAAGAAATTAAAAATGCTGTTTAAAAATATTTTGATATCTCTGCATTTTTTAAGAATGCTTTTGTGTAAATGCTCCTTATCTAACCCTAGGTTTTGGTGCATTTGGCCATCATGGTGAGGATTTAGAGACACCAGTGTAATATGGATGACCGGGAGTTTTGTACACTTTCCTCCTCCACTGCTATGCTGTTGCTTCTTTAGGACAGAGTTCCATGGTGGTGGAAGGATGTGCTTCAATTCTCTTGCTCCTCAACAGGAACATATCGCTCCACTTCCCACAAGGCAATACCTGCCAGCCAGCTCTTGATTTTCATGCACACCCGAATGTGATTTGTATCATAGTTTTGGTTACTATATATGCCTTCATCTGTGCTGTTTCCATAATTTGTATTTAAAGGGCTCGTCCACCCACAAACTATATCCCCCAGTAATGACCCCATCATTGTTGTCATAAAATCCTTACCTCACATCCCAGCTCCACATATGGTTTCTCTGTAGGCCCCCCAAAGTCCCAAAATCAACATGCCCACAGGAGATAAGCAGAGTCATATAGGACTCTGCCTCCTAACTGGCCTCCGGGAGTCTTGGCCCAATTGCCCATACCATTCAGCCCTTCTCCCCCTCCCTCCCCCTCCCTTTCCTCCCGATTAGGATTCCCTCCCCCTAGGCATAAAAACCCTTTACTACCTAACATTCCCCCTGTTCCCCCCAGCCCCAACGACTATATTTTTTTTTTTTTTTTTTTAATATGTTAGAAAGTGTC
This sequence comes from Hymenochirus boettgeri, assembly GCA_019447015.1. Classification (NCBI taxonomy): domain Eukaryota; kingdom Metazoa; phylum Chordata; class Amphibia; order Anura; family Pipidae; genus Hymenochirus; species Hymenochirus boettgeri. The sequence goes on from CM033477.1 coordinate 74,115,836, forward strand.
CCCAAACCTTACTACCTCCCTCCGCCGCAACTGACCTCCCGCAGTCGCGTACCCGTGATTGGTGCCGCTCAGCCAATCACAGACGCGACTGCCGCTTCCAGCCCCTCTGCTTGCATTTTCTCGCAAGCAGAGCCTGGCAGTGGGCGGAGGAAGAGGAGGGGTAAGTAAAGTTTGGGCACTTTCTATAATAAAAAATATAGCGGTTGGGGCTGGGGGGACAGGGGGAATGTATATAAAAAAAAATTTTCAGGGGGGACATGCCCTTAAGAAAATTTGAATATAATTTATGTGATTGTGACTTTTATTGGCTTTCATCATAGTAGATCATCATTATTACAAGTTTTTTTTTGACTACATGCTTTGCTTTAAAAAAAAAAATTGGAAGTAGAATATCAAGTTATTGTTTTCCACCAGCAAAGATACTGGGCATTGAGATATTACTAAACTACGTTGGTACATTTGTGCCTTGTGGTATTTTCTTGGCCTATGTTTGTGATTTTTTAGGATTCACAAATAAAGAATGTGGTTAGAAGCTGTGATATTGATAGTATGGATACTGTTGGAGTTGGTTTTTAAGAAATGCTATATGTGCATCTTACACTTTTTCAGAAATGAAACTTGTGGTCTAACGTGCAGGCAACCCTTAAAAAAATTTTATGCTAGAGTAATTGCCCCCAAACTTGACTTCACAAGGGGGCGTCTCTGATTGGCTTAGCATTGCGGTAACTTTAAAAACCTCACAAGCTTAGATTTTAGGGGGCAATTATTCTATTGCAAAATTTATTGGGAGGTTGTAATTGCTCATATTTCTGTATTTATTCACTTTATAAGTGTTTATAAAAACAATTAGACCAGTCTGACCCAGCCTTGCTTGCTAATTCCTAGAACTCTTTCCTGAAAACATAATTTGACTCTTTTGCACACATACTGCTGAATGTACGTGGGGAAGTATTGTAGAAAGGCTGAATTCTCAATTACTGTATATACTCGAGTATAAACTGACCCGAAGTAAACCTGAGGTACACATTTTTACTGAAAAATTTAAAAGGAGGGTAGAAAATGTGCACTACTGCCTTCTGATTCTGTATTGTTTTGAGGCTTTAGTTGCCTTTAGTGGACAGAAAATCCTACAGTAAAAGCCAGAGCTGGATTTGGCTATTACTGTATGGAATTTTACTGAATCAAGGCAACAATAGATCATCTCCTTCGATCCTGTATTGAAAGCCCTATAGAGACAGCCAGACCAGCACCAGTAGTACTGTACTGGGATACTCATGACCCACCACCAGATTCCCACAACAGGCCATTACATTTTTAATTAATTCCTTGTGATAAACAAATACATTGGTAAAGTAAATTATCAGAATTACATGGCTACTCCTCAAACCACACCCGCACCCCGTCTAGCATTTTATTTCTAAGTAAAATAAATGAAAATTATGTAATTTTATAGAGCAGCAGGGTAATGTAGGAACAGATCCAGGCACTGTCACTGAATGCAGTCTGTGACTGCAGGTTCAGATCATGCAGGCAGAAGTTCTGTTAACACCTTTAATAGTACTCCAGTGTGCGGCCACTCTCCAGCTAGCTGTTAGGGGCGGGTGGGAAGAAGGAACACAAAAAGGCAGACGAGCAGTATAGACGCACGTCATTGACGCTGTGACATCACGGAGCGTGCGAGCATCACTGGGGTGCCGGCGGCCGCAGTGAGAAAATGGTAGAGTGGAACGTAATGTGACTTTACCTGAGTTATAAACCGAGGTCAGGGTTTACAGGCTAATTTTAAAGCCTGAAAACCTCGGTTTATACTCGAGTATATACGGGTACAAGATCATGTTGCATGTCTCAGCTCTGGGCTCCTGCTAGAAAACAAAACTACTACTGGACACTTTTGGACCCTTTGCAGTCTGGACTTACCTGCACATCCACTGAGACAGCTCTGTAAAGTTGCAAATGACCTGACAGGTTGTCTAGGCAAATGGTCACTTTTCTGTTCTTATTCTGCTTGACCACTATCTTTGTTTCGACACAGTTGATCACTCCCTCTAATGCAGATTACTTCACTCCTTGAAAATCAGAATGAAGTGGCGCCTTGGTTGCTATCCATCTTTCTACAACACTCGTGTTCTTATGCTAATAATCTATCCTCCAGTTCTTCTAAGTGGGGGGTACCGCAGGGTCTGTTGTGGACCCTTTTTGTTCTCCCTCTACACTATTTCCTGGAAGGTGTCTAGCTAATTTGCTTCAAGTAGCACAATTCAGTGGAGGACTGGGACCTTTTGGCCTGGGGGGCAAACACAACCATGTGACCCTCCTTGTAGGGTAAAACATTTTTTACCAGGCCCACTTGTAAGGCACACACTTGTTTAAGTTACACCCATTTTTAAAGACCACTATTCACATTTTAGATTGGTTGCAAGTGTAGAACAATTATTGTCCTCTAAAATCTTCCCCTCCCCCTTACAAGTACCCAGGGTGAGCCCTTACACTAAGTCCTTCCCCCTGGGTACACTTCTAAGTCAAGTTTTACGTACCCAAGTTTACTTTGTTCTAATGAACTGGAGGCTGGACTAACAATGGATAATAAACTGGGGGCTGATAATAAACTAGAGGGCTGACAACACATGGCTAAGTGAACAGGAGGGTGAATTATACTCGCTAACATCTTAAGGACTGAAACACTGGCTAATGAACGGAAAGGCTATGACATTGGACTAAAGAAATGGGGGGGCTACTAACACTGCTAATAAAATGGAGGGCGACTGGTAGTCCTGGAGAAGGAGGATTTTCAGTCCTTGCCATGTTAAAGCTAGAGGTGTGCACTGGGCTTTAGCGGTAACTTACTAATAACTTCTGTGGCAGCCCAAATTTTAATTGGAGACCAGCCCTACTCGGCCAGTCCTCCCATGGATGGATAGATAGATAGACCGTAGAGAGAGAGAAGACAGACAACAGGGATAGTAGAGAGACAGACAGACAGACATACAGGGAAGATTAGAGATAGATAGTAGATAATTATAAGGGATAGATAGAGAGAGAGAGAGAGAGAGAGAGAAGACATACAGGGATAGATAGATACGAAGATAGATAGATAGATAGATAGATAGATAGATAGATAGATAGCACTTCTCTCAGGTTCAATCGCAAGGACATCAAAAGCACTGTTTGGGCTGTAGCTTGGCAGATTCCCATTACTGCTTGAGATGCAAAAAAGGGGCCCTATCACTCTTACCTTCATAAAGCCTCACTACCACAACAAGACCAAGAAAAAAAGCCATGTGCACTGAAACAACCTCATCAGCTACCTACATAACTCCACCGAGCCTGTCTAAACCTCAAACACAGCAGCCATACCAAGAGCCAATTGATTACAGGGATGAATGGAAGAATAAATAAAAAAATGTCCCAGAAAGTAACTTATACCAGGCACTGGACAGAGACTACAACTGGCCCCTACTGGAGAATATCAAAAACCTAAATAGAGACAAATCCTGAGTTTTACAGACGAGTGCCCCAGCTAGAAATCGAATCTGGCCGACACGACAAACATATAAACCAGAGCGAACAGACTGTGCCAGCAATGTGACCAGGGAACCTTAGAAGATGAGACACACTTCCTTGTACAATGCCCCAAATACAAAGCAATATGAGACCCCCATTCAAAATGCATCAGACTTTATCCCAGACCTCAACTGCTTAGAGGAGAGAGAAAACTCTATATCCTGCTGGGGAAGGAGGAACACAAGTAAATATTGGGGCACACTATTTGTACGGCATGTCACAGACTGAGAGAGATAAATGAACTCAATGTCCAAGGACACTTGCCAATATCCCTTTATACCTTCCCCAATTGACTAAAACCCAATATACCTCTTATAGTAATGTCCATATATTAATAATCCATTGATACCCATGTCCCCCTACTGTGAACCTTCTATACCCCTCTAAACTCTTTGATTTGATTTGATGAAACAGATAGATAGATAGATAGACAGACAAGATTTAAAAACTTATAAAACGTATAATGCTTCTTTAATGTATCACCTAAAATTACTACAAGTGGTTTATGTGGAAAACAGTTATGTACATTTTACTCTGTTTAGTTAACACTTCACATATGGTTATTTTTATGGCAATTTAGCAAAGGTGGCCATGTCAGGGGGAGGGAAGGAGGAGTGAGGGAGCATCGTGGGAAATTTGTTCCCTGACTTTGCATTGGATTAGTATTGACGGCTAATACTCCCTCCCGCCTACTGGCTTTTAACAAGGAGGGAAGAGGCCTGCCATCCAAGCTTAATATTCACGTGTAGTAAACCTCCACTTAAAGGGACATGTTGGGGGTGCTTACTACCACAGGAAGCTTGGTCCATCTTCGCAGAGAAAGGGGGCTGTGGAGCTCTTCCTAACATCATTATAACAAATAGTAGAAGTGCTGACTGATCTGACCTAAACATTAGAATAAACAGAAAGATGATCAATGCCATTCCTGGGCCCCATATACGATCATATTATCTGTGCTAGTGCAAACAGTAAAAACATGGGGGGTTTATTACAATTTTATGCATGAAAGTTAAAAACCTTCCAACCACGTTCAGGTAACCCCAGTATGGAGGTTCTAACAAATTACCTTGGGTCATTTATCTGTTGACACTCGCTTGGTTGCATTTTTGTGGGAAGATTGTCTTCTTGACCTTGCATTATAACAAATAGTAGAAGTGCTACTGATATGACCAAACATAGACAAACAAGAAAGGAGATCAATGCACATTCATGGGCCCATATACTATCATATTACTGTGCTAGTGAAACAGAAAACCATGGTGGGCAACCAAGCAGGAGTGTCAGCCCAGATAAAAGGCCCCAAGGTAATTTGTAGGACCTTCCAACTGGGGTTACTTGACATGGTTGGAAAGGTTTTTACTTTTTATGCATAAAATTGTAACTAAAAACCCCCCATGTTTGCAATAGCACAGAAAGTATGATAGTATATGGGCCCAGGATGTGCATTGATCATGTTTCTTGTTTGTTCTAGTGTCCCAAAACTAATACATTGTAAGCACTTGTTTGTTTAATTTTCTATTTTATTATAGTTGTTGTCCTAAGATTGGTAAATCTGGGACTTTGCAGTTTTACCTACTAATTATAAAAAATATCATAAGAAATGTTTATTAAGTTATGGGCATTATAAATGAACTGAGATAGTTGGGTGGGAGATACCGTGTTTCACTATAAAGGGTATGTACCACGTGAAATAATTTTTTATAGTGCATTCCCCCCTGTCCCCCACCCAAACGCTTATTTATTTATTAGAAAATGCCCCAAATGTACGTACCCCCCTCTTTCCTCGCTGCGCTGCCGGCCTCTGCTTGTGAGAATATGCAAGCGAGGGGCGGGACCGGCAGTCGCGTCTGTGATGGCTGAGCGGCAGCCAATCACAGACGCGGCTGCGCGGAGTTCATGCGACGGAGGAAAGAGGGGAGGTAAGTAAAGTTTGGGGCACTTCAAATAAAATAAAATAGAGCGGGTGGGTGGGGGGACAGGGGAATGTTACATATAAAGGGATTACAATAGGGGGAGGGAATCCTAATCGGGAGGGGGAGGGAGTGGGTGATGGGCTGCAGTACGCATGCCAACTTCTCCAGAGGCCAGGTAGGAGGCAGAGTCTATATGGACTCTGCTATCCTCCTGGTGGGCAGTTTTGGGACTTTAGGGGGGGGGGCTACAGGAGAACCATATGAGAGTGGATGTGAGGTAAGGATTTAAACTACAATACATGAGGGGGCCAGTGTGGGGCGGATTATGTTTTGGGGTGGACATGCCCTTAACTCCATAGTAGTGTATGGTGGTCAAGACTATCCTCTTTTCCCCCATCTAGTCTTAAACTGTTCCAAGAGTATCTGTATAAAAGGATAACAGTAATAATTTGGAGATCCAATAATGGAGTCAGATGTTCCTGTCAGTGTACGCAAAACATGTTTCAAGCATGTTTTAAATTTATTAGTGCAAGGAACAAATTAATTGCTTGTGTGGAATTGAATTTGGGGCCACAAGTCAGCTATATAGGTTAAGGTGAGATGGACTTAAAGGAGCAAAAAGCCTTCCACAAGGCATAAAATGAAAAAGAGTCTTAACAGAAGGTACTCACAGCCTCATGCTATAAAAAACAGCATTGCTTCAATAATGTGAGAAATAAGTATGGTTTCTCAAACCTCATTCTTCGATAAATGGTCAGTTTCTATAATGTCCTGTGGTACTGCATTGTCCAGAACCACTGGCATAATAACATGCAATACACCCTAAAGGTTAGAGACATTTATCTGACTTGCAGACATGACTTGTTTTAATATTTTTTAAAATCGTTTATTTTTCAGTTCAATCAGCAGCTAACATCGCTATCAATGTAAACAGTTTTGTCATGGCATATTACATATAGATCTTATTTTATTTAATTACATAATTTGTATAACAGGTTTAATGTAAAAAAAGGTGGTTGCTACATTTTCTGTCACGATTACCAAGCGTTATACTCAATGTTAGCTTTAGCGCTATAGTATAGCGATTCATACCGCCCATCCGAACTGATTTAGGTTATAATGTGTATTAACTCTATATATTAATCAGGCATGAGCCTGAACTAAACAATTGGAAAAGAAACATTCTTGCTTGTTGTCATTGTTTAGAACAAAAGGATATTTATGTTTGAGTTGGCGTGCATTTGCCTTCTTTCAAAATACATTTATTGCGTCAGTATATTTAGAAGGCCGGCAGGGCCCACCCAGGGGGGCCTCCGTTGCGGTTTTTTAAGTAGAAACGTTGTGCTCTATCTATATTGAGGTCTCAGCCTCACTGTATTGTAGGGGGTAGCTGGGATGAGTGCCAAATTTCCCATATCTTATCGTGATTTGGTGGGGCTACGTCTATGTTGGTATAGAATTTTTTGGTAGGGGTAGGTCTTATAATAGTTAAGCTATCTGTACTGTGGGCACTTCGGTGCCATCCATTTGATTGTAACATTTCCGGCATAGAAGAGTATTTGTTGTAGTAGTGTGACTTGGTTGTTTAGGCCACGATTTCGTCGTTAACATCCCAGTATACAAAGTGTCCGGTAGTGGGTTCTATATATAGTTTTAGTTGCTGATAATGAAGATTATAACTAGGCTCCAGTATTGTTGTAAACGTGATGGGATGCCCATATACGGTGCCGAAATCTGCATTGTTGTTTGGCATTTAGGGAAAATATCTTATTGTGTTGTACGGAGATTGCTGAGGTTGTTGGGGGTTAAATATGCTTGATTTGTGATAAGAATTGGATTTCAATTAGTTTTTGTGCTGCTGGTGAAGCTTTTGTGAACTAGAGCATCATGTATTGCTTCATTGTCTAATCATCTAATATAGTTTCATTTATCAATCAGTTGTTTTAACATTCGGCTGGGTATGCGCTGCAGGAGAACTTTGTACAGTCGGGATATCATTCCTTTTTATTAGTTGATTGGAGGGTCGAGTGGACTGGGTGGTCACCTATAGTTATAGGATATCCTGGAATGATTTTGAGACAGTGGCGTAGCTGTAGATAGCGGAATTGGAAAGATTTTGGTAGATTAATGGTTTTTAAGCTGATCAAATGTTTGAGTTCATTATTCATGTTTAAGTGTCAAAGGTACATATACCTTGTTTTGCCACAGTGCTGCTTCATGAAATGTGACAGGATGGCGTTAGTGTAGTTATTCCATAGGGGGTGTTTGTGAATGTTGGAGTAATTAATGATTTTGTTTTTAGTTTCAAGATGCTAAATTTGTCGTTGTATTGTAGTTACACTCCAGAACATGCTTAGTAGGATCCCCCATATATGCAAGGTATGTGCTTTGAGGTAGTACTGAAGCATATAGTCTGTGGGTTGGTTGTTCTCTTCAAATACCCAAACACCTTTGGTATTTCAATTGTCCGGGCTAGGTAATATAACTGGAAATTTGGTGGCCCAGTCCTGCATTTTCTTTTACTGCTTGTAGCTGGAGGAATTTGCCCTAGCTCTTTTTTGTCCCCACAGGAAGATGAGTGAGCAGATGTTGATTGCAGAGAAAATTCTTTGGGGAAATGTAGCTCATTGCGTGCTGCATACGTATAACACTTTTGGTATATGAAGATTTTTATTACATTTATTTCCCGATCAGGTTAGTGGGTAGCACTTTCCAGTGTAATAGTTTCTCCTTAATAATTTGATCAGTGTGAGAGGTTTAGGTGTGGAATTCTTTGATGGTGATTTGGTGATGTGTTATTCCGAGATATTTAAAAGATCTGACGAACGGAATCGATGTGATGTCTGTGTTGGGGTCATCGCATTGTTGTCTATAGGGAACAAAAAGGACTTGTCCCAGTTAATATATAGGCCCAGTTTTGTGCTAAAGTCGTTATAGTTTGTTTTGTTGCTTGTGGAAGTTTTCGTGTGTGTTAGGTAATGCTCATATCATCGGCATATAGTCCAATTTTTTCCTCGTATGGGCCAAGTTTTATCCTGTAATCTAGGGGAGATTTAATCTAAGCGCCGGACTCTATCGCTAGTGCAAACAGGAATGGCTGAGACTGGGCATCCTGTCTGGTACCACGTGGAGTTGGAGTGGCTCGGAGGGTAGACCTTGTATAGTAATTCTGGCAGTGGGGAAGTATATAACAGTTGAATCCAGGCGATATAGGTTGGTCCAAAGCCAAAACCCTTGAGAACTCCCATAGATATATCTATTCAATTGAATCAAATGCTTTCTTAGCATCCAAGGACAGCATTATCCTGTGGCCTGTATTGTCATGGTCTAACTGGGTTTGAATTAGCGTCCTTCTAATATTTATGGAGGTGGATTTGTTGGGCATAAAGCCCGTCTGTTCATCAGCCACTATTGAGGTAATAACTTTTTGCAGCCTGTTTGCCCAATCTTTGCTAGTATTTTGTAGTCACATGTTAAAAGAAGATGGGTCTGTAGGAGTCTCTGTTTCAGGCGGCTTTCCTGGTTTTAGGAGGATTATTAATTTTGGCTTCGCAGAGGTGATTTGGGGGTGACCTATGTGAATGCGTCGTTGACATTTTTAGTAGCGGTGCGGACATTGTTCCTTCAAATTTTTTATATAACTCTATCGGTAGCCCGTCCAGGCCAGGGGCTTTACCTGTTTAAAGTTGTTGAATTGCACTCTTGTCTGGCTGCAGTAATGGGGAGTTAAGGAGTTACGCTGTTCAGTTGTAAGGGTGTAGGTTGGTGTGGGTTATGTAGTCTGTTATTTCTTGTCGGGTAGTAGTAAGGTAGATGAAGTAGAGTTCCGAATAATATTCCTGGAAACTTTGCATTATATCTGATGGATTCTGTAAGCGTCCCCGAATAGGGTCCTGTATCTCTAGTATTGTGTTGGTTGTGTTTATGCTTCTTGTCATATATGTTAGTAATTTGGCTGACTGATTCCCTAATTCGTAGAACGTTTGTTTATTAAAAAATTGTTTCCGTTCTGCCCTATTCTGTAGTAGTGTATTATATGCTCGTTGCTCCATCAGTAGATTCTCATAGGTTGCGGGCTAGGTGATTGTATATATATCTGTATGCCTTTTGTGTTTTTTGTCTTTGATTTTCTTTTTTCCGAGTTAGTTTTTAAGTGTTGAGATTGTACTTTTCAGAATGCTCTTAAAAATGCTTTCATTGCGTCCCATTGTACCAGTGGCGATATAGGTCCCTGGTCTATTTCAAGGTAGTCCTGCAGTCGTTGTAATGTTTGATCCCCCTCCGGGATTTGCGAGAGCCAGAATGGGTGGATTTTCCAAAAATATGTGTGTTGAGTTAAAGGGTTTCCTGCTAGCTGGATTAAGAGTGGGGTATGATCTGAGGGTCCTCGTGGAAGGACTTCTACTTTTTGAATTTTCCATGTTAAGGAGGTAGATACAATATATAATCTAATCTAGATAAAGTTCTGTATGTTGCTGAGTGGCATGTAAACACTGGTTTGTTTGGGTTTATGTAGTTCCACGAGTCCACCGTTTCCATTCTTGGGTAAATTGATATAGTTGTGTGGTGCTTTGTTGGTGGCTTGGTGGGATTCTAGCTGGTAGTCTATCTCTTGATTCGTTTAGGACTGAATTAAAATCTCCAAGACTGATAACCTGTGCTTGGGGGTATTGGGCCAGAAATGGTAGAGCATGTGATAGGAGGGCGATACTTGCAGGGGGGGGGGGTTGTAGAAGTTTAATATATATGGAGCTGAGTTTATTTCAAGTGCTTGTAAATACAAATCTACCTTTGGTGTCAGTTTTGCTTTTCAGATTTTATAGCGGACTGTGTTTTGATTAGCGTTGACACACCCCTAGAGTATGTTGAGTGGCAGCTGTGCGATGCCATCCTACCCATGGTTTTTGTGTTTTTTTTGTGGGTGATTTGGTGTCTTGGGTTAGGAAGTGTGTCTCCTGCAGGCAAATTATATCTGGAGGACTGTTGTATTACGTCCTGTATAAATCCTTTTTTGGGATTCCCCATACCCCTGACATCAGGTCATAATTTGATTGGAACTCATATTTTAAGTTGATTAGTGTATAGTAGAGGTGTAAAGCAGCCCCGGGTGGGGTCCGGCCGGCCCGTCTTTCACAACACCATGCAGATATCATTACCAAGCAGAGATCATTTATAACATTAACAGTACAAAACCAGTGGGAGAAACATTAAAGTAACATAAACAATAAACATTCTATATCAGGGGTTAATCGTAACTATATACCCGAGTAGGGGGAATAGGACGGGGAGAGATACTTTGCTCCCAGTCCCGACATTGTTATAGCAGAGAGATAGTTAGATTATATATTCAAGCATTCGTTAACGGATGTTCAATTGTAGTATACGAGTGAGCTTAGGTTAGTATTGAGAACGTGCGCGTACCCAGGTGCAGAGAGCAGGGGGCCGACCTGTTTTTCCAGCTGGAATAGTGGCGTATGTTAGCATAGTGACCGTTTGGCATAGCCTGTATCTGGACCTGCACCCCAGTCAGCGCCACGATCAGTCAATTCAATTATTGTAGAAGTCAGCCCTGATTGTATATATAGGATTAAAGCCCACCAACATAGAGAACATTCTATTACATATATTATACTTCTGCAGTATAAATCTTAAACGGGTGATTTTGCATTAGAGTATTCACAGAGGTCCATAGCTAAACCTATTTGAAATTTTACCAGATACAGAAAGGATCCTGCACACTCCCAGTCCAATATTCGCATAGTAAGGTGCTGGGTGCTCCAGCGTGTGGCAAACTTCACATATATCGCAAGGAATGCTGTGCACACCAGACTATAAAGAAAAGGTGTTTATTACATCAGTAAAAAAACCCTGTAACGTTCGGCGAAATAATTTCCGCCTTTGTATGTGTCTGATGAAGGCGGAAATTATTTCGCCGAAAAGGTTACGGTTTTACTGATGTAATAAACACCTTTTCTTTATAAGTCTGGTGTGCACAGCATTCCTTGCGATATATTTGACATTTTAGGTGCCCAGATACCCGTTTCAGGTGGTAGGGCAGAGTTTCATATTCTACCAGTTCATTTATTGCTATGGCGTTTTGGGGAGGCATATACATGGTTTAAGCGGTTAAATTAAAAGTAGGTCCGGATATAGCCAGTTCACTGCAATCTCGGGCATTGTTCGTGCCTTAGTATTTTGGAGCATAGCCAGTTTTGTCATCTGGGGTAAAGGTGTGCAGTTGTCACAGTACTTTGCTACTACTGGGTGGACCCAGTGGTTCACTGTAAAAAAAGAGTTAGGCTATCATACTTTACCAGTCTGTTGCGCTCTTGCCTTGTCGGATTATACCTTACATCTCTTTCAGGGTTTTTAGGGTGCCACACCGTTGGCGTCCAGCCATTCCATGGCCACAGCAGGCGATGTGAAGACATTTGTGAATAGTCGGGATATATGGAAATTGTTGTATCTCCATGCTGAAGTGGTGTTGGTTGGCCATGGTTAGAATACCATCTCTATTCCCTTGAGTTTAGTAGACGGCTATTTATGGCCTCGGTCTTGTTCGCTGGTGGGTGCTTTATTTGGCATCCGATGTGCCCTTTCAACCGTGAACGCGGCGCTGAGGTTGTTTTCTACCGAATTTCGTGTTAGCCATTCCTCCACGAATTCGGTTGGGTTTAGGTCCTTTGGCTCGTTCCGGTTAAACCCACCAGACGTATATTTTGCCACCTGGATCTGTTCTCCAGGTCCTCTGCTTGGCTTTTATACATGGTGAGTTGCTGCTGGAGGTGTTGATGTCTCCTGGAACAGGTTGTTAGCGCATCCTCCACATTGGATATGCGTGACTCGGTCTCACCCACGCGGTGCGTACCTTTGTAGGTCCTGTCTAAGGATCCCTTATCGACCTGGCTTCCTCTATTAAACAGTGAGGGAGGGACTTGAATCCCCTATGGCAGCTAGCAGGATGCTGTTGTACCTGTGCCAGAGTGGGTTCTCCCGGTTCCCTTGCAGCTGCTTCTTTGGTGTGAGGTGGAGTCAGTGGTTGCTGGGTTAGGCCTGGTCTGTTTGCAAGCCACATGGTGGAGAGACGGGATCCGGCGGGTTCGGGTGTTGCGGCGCCTGTGCTTCGTTTGCTGAGCTTTTCAGCGGCCAGGGTATCCCTTCTTTTTTTTCTTTGTTTTTTGCCCATGGTGGACGGGTGATATATACAGGATATTGCGGGCCGGTAGAAGTCGGACGGGAGCTCTCTCCAACACGTCTCCTCACGCCGCCATCTTGGACACGCCCCTGTTTTTAATCATTTTAGTTTTTTCCTTGTATTGAAAACTACAGGGTTGATGCTTTTTTGCCAAACAGTGAAACAATGTTATAAGGAGGGCAGGGCCCTAGATATATAGTAATGCTCTTAGTAGAGAGGTGGTAGTTCATCAAATAATTTAAAGGGTATGCCTACCCCTAATAAAAATGTTTTAATATGTTATTCAGGGTCCCCAAAAACCCCAGTTCAGTTAAACTTAAAAGTTTAATAATAATTGCAGGAATAATAACTTAATGTTAAACAACCCAGGATCCACCGCCACAGCTCCCTGCTATTCCTGGTAAGGCCGCCAGTTACGGTTGTGATAGTGGCTTCACGGCAATGTCTGGGTGCCATTAACAGACAAGCCTCCACTGTGTTACTTGTAAATGAAGAGGCATGTAGCAGCAGCAGTGGAGAGGGAGCAAACAGCAGGTGTAAGTTTAATTTTTCCCTCTGGGAACATTAATAAACTTTTAAGCAAAATAGAACTGGGTTTTGGGGGGGTCCTGAATAAAAATATTAACATTTTATTAGGGGTGGACTTCCCTTAAGGAGAAAAGAAAGGCAGAACTGTAGCACTGTATTACAATGCTATTAAAAAGAGTTATTATTTCATATAGGTTAAATTAATTTAAAAATACATTCAGACTATTTATTTTCCTCATCCCATTAAAGTATAGCCACATATAAAGGCTTATTACATCGGTATTACTTAAAGGGTATGTCCACTGATAAAATAAACTTGGCCTCCAATAGCAGAGTTAATAAAATAATCACCTACCCCAAATTACAGCCTCCTCAGAGCAGTGCAGAAGAAGTTATTAAGCTTCTGATGCCTGAAACACCTTACAGGCATCTGATCCGCGTCATAATATTCCACGCCAGTAGTACTAGAGCCTCTGACGCGCGTTCACAATTTTGCGCATGTGGCAGAAGAACCTTCACGTCTAGTCGGAAGAAATTGGACCCTTTGGTTGCGGATCAGCCAATGGGAACATTAGCATCATGTTCCCATGGCTACCAGTACCGTGAGCGCGCGCGCGCGATCGTGCTCGCAACAAGTTCAGTGATAGTGCCTAATAAAGAGATAAAAGGGCGTTTTTATTGTTAGCAAACAAGACTACCCCCACGTAGTATTTTGCATGCCCTTTGTCCTGCACAGGTTAGTTTCTTAATGCTGATTGGACTTCTTATTTTTTATAGCTAAAAAGTGTTATGTTAGGTTCTTATTGGGTGTTTATGAAATGATTAAAATTTTGGGTGTGTGGGGGTGTGGTGAGGGGTGTGAGTGAGGTGTGTGAATGAGTGGGTGTGAGTGAGTATGTGAGTGGGTGTGTGTGTGTGTATGAGTGAGTGTGATAGTGTTATATGAGTGTGAGAGAGAATGTATGTAAAGTGAGTGTGTGTTGAGAGAGAGTGTGTGGTGAGTGAATGTGATGGAGTGTGTGTGAGTGAGTGTGTGTGTGTGTGTGTGAGTGTGTGTGAGAGAAGAGGGTGTGTGTGTGAGGAGAGGGGTGTGTGAGAGAGTGTGTGTGTGAGAGTTGTGTGAGTGAGGTGTGTGTGAGTGTATGTGAGTGTGTGGACAGTGTATGTGAGTGTGTGTGAGAGTATGATTGTGAGTGAGTGTCTGAGAGTGTATGTGTGTTGTGTGGAGTGTGTGTGAGTGAATGTGTGTGTGGGGGGAGGAGTGTGTGTGTGTGAGTGTGGTGTTGTATGAGTGAGTGTTATAGTGTATTGAGTGTGTGTGAGAGAGTATATGTAAGTGAGTGTGTGAGAGATGTGTGTAGTGAAGAGTGAATATGTGAGTGGGTGTGTGTGTGGAGTGTGTGTGAGTGTGTGGGTGTGAGAGAGAGATTGCGTGAGAGTGTGTGTGTGTTGAGAGTGTATGTGAGAGTGTGATTGTGAGTGATGTCTGATAGTGTATGTGAGTGTGTGTGAGTGAGTGTGTGTGTGAGTGTATGTGAGTGAGTGTAGTGTTGAGTGTGTGTGTGAGAGTGTATGTAAGTGAGTGTGTGTGAGTGTATGTGAGTGTGAGTGAGTGTGTATGTGAAAGAGAGAGAGTGTGTGTGTGACAGGTGTATGTAAGTGAGTGTGTGTGAGAGCGAGAGTGAGAGGGAGAGAGTATGTGAGAGTGTTGTGTGAGAGTGTATGGAGTATGAGTGAGGTGTTGGCGATGACTGTATTGAGAGTGTATGAGTGTGTGTGTGTGTGTTGTTATTTGTAACCTCATATTATCTTAATATTATTTTAAATTTAATAATTATGTTTTACAATGTATTTTACACATACAAATAAGGAAGGCAAGCAAAATTTAAATGTATACATTACAATCATATTGTGTATGTGTTGTGTGTGTGTGGGTGTGAGAGAGAGAGTTGTGTGAGCGAGAAGAGGTATGTGAGAGTGTGTGTGTGAGAGTGTAGTGAGTATGAGTGAGTGTGTGTCGATGACATGTATGTGAGGGTGAGAGTGTATGAGTGTGTGTTGTTGTTATTTTAACCTCATTAGTTATCTTAAAATATTATTTTAAAATTTAAAAATATGTTTTACAATGTATTTTACACATACAAATAAGGAAGGAAAGCAAAATTTAAATGTATACAATTTACAATCATATGTGTGTGGTGTGTGTGTGTGAGGAGAGAGATATAGTGGAGTGTGTGTGTGTGTGTGTGTGAGTGTATGTGAGTGTGAGAGAGAGTGTGTGTGAGTGATTATGTGGTAGTGAGTGTGTGAGAGAGAGGTGTATGTGAGAGAGTGTGTATGTGAGGAGTGTGTGAGAGTGTATGTGAGTGTGGGGAGTAAAGTGGAATGTGTGTGAGAGTGTGATTGTGAGTGAGTGTCTGATAGTGTGGTGAGTGTGTGAGGTGTGTGTGAGTGAATGTGTTGAGTGTATGTGAGTGTCTGACAGTGTGTGAGAGTGTGTGAGTGAATGTGAGTTGGTGTGAGTGAGTGTGTATGTGTGAGTGTGTGTGAGTGTATTGTGGTGTGTGTGAGAGTGTATGTAAGTAGTGTGTGTGTGTGAGAGTGTGTCAGTGTGGTGAGAGAGTGTGTGTGAGTGAGTGTATGTGAGTATGAGTCAGTGTGTGTGGTTTACTGTATGTGAGTGTGAGAGTGTATGTGAGTGTGAGTGAGTGGTGTATGTGAAAGAGAGAGAGTGTGTGTGTGACAGAGTGTATGTAAGTGAGTGTGTGTGAGAGGTGTGTGTGAGAGAGGTATGTGAGAGAGTGTGTGTGAGAGTGTATGTGAGTATGAGTGAGTGTGTGTCGATGACTGTATGTGAGTGTGAGAGTGTAGAGGTGAGTGTGTGTGTTGTTATTTTTAACCTCATTGTATCTTAAAATATTATTTTTAAAATGTAATAATTATGTTTTACAATGTTTTTACACATACAAATAAGGAAGGCAAGCAAAATTTAAATTTATACAATTACAATCATATTGTGTGTGTGTGTGTGAGAGATTATATGTGAGTGTGTGTGTGTGTGTGTGTGTGTGTGGTGTGAGTGTGTGAGTGTGATTGTGAGTGAGTGTCTAAGAGTGTGTGTGAGTGTGAGAGAGTGTGTGTGAGTGATTATTGAGTGTGTGAGGAGGTGTGTATGTGAGAGAGTGTGTGAGAGTGATGTGGTGTGTGAGTGAATGTGTGATGTGTGGAGGTGTGATTGTGAGTGGTGTCTGATAGTGTATGTGAGTGTGTGAGGTGTGTGAGTGAATGTGTGGTGTATGGGTGTCTGACGTGTGTGGAGAGTGTGTGAGTGAATGTGAGTGTGTGTGATGAATGGTGTGAGTGTATGTGTAGTGTAGTATGTAGTGTTGAGTGTGATGTGTGTGAGAGTGATGTAGTGAGTGTGTGTGAGAGAGAGTGTGGTGTCAGTGTGTGTGAGAGAGTGTGTTGTGGTGAGTGTAGTGTGGTAGTGAGTCAGTGGTGTGTGGACTGTATGTGAGTGTGAGAGTGTATGTGAGTGAGTGAGTGAGTGTGTATGTGAAAGAGAGAGAGTGTGTGTGTGACAGAGTGTAGTAAGTGAGGGTGTGTGAGAGAGAGTGTGTGTGAGAGAGAGAGTATGTGAGAGAGTGTGTGTGAGAGAGTGTATGTGAGTATGAGTGAGTGTGTGTGATGACTGTATGTGAGGTGGAGAGTGTATGAGTGTGTGTGTGTGTTTGTTATTTTTAACCTCATTAGTATCTTAAAATATTATTTTAAAATGTAATAATTATGTTTTACAATGTATTTTACACATACAAATAAGGAAGGCAAGCAAAATTTAAATTTATACAATTTACAATCATATTGTGTGTGTGTGTGTGAGAGATTATATGTGAGTGAGTGTGTGTGTGTGAGAGAGAGTGTGGTGGTGGTGGTGTGTGAGTGTGATTGTGAGTGAGGTGTCTAAGAGTGTGTGTGAGTGTGAGAGAGAGTGTGTGTGAGTGATTATGTGAGTGTGTGAGTGTGAGTGTGTGAGAGAGGTGTGTATGGGAGAGAGTGTGTGAGAGTGTATGTGATGTGTGGTGAGGAATGTGTGCGAGTGTGATTGTGAGTTGAGTGTCTGATAGTGTATGTGAGTGTGTGAGTGTGTGTGAGTGAATGTGTGAGTGTATGTGAGTGTCTGACAGTGTGCTCTCTCACACACACACCCTCTCTCTCTCACACACACTCACACACACACACACACTCACTCACTCACATATTCACTCACACACACTCTCTCTCACACACACTCACTTACATACATTCTCTCTCACACTCATATACACTATCACACTCACTCATACACACACACACACACACTCACATACTCACTCACACCCACTCATTCACACACTCACTCACACCCACTCACTCACACCCACACACACAAAATTTTAAAATCATATTTCAATAACACCCAATAAGAACTAAAAATACAGCTATTTAGCTAATAAAAATAAGAAGTTCCAAGCATTAAGAAACTAACCTGTGCAGGACAAAGGGCATGCAGAAAATACTACAGTGGGGGTAGTCTTGTTTGCTAAACAATAAAAACGCCCTTTTTATCTCTTTATTAGGCACTATCACTGAACTTGTTGCGAGCACGATCGCGAGCGCGCGCTCACGGTACTGGTAGCCATGGGAACATGATGCTAATGTTCCCATTGGCTGATACGCGAAACCAAAGGGTCAATTTCTTCCGACTACGGAAGAGTTCTTCTGCACATGCGCAAAATTGTGAACGCGCGTCAGAGGCTCTAGTACTGGCGTGGAATATTATGACGCGGATCAGATGCCTGTAAGGTGTTCAGGCATCAGAAGCTTAATAACTTCTTCTGCACTGCTCTGAGGAGGCTGTAATTTGGGGTAGGTGATTAAATTTATTAACTCTGCTATTGGAGGCCAAGTTTATTTTATCAGTGGACATACCCTTTAAGTAAATACCGATGTAATGAAGCCTTTATATGTGCTATACTTTAATGGGATGAGGAAAATAAATAGTCTGAATGTATTTTTAAATTAATTTACCTATATAGAAATAAATAAACGATTTTTAATAGCATTGTATACAGTGCTACAGTTCTGTCCTTTCTTTTCCTTAAAGGGAATGTCCACCCCTAATAAAAATGTTAATATTTTATTCAGGACCCCCAAAAACCCAGTTCTATTTTGCTTAAAAGTTTAATTAATGTTCCCAGAGGGAAAAATTAAACTTACAACTGCTGTTTGCTCCCTCTCCACTGCTGCTGCTACATGCCTCTTCATTTACAAGTAACAGCAGTGGAGGCTTGTCTGTTAATGGCACCCAGACATTGGCCGTGAAGCCACTATCACAACCGTAACTGGCGGCCTTACCAGGAAGTAGCAGGGAGCTGTGGCGGTGGATCCTGGAGGTTGTTTAAACATTAAGTTATTATTCCTGCAATTATTATTTAAACTTTTAAGTTTAACTGAACTGGGGTTTTTGGGGACCCTGAATAACATATTAAAACATTTTATTAGGGGTAGGCATACCCTTTAAATTATTTTGATGAACTACCACCTCCTCTACTAAGAGCATTACTATATATCTAGGGCCCTGCCCTACTTATAACATTGCTTCACTGTTTTGGCAAAAAAGCATCAACCCTGAGTTTTCAATACAAAGGAAAAAAACTAAAATGATTAAAACAGGGGGCGTGTCCAAGATGGCGGCGTGAGGAGACGTGTTGGAGAGAGCTCCCGGTCCCAACTCCTACCCGGCCGCAATATCCTGTATAATATCACCCGTCCACCATGGGCAAAAACAAAGAAAAAGAAAGAAGGGATACCCTGGCCGCTGAAAAGCTCAGCAAATACGAGCACCAGGCGCCGCACGACCCGAACCCGCCGGATCCCGTCTCTCCACCATGTGGCTTGCAAACAGACCAGGCCTGCAACCAGCAACCACTGACTCCACCTCACACCAAAGAAGCAGCTGCAAGGGAACCGGGAGAACCCACTCTGGCACAGGTACACAGCAGCCTGCTAGCTGCCATAGGGGATATCAAGTCCTCCCTCACTGTATTAATAGAGGAAGCCAGGGTCGATATAGGGATCCTTAGACAGGACCTACAAAAGGTACGCAACCGCGTGGGTGAGACCGAGTCACGCATATCCAATGTGGAGGATGCGCTACAACCTGTTCCAGGAGACATACAAACCCTCCAGCAGCAACTCACCATGTATAAAAGCAAAGCAGAGGACCTGGAGAACAGATCCAGGTGGCAAAATATACGTCTGGTGGGTTTACCGGAACGAGCCAAAGGACCTAACCCAACCGAATTCGTGGAGGAATGGCTAATCACGAAATTCGGTAGAAACAACCTCAGCGCCGCGTTCACGGTTGAAAGGGCACATCGGATGCCAAATAAAGCACCACCAGCAGGAACAAGACCGAGGCCAATAATAGCCCGTCTACTAAACTCAAGGGATAGAGATGGTATTCTAACCATGGCCAGGAACCAAGCACCACTTCAGCATGGAGATACAACAATTTCCATATATCCCGACTATTCACAAATGTCTTCACATCGCCTGCTGTGGCCATGGAATGGCTGGACGCCAACGGTGTGGCACCCTAAAAACCCTGAAAGAGATGTAAGGTATAATCCGACAAGGCAAGAGCGCAACAGACTGGTAAAGTATGATAGCCATAACTCTTTTTTACAGTGAACCACTGGGTCCACCCAGTATGTAGCAAAGTACTGTGACAACTGCACACCTTTACCCAGATGGACAAAACTGGCTATGCTCCAAAATACTAAGGCACGAACAATGCCCGAGATTGCAGTGAACTGGCTATTATCTCGGACACTTACTTAATTTACCGCTTAAACCATATATATGCCTCCCCCAAAACGCCATAGCATAAATTAACGTGTAGAATATTAAACCTGCCCTACTACCTGAAACGGGTATCTGGGCACCTAAAATGTCAAATATATCGCAAGAATGCTGTGCACACCAGACTTATAAAGAAAAGGTGTTTTTACATCAGTAAAAAACCCTGTAACGTTTCGGCGAAATAATTTCCGCCTTCATCAGACACATACAAAGGGGAAATTATTTCGCCGCAACGTTACAGGGTTTTTTTACTGATGTAATAAACACCTTTTCTTATAAGTCTGGTGTGCACAGCATTCCTTGCGATATATGTGAAGTTTGCCACTACGCTGGAGCACCCAGCACCTTACTAGTGCGAATATTGGACTGGGAGTGTGCAGGATCCTTTCTGTATCTGGTAAAATGTCAAATAGTTTTTAGCTATGGACCTCTGTGAAATACTCTAATGCAAAATCACCCGCTTAAGATTTATAACTGCAGAAGTATAATATATATGTAATAGAATGTTCTCTATGTTGGATGGGCTTTAATCCCATATATACAATTAAGGGCTGAACTTCTACAATAATTGAATTGACTAATCGTGACGCTATCTGGGGTGCAGGGTCCAGATACAGGCTATGCCAAACGGTCACTATGCTAACATACGCCACTATTCCAGCTGGTAAACAGGTCGGGCCCCTGCTCTCTGCACCTGGGTACGCGCACGGTTCTCAATACTAACCTAAGCTCACTCGGATAATACAAATTGAACAATCCGTTAACGAATGTTGAATATATAATACAACTACCTCTCTGCTATACAATGTCGGGACTGGGAGCAAAGTATCTCTCCCCGTCCTATTCCCCCTACTCAGGGTATATAGTTACAGTAGTAACCCCTGATATAGAATGTTTATTGTTTATGTTACTTTAATGTTCTCCCCACTGGTTTAGTACTGTTAATGTTATAAATGATCTCTGCTTGGTAAAGAATATCTGCATGGTGTTGTGAAAGACGGGGCCGGCCGGGACCCCCTCGTGGCTGCTTTACACCTCTACTATACACTAATCAAACTTAAAATATGAGTTCCCAATCAAAATTATGACCTGGAATGTCAGGGGTATGGGGAATCCCAAAAAAAGGAGTATTATACAGGACGTAATAAACAGACAGTCTCCAGATATAATTTGCCTGCAGGAGACACACTTCCTAACCCAAGACACCAAATACACACAAAAAAAACACAAAAACCATGGGTAGGATGGGCATCGCACAGCTGCCACTCAACATACTCTAGGGGTGTGTCAACGCTAATCAGAAACACAGTCCGCTATAAAATCTGGAAAAGCAAAACTGACACCAAAGGTAGATTTGTATTTACAGCACTTGAAATAAACTCAGCTCCATATATAATATTAAACTTCTACAACACCCCCCCCTGCAAGTATCGCCCTCCTATCACAGGCTCTACCATTTCTGGCCCAATACCCCCAAGCACAGGTTATCAGTCTTGGAGATTTTAATTCAGTCCTAAACGAATCAAGAGATAGACTACCAGCTAGAATCCCACACGCCACAACAAAGCACCACACAACTCATATCAATTTACCCAAGAATGGAAATGGGTGGACTCGTGGAACTACATAAACCCAAACAAACCAGTGTTTACATGCCACTCAGCAACATACAGAACTTTATCTAGATTAGATTATATATTTGTATCTACCTCCTTAACATGGAAAATTCAAAAAGTAGAAGTCCTTCCACGAGGACCCTCAGATCATACCCCACTCTTAATCCAGCTAGCAGGAAACCCTTTAACTCAACACACATATTTTTGGAAAATCCACCCATTCTGGCTCTCGCAAATCCCGGAGGGGGACCAAACATTACAACGACTGCATGATTACCTTGAAATAGACCAGGGACCTATATCGCCACTGGTACAATGGGACGCAATGAAAGCATTTTTAAGAGGCATTCTGAAAAGTACAATCTCACACATTAAAAAACTAACTCGGGAAAAAGAAGAAATCCAAAGACAAAAAACACAAAAGGCATAACAGATATATATACAATCACCTAGGCCCGCAACCTATGAGAATCTACTGATGGAGCAACGAGCATATAATACACTACTACAGAATAGGGCAGAACGGAAACAATTTTTTAATAAACAAACGTTCTACGAATTAGGGAATCAGTCAGCCAATTACTAACTATATGACAAGAAGAAAACACAACCAACACAATACTAGAGATACAGGACCCTATTCGGGGACGCTTACAGAATCCATCAGATATAATGCAAAGTTTCCAGGAATATTATTCGGAACTCTACTCATCTAACCTTACTACTACCCGACAAGAAATAACAGACTACATAACCCACACCAACCTACCACGCCTTACAACTGAACAGCGTAACTCCTTAGACTCCCCAATTACTGCAGCCGGACAAAGTGCAATTCAACAACTTTAAACAGGTAAAGCCCCTGGCCTGACGGGCTACCGATAGAGGTATATAAAAAATTTGAAGGAACAATGTCCGCACCGCTACTAAAAATGTACAACGATGCATTCAACATAGGTCACCTACCCAAATCACTCTGCGAAGCCAAAATTATAATCCTCCTAAAACCAGGAAAGCCGCCTGAAAACAGAGACTCCTACAGGCCCATCTCTCTATTAACATGCGACTACAAAATACTAGCAAAGATATTGGCAAACAGGCTGCAAAAAGTTATTACCTCAATAGTGGCTGATGAACAGACGGGCTTTATGCCCAACAAATCCACCTCCATAAATATTAGAAGGACGCTAATTCAAACCCAGTTAGACCATGACAATACAGGCCACAGGATAATGCTGTCCTTGGATGCTAAGAAAGCATTCGATTCAATTGAATGGATATATCTATGGGAGGTTCTCAAGGGTTTTGGCTTTGGACCAACCTATATCACCTGGATTCAACTGTTATATACTTCCCCCACTGCCAGAATTACTATACAAGGGTCTACCTCCGAGCCGCTCCAGCTCCACCGTGGTACCAGAGAGGGATGCCCAGTCTCACCATTCCTGTTTGCACTAGCGATAGAAGTCCTGGCGCTTAGAATTAAATCTCACCCTAAGATTACAGGATTAAAACTTGGCCCATACGAGGAAAAAATTGGACTATGCCGATGATATGATCATATACCTAGACGCAACAAAAAACTTCCTACAAGCAACAAAACAAACTATAAACGACTTTAGCACAAAATCTGGCCCATATATTAACTGGGACAAGTCCTATTTGTTCCCTATAGACAACAATGCGATGACCCCAACACAGACATCACAATCGATTCCGTTCGTCAGATCTTTTAAATATCTCGGAATACACATCACCAAATCACCATCAGAATTCCACAACCTAAACATCTCACCACTGATCAAATTTATTAAGGAGAAACTATTACACTGGAAAGTGCTACCACTAAACCTGATCGGGAAAATAAATGTAATAAAAATCTTCATATTACCAAAAGTGTTATACGTAATGCAGCACGCAATGAGCTACATTCCACTAAGAATTATCTCTACAATCAACAGTCTGCTCACATCTTTCCTATGGGGACAAAAAAGAGCTAGGGTAAAATTCCTCCAGCTACAAGCAGTAAAAGAAAATGCAGGACTGGGCCTCCCAGATTTCCAGTTATACTACCTAGCCGGACAATTGAAATACCAAAGGTGTTGGGTATTTGAAGAAGAACAACCAACCCAATCAGACTATATGCTTCAGTACTACCTCAAAAGCACATACCTTGCATATATGGGGGATCCTACTAAGCATGTATCTGGATGTGTAACTACAATACACAGACAAGATATTAGCATCTGGAAACTAACAAACAAAATCATTAATTACTCCAACATTCCACCAAACACCCCACTATGGAATAACTACACCTACGCCAGCCTTGTCACGTTTCATGAAGCGGCACTGTGGGCAAAACAAGGTATATGTACCTTTGGACACTTATACATGAATAATGAACTCAAAACATTTGATCAGCTTAAAAAGCAATTTAATCTACCAAAATCTTTCCAATTCCGCTATCTACAGCTACGCCACTGTCTCAAAAATCAATTCCAGGATAATCCTATAACTATAGGTGACCACCCAGTCCACTCGACCCTCCAATCAACTAATAAAAAAGGAATGATATCCCGACTGTACAAAGTTCTCCTGCAAGCGCATACCCAGCCGAATGTTAAAAAACTGATTGATAAATGGAAACTATATTTAGATGATATAGACAATGAAGCAATAAACATGATGCTCTCTAGTCACAACAAAGCTTCACCAGCAGCACAAAACTAATTGATCCAATTCTATATCACAAATCAAGCATATTTAACCCCCAAACAACTCAAGCATATCCGTACAACACAATAAGATATTTTCCCTAAATGCCAAACAAACAATGCAGATTTCCGGCACCGTATATGGGCATGCCCACGTTTACAACAATACTGGAGCCTAGTTATTAAATTCATTAATCAGCAACTAAACATATATATAGACCAACTACCGGAACTTTGTATACTGGGATGTATAGACGACGAATCGTGGCCTAAACACCAAGTCACACTACTACAACAAATACTCTTCTATGCCAGGAAAAATGTTACAATCAAATGGATGGCACCGGAAGTGCCCACAGTACAAGAGTAGCTTAATCTAGTTAATAAAGACCTACCCTACCAAAAAATTCTATACCAACATAGACGTAGCCCCACCAAATACGATAGGGTATGGGAAATTTGGCACTCATCCCCAGCTACCCTACAACATCCGTGAGCTGAGATCTCAATATAGATAGAGCACAACGTTTCTACTTAAGACCCGCAATGGAGGCACACCTGGGTGGGCCCTGCCGGCCTGTCTAAATAGACTGACGCAATAAATGTATTTGAAAGAAGGCAAATGCAACGCCAACTCAAAACATAAAATACCTTTTGTTCTAACAATGACAACAAGCAGAGAATGTTCTTTTCCAATTGTTTAGTTCAGGCTCCATGCCTAGTTAATATATAGAGTTAATACACAGTTATAACCTAAATAACAGTTCGGATGGGCGGTATGAATCGCTATACTATACGCTAAAGCTAAAACATTGAGTATAACGCAATTGGTAATCGTGACAGAAATGTAGTAACCACCTTTTTTTACATTAAACCTGTATACAAATATTATGTAAATTAAATAAAATATAAGATCTATATGTATATATGCCATGACAAAACTTGTTACATTGAATGAGCGATGTTAGCTGCTGATTTGAACTGAAAAATAAAACGAATTTTAAAAAAATGATTAAAACAAGTCATGTCTGCAAGTCAGATAAATGTCTCTATACCTTTAGGGTGTATTGCATGTTATTATGCCAGTGGTTCTGGACAAATGCAGTAGCCACAGGACATGTAGAGAAACTGACCATTTATCGAAGAATGGAGGGTTGAGAAACCATAACTTATTTCTCACATTATTGAAGCAATGCTGTTTTTATAGCATGAGGCTGTGAAGTACCTTCTGTTAAGACTCTTTTTCATTTTATGCCTTGTGGAAGGCTTTTTGCTCCTTTAAGTCCATCTCACCTTAACCTATATAGCTGACTTGTGGCCCCAAATTCAATTCCACACAAGCAATTAATTTGTTCCTTGCACTAATAAATTTAAACATGCTTGAAACATGTTATATTGCGTACAGTCTGACAGGAACAGTCTGACTCCATTATGGGATCTCCAAATTATTACTGTTATCCTTTTATACAGATACTCTTGGAACAGTTAAGACTAGATGGGGGAAAAAGAGGATAGTCTTGACCACCATACACTACTATGGAGTTAAAGGGCATGTCCACCACCAAAACTATAATCCGCCCCACTACTGGCCCCATCATGTAGTGTAGTTTAATCCTTACCTCACATCCCAGCTCCATATGGTTCTCCTGTAGCCCCCCCCCCTAAAGTCCCAAAAACTGCCCACCAGGAGGATAGCAGAGTCCATATAGGACTCTGCCTCCTACCTGGCCTCTGGGAGAAGTTTGGCATGCGTACTGCAGCCCATCACCCACTCCCTCCCCCTCCCGATTAGGATTCCCTCCCCCTAGTGTAAATCCCTTTATATGTAACATTCCCCCTGTCCCCCCAGCCCCAACCGCTCTATTTATTTTATTTGAAAGTGCCCCAAACTTTACTTACCTCCCCTCTTTCCTCCGTCGCAATGAACTCCCGGCAGCCGCGTCTGTGATTGGCTGCCGCTCAGCCAATCACAGACGCGACTGCCGGTCCCGCCCCTCTGCTTGCATATTCTCACAAGCAGAGGGCCGGCAGCGCAGCGGAGGAAAGAGGGGAGGTACGTACAGTTTGGGGCATTTTCTAATAAAATAAATAGAGCGTTTGGGGCTGGGGGGACAGGGGGAATGACATATAAAAAAATTATTTCACTGGTGGACATACCCTTTAAGTATGAAACACGGATATATCTCCACCCAAACTAGCTCCAGTTCATTTATAGTGCCCATACATTAATAAACATTTCTTATGATATTTTTATAATTAGTAGGTAAAACTTGCAAAGTCCAGATTTACCAATCTTAGACAACAACTATAATAAAATAGAAAATAAACAAACAAGTGCTTTAACAATGTATTAGTTTTGGGGACACTAGAACAAACAAGAAAACATGATCAATGCACATTCCTGGGCCCCATATACTATCATACTTTCTGTGCTAGTGCAAACATGGGGGGTTTTAGTTACAATTTTATGCATAAAAGTAAAAAAAGCCTTCCAACCACGTCAAGGTAACCCCAGTATGGAAGGTCCTAACAAATTACCTTGGGTCATTTATCTGGGCTGACACTCCCTGCTTGGTTGCCCACCATGGTTTTACTGTTTACACTAGCACAGATAATATGATAGTATATGGGGCCCAGGAATGTGCATTGATCATCCTTTCTTGTTTGTTCTAATGTTTTGGTCATATCAGTAGCACTTCTACTATTTGTTATAATGCAAGGTCAAGAAGACAATCTTCCCACAAAAATGCAACCAAGCAGGGAGTGTCAACCCAGATAAATGACCCAAGGTAATTTGTTAGAACCTTCCATACTGGGGTTACCTGAACGTGGTTGGAAGGATTTTAACTTTCATGCATAAAATTGTAATTAAAACCCCCATGTTTTTACTGTTTGCACTAGCACAGATAATATGATAGTATATGGGGCCCAGGAATGTGCATTGATCATCTTTTCTTGTTTATTCTAATGTTTAGGTCAGATCAGTAGCACTTCTACTATTTGTTATAATGATGTTAGGAGAGCTCCCACAGCCCCCCTTTCTCTGCAAGAAGATGGACCAAGCTTCCATGTGGTAGTAGCACCCCCAACATGTCCCTTTAAGTGGAGGTTTTACACCTTGAATATTAAGCATTGGATGGCAGGCCTCTTCCCTCCTTGTTAAAAGCCAGTAGGCGGGAGGGAGTAATAGCCTTCAATACTAATCCAATGCAAAGTCAGGGAGACAAATTTCCCACGAAAATGCAACCTCAACTCCCTTTCCCCCCTGACATGGCCACCTTTGCTATAATTGCCATAAAAATAACCATATGTGAAGTAGTTAACTAAACAGAGTAAAATGTACATGAACTGTTTTCCACATAAACCACTTTTAGTAATTTTAGGTGATACATTAAAGAAGCATTATACTGTTTATAAGTTTTTAAATCTGTCTGTCTATCTATCTATCTATCTGTTTCTATCAAATCAAATCAAAGAGTTAGTATGGGGGTATAGAAAGGTTCACAGTAGGGGGACATGGGTATCAATGGATAATTAATATATGGACAGTACTATAAGAGGTATATTGGGTTTTAGTCAATTGGGGAAGGATAAAGGGATAATTGGGCAAGTAGTCCTTGGACATTGAGTTCATTTATGCTCCTCTCAGTCTGTGACATGCCGTTACATAGTGTGCCCCAATATTTACTGTGGCTTCCTCCTCTCCCAGCAGGATATAGAGTTTTCTCTCTCCATCTAAGCAGTTGAGGTCTGGGATAAAGTCTGATGCATTTTGAAATGGGGGTCTCATATTGCTTTGTATTTGGGGCAGTGTACAAGGAAGTGTGTCTCATCTTCTAAGGTTCCCTGGTCACAGTGCTGGCACAGTCTGTTCGCTCTTGGTTTATATGTTTGTCTGTGTCGGCCAGATTCGATTTCTAGGCTGTGGGCACTCAGTCTGTAGAGACTCAGGATTTGTCTCTATTTAGGGTTTTTGATATTCTCCAGGTAGGGGGCCAGTTTGTAGTCTCTGTCCAGTGCCTGGTATATAGTTACTTTCTGGGACATTTTATTTTATTTATTTCTTCCATTCATCCCTGTAATCCAATTGGCTCTTGGTTATGGCTGCTGTGATTTGAGGTTTAGACAGGCTCGGTGGATGTTAGTAGGGAGCTGATGAGTTGTTTCAGTGCACATGGCTTTTCTTGGTCTTTGTTGTGTAGTGAGGCTTTATGATGGTAAGAGTGATAGGGCCCTTTTTTGCATCTCAAGCAGTAATGGGAATCTGCCAAGCTAAGCCCAACAAGTGCTTTTTGATGTCCTGCGATGAACCTGGAGGAAGTGCTATCTATCTATCTATCTATCTATCTATCTATCTATCTATCTATCTATCTATCTATCCCTGTATGTCTGTCTCTCTCTCTCTCTATCTATCCCTGTATAATTATCTATCTATCTATCTCTATCTATCCCTGTATGTCTGTCTGTCTGTCTCTCTATCTATCCCTGTATGTCTGTCTGTCTCTCTCTATCACGGTCTATCTATCTATCCATCCATGGGAGGACTGGCCGAGTAGGGCTGGTCTCCAATTAAAAATTTGGGCTGCCACAGAAGTTATTAGTAAGTTACCTGCTTAAAAGGCCCAGTGCACACCTCTAGCTTTAACATGGGCAAGGAACTGAAAACTCCTCCTTCACAGGACTTACCAGTCAGCCCTCCAGTTTATTAGCAGTGTTAGTAGCCCCCCCAGTTCTTTAGCCAATGTCATCAGCCTTTCAGTTCATTAGCCAGTGTTTTCAGTCCTTAAGATGGTTAGCGAGTATAATTCAGCCCTCCTGTTCATTAGCCAGTGTTTGTCAGCCCTCTAGTTTATTATTCAGCCCTCCAGTTTATTATTCAGTGTTAGTCAGCCCTCCAGTTCATTAGGAACAAAGTAAACTTTGGGTAAGTAAAACTTGACTTAGAAAGTGTACCCAGGGGGAAGGACTTAGTGATTAAGGGCCTCACCCTGGGTACTTGTAAGGGGGAGGGGGAAGATTTTAGGACAATAATTGTTCTACACTTGCAACAATCTAAAATGTGAATAGTGGTCTTAAAAATGGGTGTAACTTAAACAAAGTGTGTGACCTTAGCAAAGTGGGCCTGGTAAAAAATGTTTTACCCTACAATGAAAGGGTCACATGGTTGTGTTTGCCCCCCAGGCCAAAAGGTCCCAGTCCTCCACTGAATTGTGCTACTTGAAGCAAAATTAGCTAATGACACCTTCCAAGGAAATAGTGTAGAGGGAGAACAAAAAGGGTCCAAGAACAGACCCCTGCGGTACCCCCACACTTAGAAGAACTGGAGGAGATTATTAGCATAAGACACAGAGTTCGGTTAGAAAGATAGGATAGCAACCAAGGCGCCACTTCATTCTGAATTTTCAAGGAGTGAAGTATCTGCATTAAGAGGGAGTGATCAACTGTGTCGAAAGCAGAGTAGTGGTCAAGCAGGATAAGAACAGAAAAGTGACCATTGGCCTAGACAACCTGCAGGTCATTTGCAACTTTACAGAGCTGTCTCAGTGGAATGTGCAGGTTAAAGTCCAGACTGCAAAGGGTCCAAAAAGTGTCCAGTAGTAGTTTTGTTTTTCTAGCAGGAGCCCAGAGCTGAGACATTGCAACATGAACTTGTACCGTATATACTCGAGTATAAACCGAGGTTTTCAGGCTTTAAAATTAGCCTGTAAACCTGACCTCGGTTTATACTCAGGTTAAAGTCACATTACGTTCCACTTCTACCAGTTCTCACTGCGGCCGCCGGCACCCCAGTGATGCTCGCACGCACGTGATGTCACAGCGTCAATGACGTGCGTCTATACTGCTCGTCTGCCTTTTTGTGTTCCTTCTTCCCACCCGCCCCTAACAGCTAGCTGAGAGAGTGGCCGCACTGGAGTGACTATTAAAGGTGTTAACAGAACTTCTGCCTGCATGATCTGAACCTGCAGTCACAGACTGCATTCAGTGACAGTGCCTGGATCTGTCTACCAAGTACCCTGCTGCTCTATAAAAGTACATAATTTTCATTTTATTTTACTTTAGAATAAAAATGCTAGACTGGGGGTGCGGGTGTGGTTTGAGGAGTAGCCATGTAATTCTGATAAATTTACTTTTACCAATGTATTTGTTTATCAACAAGGAAATTAATTAAAAAATGTAATGGCCTGTTGTGGAATCTGGTGGGTGGGTCATGAGTATCCCAGTACAGTACTACTGGTGCTGGTCTGGCTGTCTCTATAGGGCTTTCAATACAGGATCAGAAGGAGGATGATCTATTGTTGCCTTGATTCAGTAAAATTCCCATACAGTAATAGCCAAATCCAGTCTGGCTTTTACTGTATGGGAATTTTTCTGTCCACTTAAAGGGCAACTAAAGCCTCAAAACAATACAGAATCAGAAGGCAGTAGTGGTCACATTTTCTACCCTCACTTTTAATAATTTTTCAGGTAAAAATGTGTACCTCAGGTTTATACTCGGGTCAGTTTATACTCGAGTATATACAGTAATTGAGAAATTCAGCCTTTCTACAAGACTTTCTCCACGTACATTCAGCAGTATGTGTGCAAAAGAGTCAATTATGTTATTCAGGAAAGAGTTCTAGGAATTAGCAAGCAAGGCTGGGTCAGACTGGGTCTAATTTGTTTTCAATAAACACTTTAAAGTGAATAAAATACAAGAAATATGAGCAATTACAACCTCCCAAATAAAATTTTGCAAATAGAATAATTGCCCCCTAAAATCTAAGCTTTGTGAGGTTTAAAGTTAACGCAATGGCTCAGCCAATCAGAGACGCCCCCTTGTGAAGTCAAGGTTTTGGGGGGCA
Source organism: Hymenochirus boettgeri (assembly GCA_019447015.1). Lineage (NCBI taxonomy): Eukaryota > Metazoa > Chordata > Amphibia > Anura > Pipidae > Hymenochirus > Hymenochirus boettgeri. The sequence goes on from CM033477.1 coordinate 74,147,111, forward strand.
ATTACTCTAGGCATAAAAGTTTTTTTAAGGGTTGACATGCACGTTAGGACCACAAGTTTACATTGTCTGAAAAAGTGTAAGATGCACATTATAGCATTTTCTTAAAAACCAAACTCCAAGCAGTATCCATATCTATCAATATCACAGCTTTCTAACCACATTCTTTTATTTGTGAATCCTAAAAAATCACAAACATAGGCCAATAGAAAATACCACAAGGCCACAAATTACAACGTAGTATTAGTAATACTCTTACATAATGCCCAGTATCTTTGCCTGGTGAAAACAATAACTTGATATTCTACTCCAATTTTTTTTTTAAAGCAAAGCATGTAGTCACAAAAAAACTTGTAATAAGATGAGCTACTATGATGAAAGCCACTAAAAGTACAATCACATAAATTATTCATAAATTTTCTTAAAGGGCATGTCCACCCTTGAAATTTTTTTTTTATATAACATTCCCCCTGTCCCCCCAGCCCCAACCGCTATATTTTTATTATTAGAAAGTGCCCCAAACTTTACTTACCTTCCCTCTTTCCTCCGCCACACTGCCAGGCCCTCTGCTTGCGAGAAAAGCAAGCAGAGGGGCGGAAGCGGCAGTCGCGTCTGTGATTGGCTGAGCGGCAGCCAATCACGGACGCGACTGCCGGGAGTTCAGTGCGGCGGAGGGAAGGTAAGTAATGTTTGGGGCACTTTCTAAAATTAAAAATATAGTCGTTGGGGTGGGGGGACCGGGGGAATGTTATATGTAAAGGGTTTTATGCTAGGGGGAGGGAATCCTAATCGGGAGGAAAAGGGAGGGGGGAGGGAGGGGGAGAAGGGCTGCAGTATGCATGCCAAACTTCTCGGAGGCCAGTTAGGAGGCAGAGTCCTATATGGACTCTGCTATCCTCTGGTGGGCAGTTTTTGGGACTTTGGGGGGGACTACAGGAGAACCATATGGAGCTGGGATGTGAGGTAGGATTTTATTACACTACATGATGGGGTCAGTATTGCGGGGGATTATAGTTTTGGGGGTGGACATGCCCTTTAAAATACAAATTATATGAAACAGCACAGATGCAAGGCATATAGTAACCAAAACATATATACAAATTAACATTACCTGGGTGTGCATGAAAATCAAGAGCTGCTGGCAGGTATTTCCTTGTGGGAAGTGGAGCGATATGTCCTGTTGATGGAGCAAGAGAATTTGAAGCACATCCTTCCCCACCATGGACTCTGTCTAAAGAAAGCACAGATAGCAGTGGAGGAGGAAAGTGTACAAACTCCCGGTCATCCATATTTACACTGGTGTCTTAAATCCTTCCATGGCCAAAATGCACAAAAACCTAGGGTTAGATAAGAGCATTTTATCACAAAAGCATTCTTTAAAAAATGCAGATATCAAAATATTTTTAAAAAGCATTTTTAATTTCTTTGAGGCAAACTGAAGACTGTAAAATACATTTTGCAGACAGTAATGGTAAAGCTGAAATGTTTGTTTTTTCATTCATTCATGGGTATTTGAAAATGGGAGTGTATAAATAATGTGAATTCATATATAAATATAAATTGAGATTGTATGATGTTTTTAAAATATGATAACAATAAGAAAAAGTTACCACATTTGTACTTTTAAATTATGCACATTATTTCTTTACATATGTTGTTAGGTTGCTAAGAATATTTAAAAAACACAGGAGACACAACCACTAACCAGTTTGCTTGGTCAAATATGCTGGTTGTAGCTTTGCTAAACTAACCAAGTTAGGTGCTAATATGTGCCATAAAAGCATACGGGACATAAAATTGCGTGATACATAAACCTTCTTTCTATTTATAATAATATAAACTAGGGAAAACTAGTAACCATTACCCCAATTTACTCCAAATTGTCTTTTATGTAAAATAAATGGTTTAACATCTTAACCTCAACGTTAAAATAAAATTCACTAAAACTTAACTTTAATAATAGCCAATACGTAAAACATGCATCCACTGTATGGAAAGACTGAATGAGACACATGATTTTTGAAATTTTAATAATTGCTTCAATTCAGGAACATCACAACAAATGTTTTAAAATATTCAATATCTATGTGCACTGAATATTATTTTTTTTTTTAATTGACTGCCCCACTAGTAACATAAATAATAGAAATATGAGGGGAAAAATGAAAACTGTTAAGATGGCTGAAACACCAAAACAGATTCCATTTCCCACTAAAACTCTCGTCTCGTTTACACTAAACTCTCAACCAAATGAAGGTAGACTAGAGAATAATAAGTACATATGCAACTGTGAGAATCCTATATTGCATGGTTGATAGCCCTTTAGTTCAGTGACATGCATAGTTACCTTCGATTGTTGCTAGTTGCAACTCACTTTACTGTCAAATCATTGTAGTTAAAAAGCTGATAGGTCCTCTGTTGTGAATTGTGTACGATTACTGGTGGAGATACGTTGTTTCTTAATAGTGAACAGAATAATGGACCCTGTACTTAAAATTCAGTTTGCAGCATTGTTTCTATATAACAGTACTGACAAGCCCCTGGGAAAAAAAAGAAGAAACCACATCTGACTCCCCCAAACCGTTCCCTAGTCACTCGTTCAGTAGAAATGAAGCAAGCATTGTATCCAAGGAGACCACCTCCACATATGCTGTCCACCTATTTAGGGGCGTGGTAAAAATGCGATTGGGCTAGGTTCATGCCAATCAAAAACATGTAAACAATTTGGCCCACAGCCATTCCTATAAACCCTGATACGAACTATGGGTAGCAATAGTTTCAAGGCTCCCCTAGGAAGGTTGAATGATTGGTGAGAATTTTTTGAGTCAGTTTCCAGTCTGCCCCATCATCTCAATCAATAGAGAAAATATGTTGCTTTTTAAGCTGTATCTGGACTTACGAAAAAAATACCATGTTAGGTATTACATAACTAGTAATACATAATTAATATGGGAAATGTTACTAATCATATTATTTCTTTAATGACGAAATGAAGCCTATGCACAGTTTTGTAATGTCTAACCTTGCTCTAAAATTACATTTTATAAGCAAATGTGCATTTCAAATAATGACTGTGTTCTGTGCGAAGAATTAAACAATATTCTTATTTAATGTAGCGCATTTTCAAGTAGCTGAGTTGCAAACTGTCCAAAAACAACCCTTGAAAAATCCTTATAAAAAGGTCTGTAATTTATGCAAACTGTCTGTTAAAACTGCTCTATTTGTGACTAATTAGCTTCTCACCGTACCATTCCATGTACTACATGAAGCTCGTGCCCCCTCCTTCCTTCCATATCCCTCCTTCCCTTCGAGGTCAGGCTCTCACTATAACTCCCACTTTTTCCTTCCCCCTCCCTTACAGTTTGAAGCAATAGCTTAGTGAATACTGAAAGCCCTGATCCTAACTGCTGGTACACACAGTGAGATACTTTCTCCTAGCTGATCGTTCGCACTATTGAGTGGTCAGACGAGATGGATCAGTGTCGGTCGTTGATAATGCTATATTAACTTATTTTAATCAGTGTTTCACTCATTTTACATTTAAACCTCCAGTTTACCAGTCTTCCCAGTGTTGTCTACCCTGCTGTTTACGAGACAGTGTTGAGTGAGCTCTCCAGGTTACCAGTCAGCTCAGTGTCATCATCCCTCTAGTTTACCAGGCCCGACTGCCATGACCCAGATCATGTTTTGTGATCCAATAATTATTTGAAATACACATGACAATTTGGTGGCAATATAGCTTGACCCACTGCCTGTGTTGCGTTCCTTTCCAAAATCACAACGCATGCAATCACATGCATTGCGATTTTGGACAAATGTAGGAAATTCAAATACATTGAAAAAATTGCAGTCCTCCAGTTTACCAACGAAACTATGTTAAATCAGCCCTCTAGTTTACTAGAAATGTTATGTCATTGTAAGGACTTTCAGGGAGATTCAATAAAAGTTCTCATTGTTGGATGTGCCACTGGATTGGACAAAAGCCAATGTAATACCAATATTCAAAAAAGGTAGTCGTTCACAGCCTGGTAACTATAGACCTGTAAGACTAACATCAGTGGTAGGGAAGGTGCTGGAAACTTTGTTACGGGATCATATCCTTGACTTTGTCTCCAGAGTTCATCTTATTAGTAGTAGTCAGCATGGATTTATGAGAAATAGATCATGCCAGATAAATTTAGCCAGTAAGAATTTAGATTCAGGCACAGCAGTAGATGTGGTATACTTGGATTTTGCGAAAGTTTTTGATACTGTGCCACATAGGCGACTAATCTATAAACTGAGGACTGTTGGCCTTGAAGAAAACATTTGTGCATGGATAGTGAATTGGTTATTGGATCGCAAATAGAGAGTGGTGGTAAATGGAGCTACATCTATGTGGGCTAAAGTTCTAAAGTGGAGTGCTACTGGGGCTGCTTCTTTTTAATCTGTTTATAAATGACTTAGAAGGGGGAATTGAGAGCAAGGTCTCTGTGTTTGCTGATGACACTAAACTATGCAGAGCTTTGGAAACTTTAAATGATGTGCAAGTGTTGCAAGCAGACCTAGATAGATTATCAAAATGGGCAGAAGAATGACAGATGAGATTCAATGTTGATAAATTTAAGGTGATGCATTTGAGATTCAATAATCCCTGTGCCACCTACACCATAAATAACTCTTTGTTAAGTGCCTCTGTAATGGAAAAGGATTTGGGGGTTCTGGTAGATAACAGACTTAGCTGTAGCAAACAATGGCAGGTATCAACAGCTAGAGCTAGCAAGATATTGTCTTGTATAAAGAGGGGAATAGATTCAAGAGAGAAAGATATTATTCTCCATCTTTACAAGGCACTGGTAAGGCCTCATTTGGAATAAGCAGTGCTGTTTTGGAATCCCATATACAAAAGGGACATCTTGTAAATGGAAGCAGTTCAGAGAAGGGCAACTAAATTAATCAGGGAAATGGAGGGGCTTGAATATGCAGACAAATTAGGGCTGTTTACATTGGAGAAGCGAAGTTTGTGTGGGGATATGATAACCTTATACAAATATGCTTATGAAGGTTCTCATTCATCCAGGTCATGGTATATCTGTTGTATTCAATTAGATCAACTGGACTTGAAGTTTAGTTCTTGAAGACGTTTCGCTAGTCATCCGACTGGCTTTCTCAATTCAGAATGACTTGTACAAGAATCTGTGGCAATTATGTATCCTGGAAAATCCCAATTAGCATATCACAGCCAGGTGTTAAGGGCGTGATTAGATAGTGGCTAAGAGGTGTTATAGGAACGCCCAGAGTAAGGTGTCAAAACAGCATTGTACATGGCAGACAGATGGTGTCAAACCCCCCCACCTCTGTTTAGGCTTGGTTTCTTTATTTTCACATAAATGGCCTCCTTAACACCTCTCTTGAACCAGTCACGTTCCTTTGCCAATATGTTAACATTACAATCTTCAAAGGTATGTCCTTTAGCCTTAAGATGCAGGTACACGGCTGAGTCCTGACCCGAGGAATTGGCTGTTCTGTGCTGGGCCATATGTTGATGCAGTTGTTGTTTGGTCTCCCCCACATACAAATCAGAGCATTCTTCACTGCACTGCATATATGATGTTGCTTTTCTTGTGTTTCGGTATTGGGTCTTTCGGATGTACCAATTGCTGCCTCAGCGTGTTGCTCGGTTTAAAGCAGACAGGGATACGGTGTTTTTTGAAAACTCTTCTTAATTTCTCGGAGACCCCTGCTACATATGGGATGACCATGTTCTTTCTCCTGTCTTGCTTTTCCCCTTCATTGTTGGTATTCGTATTCTTTTCTTTCCTTCTGCTTCTTTTGACAAAGGCCCAGTCTGGATATCCACAAGTTTTTAAGGCAGCAATTGGTACATCCGAAAGACCCAATACCGAAACACAAGAAAAGCAACATCATATATGCAGTGCAGTGCAGTGAAGAATGCTCTGATTTGTATGTGGGGGAGACCAAACAACAACTGCATCAACGTATGGCCCAGCACAGAAGAGCCAATTCCTCGGGTCAGGACTCAGCCGTGTACCTGCATCTTAAGGATAAAGGACATACCTTTGAAGATTGTAATGTTAACATATTGGCAAAGGAACGTGACTGGTTCAAGAGAGGTGTTAAGGAGGCCATTTATGTGAAAATAAAGAAACCAAGCCTAAATAGAGGTGGGGGGGTTCGACACCATCTGTCTGCCATGTACAATGCTGTTTTGACACCTTACTCTGGGCGTTCCTATAACACCTCTTAGCCACTATCTAATCACGCCCTTAACACCTGGCTGTGATATGCTAGTTGGGATTTTCCAGGATACATAATTGCCACAGATTCTTGTACAAGTCATTCTGAATTGAGAAAGCCAGCCGGATGACTAGCGAAACGTCTTCAAGAACTAAACTTCAAGTCCAGTTGATCTAATAGAATACAACACTTATACAAATATATTAATGGGCCATACAATGAACTCTCTGGTGCATTGTTCACTAATAGGTCATATCAGAGGACTCGTGGACATCCTTTAAGGTTGGAAGAAAAGAAGCTTCATCTTCAGGTTAGGAAAGGTTTCTTTACAGTGATAACGGTGAAACTGTGGAACTGTCTTCCAGCAGATGTGGTAATGGCAAGTTCATTAAATAGCTTTTAAAAAGCCTGAATAAATTTCTAAAACTAAAAAATATTGAGAATTACTGGTATTAATAAATATAGATCTGGTTGATCCAGGGATTCTTTCCGATTGCTGTTTGGAGTCAGGAAGGATTTTTTTCCCCCTTTTTAGCTGTTTTTTTTTTTTTTTTGCCTTCCTCTGGATCAACTGTTAGGTAGGGTTAAAAAAAATAAGAATAAAGAGGGTGAATAGGTTGGACTTGATGGACATATGTCTTTATTCAACCTCAATTGCTATGTTGCTATGTTAAAAATGGTGCTAATTTTGCCCCAACCAATCAGATCTTATTTAACATTTAAAAGCTAACATCTGATTGGTTGGGGCAAAATCAACACCATTCTTAATGAGAAGATTGAATCTCCCTGTAAGTTCTATAATTAATGGTCATGCCAATAGAATGCAGGATAAGATATTTAACTTGGGCTTCAGCCACAGTACAACACACAGTAGCAAGTGTGAAAAAATAATCGCAATACAGCAAGTTTTACATGCATTTTTGTGTGTTACTGTTCATTTATGCTTGACAATAATCTGTTATCAGAGCGCATGCAATTTACAAAAAAATTGTGGCAACCCACATTCCACATTTATTCAGCAGCGAGAGGATAACCACATATTACTCGCTTTATAACTGTATATCTTTTAAAACTGGGACAACAGTGCAGTACCAATATCATTAAGATTAACATTATTCCCTGCCACAATAGCCTAGTAATGAAATACAAAAGTTACTATCCACCCATATGGGCGACCTGATACCCCCTGAATAAACAGTAACATAAAAGTATAAACAATATTATAAATGGGGTGGGGGAGGTAGAGTTAAACCCGACAGGAAGCCTCTCACCTCCTACAACCCTCCTATTTATACCTATAAACTTCTGCCCAGCTTTACAGCCCTGACTCTGACCAATCCCTAAGCTGCCCGCCTAACTCAAACCCCTGACCTGTAACTGACCCCCGCTGCCTCCCAGTGCTCCCATGTGTGCCTAAGCTACTAATGGCACCTACTTGACACATTAACTGGAATGTGGAAAGGCCGCTTGTTTATTCAGTAGTCATAGAATAACCACTTATTACTCACATTCAGATTAACATTATTCCCTGTCACAACAGCTCAGAATGCATATATACAAATGTAACTATACACACATATGGGCAACCTAATACCCCACTGTTATTATTGTTGGACCCTTCCGACAAGGATGGCACCCCCACCAGTGCCTTGGCTTTTCCCGCCATAGTTATCAGGTCATTGTTAAAATTGCAGAGGCCAAAATCCAAGTCCAAGTGCCTGAAACAGAAACCACCAAGCAGTGGCATGAATTTGCCAGTGGCATGAATTGGCTGAGATTCAGCCAATCACTGATATGGCTGCCGGATCTTTTTCTGTTTTTTTTTCAGGACCTGCAGGACAACCATAAGGCTGATGCGGCTCCTCTTCATTTTTCTGGGTTTTTTTATCAGGACCTGCAGGACAACCATAAGGCTGAGGCCACAGTGAATTGGCCACCAGTGCACCGGAAACAGGAATGCAATCATGTGGGATTACACATGTACTACGATGTGATTGCATGCGTTACCAGCTCACTTGTTGCAATTGCCCAATGAGATTGTGCAAAAAATGCAGGAACACATATGCTCCAATTAGCAGATCGCACACACAACCTGCGCCAATGCAAGCCAGTGGTCACACTAATTTCCGCTTTTAAAAGTACGATTGGATTGCGCTTAAAAGCAGACTACTGTTGCCTAGCCCTAAAGAGCAGAATAGTAAGATAGGGATTTTTTACCACTGCACATAGGTCCGAAACTGGGGAATATTATAGTTAGGGGTCGGCATGCCCTTTAACCTTGCAATACGATTTTTCCAGTGATTTTTCTTTTATTTTTTAAATCCCCTCCGTGAGGAGGAATACTTTATTATATGTAGTTAACAATCATATACAATGTCGAATTTTTAACAGTTATGGATTGTTTTTACATTGTACAGTATTATCTATATCATTTTATAAATGAAGTAAAGCATGCAAGTTAATAAACAGGTTTTCTTCTGGATATCTTTCTTTACACTTGATGGATATTCAATATTTTGCGATTATTATTGCTTTAAATAATTTAGAGGAGAGAAGAAGGAGGGGGGGGACTAGGAAAGGGGAAAAAATAATCATAGCTGTCATTATCTTGAATTAGAGGGGTTGAAGTCGTGTTTGCTTGAGCTCGTCCCTTCTAAATCTAATCGGGCAGATCATTACATGTAGTTGAGGATAAACACCACCTGTCCTATATTTTATTGAACTTTTTTGGGCAACCCCTGTTCAAATACACCATTTTTGCATATGGAAGGAGGTTGTTTATAGCTGATTTCCATTTCAATATTTTTGGGAGTTGTCCCTGTATCCATACTTTTGCTAGTAGTTTTTTAGCTGTAAACAGCGTTGTACATAAGAATGTTTTGTGGAACTTTCTTTTCCAGTGATTTTAAAAGGGGGGGATTGCAACCAAATTAAATGGGGCACAATTTCTGAGAATGCAACGATAACATTGTAAAAACAAATAATCCTAACATGTCTTGTGGAGGGTTCGATCCCCTGGAGTCCCTGAGGAAACCCTGCCCACTTTACTTTGAGGGGCAAAATGTATGTAGGTCCTGTTGGGTTATCTAGCAATGAGCTCCAACCTCAAAAGATATAATTTATTATAACTTTGTCTGGGAATAATTGAATCTCGTCTTGTAACAACTTTGATGAGAAGCATCGACTGGGGGAAACCTATTATTATTTATTATATATAAACAATCACTATTTCTGCCATTTCGCTATCACAGGGCATCGCAGTGACAAAGAGCGATATTTTCACCGTATTTATAGAAACGCTTGCTTTCGCAGAAAAGTATCGCTGTGACGATGTGACAGTAGTCTTCGCCTTATTCAGTGCGGTATCACACTAAACCGTGTCTCATGGAGGGTCTGATCCTCTGTCCCTGAGGAAGCCCTGCCCACTTTACATTGAAGGGTGAAACTTACTTAGGACCTGTTGGGTTATCTAGCAGTTGATCACCAACTGATCCCCAGGTGGGAGATTTTTTTTTTTTTTTTCCCCATTCCATGCCAACTTGGTTTGTGTCCAGGGAGGTAAGAGGATCGGACCCTCCACGAGAGATAGGAGCAGAGCACAGCAGAGAAGAGAAGGAGTACCTAATCGGACGTAGGAGTGAGTTCCATGTGGTCCTGGCGTCTTAGCGTGGGGGGAACTACCATCTTGTTTGCAGAGGGCTGCCCTGATGCAGAGATGGTCCACCATTTTTGGAGGTCCGATAAGTCTCATTTGGGAGGGGTAAGATCCACACAAAAGACGCTTTGTACAGCCTAGAGGCATCCAGAGTAACACTTATTATCATCAATCCACCCCTGTGCAAGTCCTGTACCTGGAACACATATATGCACTGTATTCACGAACTGGAGCACATCTATGCACTTTATTTGTGATTTCCCCTAGAGGTGCATCATCTAGGATTAGGACTGTAACAGTGTGATGATATTTATTGTTTATACTTAACAACTGCTATATATATATTTATATTCTTTCTTTGTTTCTATCTAGGTATGTAACTAATATGGGATGTGTGTATATTTTTGCTGGTTTGATAACATTGGATGTGCTTGGGCTATTACATGGGGTTGTTTTTTGAGTTGTATTACCGTATATACTTGAGTATAAGCCGAGGTACCTATTTTTTTTACCTAAAAAATGAGTAAACCTGATTGACTCAAGTATAAGCCTAGGGTAGAAATTATCACCACTACTGCAAAAACCTGTAATTAACTAAAGTGATTAGAAAATGAATGGCAGAATTCCCATACAGTACAATAACCCCATACAGTACCGGTAATAGCCAAATGCAGTAACGGTACCCCCCATTTCCTTGGCACTCCAGATGTTTGAAAATTACAACTTCCAGCATGCTTAGTTTGCTGTGAGTTGTAGTTTCTAAACATCTGTAGTGGCAAGTTCAACAAAAAAATCCCCTTGCCCAACTCTGTAACCCATCATCATCATTGTATTGTTTTAAAGGCACTCCAGTTGTTTGGAAACTACAACTCCCAGCATGCTTTTGTTGCTGGGAATTGTAGTTTCTAAACATCTGTAGTGGCAAGTTCAACAAAAAATCCCCTTGCCCAACTCTGTAACCCATCATCATCATTGTATTGTTTTAAAAAGGCACTCCAGTTGTTTGGAAACTACAACTCCCAGCATGCTTTTGTTGCTGGGAATTGTAGTTTCTAAACATCTGTAGTGGCAATTTCAACAAAAAAAATTCCCCTTGCCCAACTCTATAACCCATCATTGTATTGTTTTGAGGCAGTCCAGATGTTTGGAAACTACAGCTCCCAGCATACTTTGGCTGCTGAGAGTTGTAGGTTCTAAACATCTGTATTGTCAAATTCAACAAAAAAATAAGCTTCATAGAACATGCCCAACTCTGTAACCCCCAAAGAAGACTAAAACCTTCTATTCATTCATATGTACTGTAGCGTTATCTTACCGGTCCCACAGGACTGGACAGGAGTGTCCGAGGACAAGCTCCTTCCAGGCTCCTCCATTAGATTGTGTTCAGCCTTAGTCACGTAGCGGCATGCCCTCGCCGAATGTGCTCGCACCTACCCTCCTTCCGCAGCGGTCGCAGATTTTGACTCCTTACCGTACATGTATGTCTTCTTATGCAGTGTTCATGTAAGCTCCAGTCAGCTCAAGCCTAAAAAAAAAGAAGTGTGGACGACTTAACAGTACTTGTACACTTACTTGTAGCTCCCCTGTCTCATTCCTTCATTTAGCGATATGACCAGAGTATAAGCCAATGCAAGGTTTTTAGACTTTTTTTCAAACCTAAAAACCTTGGCTTATACTCGAGTATATTTGGTATTTTGAATAAATTAAATTGAATTAATTATTTATTGAGTCCATTCCAATAAATTAGGTATTCCACGAGTGCTAAATTACCAGACCAGAGAGGGTAAAATTTTAGAGCTATTTTTTTATTTAAAGCTATTTTTAAGCTGCAGTTTGAAAATAAGCAAAACGAAAAAAATTTGTCCTATTAATAAAATAGAGAAAATTCGCCTGGGTGAGTTTTACACTATTTATCCTACTTTTGCTGAAAAAAACACCACGTGTTAGGCTATTTTTAAATAACAAAGGTAGGTGTTCAATGTGTATTAACTAATTTGACACTACTTTGAAAATCAGTTAGTATTACCTATTTACCATCATTTACACTGAACTTAACTTAACTAGGTAAAAATATGCCTTTTTGACACCTTTTCTCCCTTTTGTTGCATTTTTTTGCAGTTTTACCAGAATTTTTCACCAAACATCATTACTTACTAGAATTTTCCATTAACATGACTATTTCTTAAACAGCACTATGGTATATTCCCATATTAATGGAACTAGCTGCAGTTTGCTGAAAATAAGCAATACTAAAAAATGTGTCCTATTAATAAAATGGAGAAAATTTGCCATTTGAGTTTTACACTATCATATCTTCATAAAATAAAGAAAATTAGCTTTTTGAGTTTTACACTATTTACTATATCCTATTAATGAAATAGATAAATTTTGCTTTTTGAGTTTTACACTATCATACCCTATTAATAAAATAGAGAAAATCGCCTTTTGAGTTTTACACTTTACCATATCCTATTAATAAAATAGAGAAAATTCTCCTTTTGAGTTTACACTATCATATCCTATTAATGAAATTGAGAAAATTCTCGTTTTGAGTTTTACACTATTTATTATATCTTTGGCTGAAAAAAAACACCAAATGTGTTAGTCTATTTTTAAATAACAAAGATAGGTGTTCAGTGTGTACAGTATTTACCAATTTAATACTACTTTGAAAAACCACCAGGGAGTATTACCTATTTACCATTATATGTGCTGAGCTTTTTCAGCATTATTAGTGCTACTTTCGCCTTTTTAATAACTTTGATAAAAAGAAAATAATGCCCTTTATAAATATGTACCTCAGATCCCCATTTGACTTTATTGGTATCATGAGGAAGAAGCCTAAGTGCTTCGAAAGCTTGCATTTTCAATCATTTTAGTTAGCCAATAAAAGGTATTACTTTATATCCAAGATGTCTTCACTTGGTAAATAAAGGAAATTGTAAATGCTGGAAAATAGTCTAACACCCCCTGAGTACTTATTAATATTGAGAAACACTCCATAATGTACTGACACCTTTCATGGACCCATTGGCAGGCTAAATAAATGGGCACTTATGCGTTTTCGCCACCTCAGACTTGGCAAATTTGAATGGCTGAACTTAACGCAAAAATACACTTTTTGCCATTTTATAAATATGCTTGAGTAGTAATGTATGCTTGAGCGATGTATGGCGAAAAGTAGCGGTAATGACCTTTCGCCACTGGTTATTTGGCGAAAAGGTCGCATTAAAGAAGGCGAAAAGTTTAACGAACCTGTATAAATATGCCCCTAAGTAACTGTTTCTTGGATCTTACGACACTTCCAGGTAGTATGGAAAGTAGGACAATTTAAGCTGTTGGAGTTAAGGAATGTGCTGTTATTTTGTTGTAAGTCTCAAAGATTAAGGTCCAGAAGGGTTGAATTATTGGGCAGGTTAGCCAGATATGAGAGAGTGTCCCTTCGTTGTTGTGGCATCTCCAGCACATTGCTGAGAAAATTCACCTTTTTAATACCTTTATAAGAAAAGTTGAAAGTTTAAAAAATTGAGGTGAAGTCTGGAGGCAAAAAAAGCGAAAATTATGCCCCTTTAAAAATATGTCTCATTTGACTTTATTGGTAAATAAAGAAAATCGCACTCTTAAAGGGGAAGTTCAGTGCAAATACATATGCTTTTCAGGAAAAGAGCAGTATTTTTTCATCCCAATGACCTTAATCTGCCAATTCAGCATTTTGTCTGTGTATAAATAACTGCAACCAAAATACTGACTTTCTGTTTGCAGGACCCCTAGTAGAGACCGTTATGGTCTTGCCCTTGACCCAACGCCTGGGTTGATTCAGTTGCTCAGTAGAGATCTTAGCATCTTTGACCCTTCCAACAGCCAATCAGTAGAAATTACTGTTAGGAACATTCCAAGGAAGGGGTGCATCCCGGGAATTAGAAGTACCGTTAGAACCTGAAATATCAGCTCACTAATGTCAACAGTAGGGAACAACAAAGGGTATGAAATCAACCAATTTTTCAAAATGGAAGAGAATATGTAGAATAACTAAGAAGGCAGTACACAAAATAACAATTTAACAAATATTGATAATTTCCACTAAACTGTTCCTTTAAAAAAAAAGCGATCTTAAAAAAGTGAGGGAAAAAACCCTAAAGGGAAATTTCAGATCGTATTACAGTAACTGCTGGATAATAGTCTAACACCCACAATGTACTAACACCTTCACTGGACCCATTGGCAGGCTAAATAAATGTCCTCTTATGCGTTTTTGCCACCTCAGACTTGGCAAATTTGAATTGCCAAACTTAACACAATAAAACACTTTTTGCCATTTTATAAATATGCTTGAGTGGTTATTGCAGCAATGTATGGCGAAAAGCAAAAGGCAAAAAAATGCCGGTAATGATTTTTCACCACTGGTTATCACTGCTTTATAAATTGGCAAAATATGTAACAAACCTTTATAAATATGCCCATAATTCTCTGAATTGGAACACTCCAAAGAAGGCTAGAATAAAGCTAGCCTGGAAAAGAGTAGTTTCATATGGGTAAGAGCACACTGATGGAATAGCTCTAACCTACATAAGAGTACAAAGGTTACTGGAAGTCGGATATATGGGCGAAAATGAAAATGTGTAAAGCCCTTGAGAACCTGCTTACAAAGATGCTGCTATAACTTTTTGGATACTGATAGAAAGCTAGGTTTTCTTCAATCAGTCTTAAAGGGCATGTCGATCCTAAAATAAAGTTACCTTAAAAATGTTAAACCCCCCCCCACCTTGTTTCGCATTATCTATGTTTCAAAGATTCCCCTAAAGGGACTTACCTGCCCCGGTCCTCGCCGCCTGGAACTCGAACTCGATCCATGCAAAAACAGGAGCAGAGGGCTTCTGCACTGAGAGCTGCTCTACTTTCTGATCGCGGCTGTCAGGCGATTGGGTGTGACGTCACGCCTTTTACTGACAACCACAAACAGAGGGGCTTTCTGCACAGAGCAGAGGTGGAGCAGCGAGGGACTTAAGGGGCATTTTTGAAACATATAGATAATGCGAAACCTAGGTTTGGGGGGATGAGTAACATTTCTAAGGTAACTTTATTTTAGGAAGGACATGCTCTTCAACACATTAAAATAAACCCAGTTTAGAAATATTGAAAAGGTTTTAAAATACATGCAGGATAATGCACAGCACGTAGGGAGGTAGCAATCAAAATAGTGTTTGTTTTTAAATTGAAACCTAGTGAGCAAAAAAGCTTCCGGATGTACTGGCAAAAGCCTGAAAGGCCAAAAGCCTTTGAACCATCAAAATAAAATGAAGCATAGGCAGGGGCGTAACTACAGGGGAGCAACCGCAGTGGGCCCTGGGAGCAAAGGGGGCCCCATCTTCTTATTTTTTCTATGACAAATATAGCCACCCAGAAAACCACTGTGGATGAAGCAGGGATAGGGGCCCCATCATAGTGATTGCTGGGGGGCCCAGTGATTGCTAGTTATGCAACTGAGCATAGGATACTGAACCCCTCACCGCTCCTCCTCCGCTTTGTGGTGCTTCTTCCTGGTCGCGGCTGTCGGTTAAGGCTCAACGTGACATCACACCCTTACCTGACAGTTGCAACTGGGAAGTAGAGCAGCTGTCAGAGTAAGGCCTCTCTGCTCCTGTTTTTGCTTGTAACAAGCTCGAAACAGGAGGGTGGCGCCCAGGCATCGAGGGACTGGGTCAGGTAAGTCCCTTCAGGGGCATCTTTGTCATTTCTGTATAATGCGAAACCGGGGTTTGGGGGGTGCTCTGCATTTATATGAAAGTTTTTATTTTCCTGGCCATGCCCTTTAAGCAATGATCCATTTCGAAAGGAAAGGTGATGAATAATTGTAAATTCACCAATGTCCTTTTTTGGAACTATACCTAAAGGCGATAATTGAAAGTCGATAAATGGAGGGGAATCAAAGGGACCCGCTATTCTTTTTAAAGATAATTCCTTTTAAGGCTTTTGAGCTACCACCTGCTGGTGGGAAGACACTGCTTTTTTTTTTCAGGGTAAAGGCCTAAGTAGGTTTCCATTTTTTGGAAGGATGTCTTGTAATCCAGACTATGAATTGGATCTCCTAAAACAACGGAAAGCTACATGATTTCCAGCACAAACAGAACATTTGCACTTAAACCTACAACTGCCTGGCTATTTGCAGAAGGATTGATTAAAACTCTAACACAGCCCTTTCTTTTGTAAAGAAGCCAAAGAAGTTTGTTTCTAAGTATGCATTTGATTTCACTGAGGGAGCATTAAACTTACCTATAGCCCTACATATTTCATACGCCATTTTAAATCTGGATGAACTGCCAATTTCTGCCTTAAAGTTTCATCATATGCAAACCAAGACCCCCCCCCCAAAAAAAAAATTCTTATAAGCTTGAAAAGATAATGTCCAGATGTACATTTGCCAGGGAATCTTGCCCCCATTACTGCAGCAAAAATGTAATAGGCCTGTTGCTAATTCTAAAAAGTATGATTGGCCTGCACCTGTGTTCTTCAGACTTTCTTTTTTGTCATAGCTTTTGCTCGGAAAGTCTTTTGCTGCTGGTAAGAGAGAAAATATCTAAAAATTTGCACTTCCAATTTGTTTTAAACTGTATTAGATAAATGAAAACCCAGGAGGGAGACTTCACAACCCAAAGTTTCCATAACCACCTTAGTGCCAAGAACGTACGCTGTACATTATTACATATCAATTGTGCCAGTGGGGATCGGAGGGCACATTCCAAGTGCCCCATTACTCCCCTCGATACCCCACTAATGTGGGGATCAAGAGAGGTAACTCACAAAGTGCCAGATCGTACAGAAATGAACGTCTCACTGAGATCTGCATGGCCACACGGTAAAGGAGACTCCAGTGATGGCAGAGGACTTCCTCCTTCATCGGGGTCTTCCCTAAATCTCCCTCCAGAGTGCCCCTGGTGGTGTAGTGGAGGTACTGCACTGCGATCTCCATTTAGATGCAATGCAATATCTGCTATAGCAAGCAGTCACACACTGACTAGAGTATTTGTGAATGGATCTACTAAGCAAAGACTTAAGAAAAAATGGGGACAGAGATCAATATTGGATGATCAGTTCTGGGAGATGGACATGTGGAAGAACAATATTTAGAGGGCTATTATATTGTTACTGGGGGGTTGTTCAAGATTTTAACTTTCGTTTCCACTATTTTTTTCTCAAAAGTCTGCTAAAAAGTGCAAATTTCTAAAAAAACAAACTGTGTGCAGAATTCTTCATTTATGTATAAAAGAAGAACACCATCACATAGCTGAAGGTGTGTATATTCTAAAATATATACTTTGTGTGTGTGGGGGGGGGTATCTGAGTTTGAGGGGTAAGAAAAACTGAAAGCTGGTCAAGATAGAGATAGTTGGTTTCTCTATAATTGCTATTATGACTTGTTCCATTTGGGGTTACTTGGTGGAAGTATTTCTTTCCATACCCAGACATGTGGCATACTGTTTGATTCAGGACATGTGGGAGATTGATATTTTTCTAGTAATCATGTGGGTTTGGGAAGATTTTTAGCTTTGAATCCTCTTTGCAAATATGCATAGCATCGCCCCAAAGTTACGTATTGGCTCACTTGGAAGCTATTTGCTGCTCATATCTCTGTGTGCATTGATGCAAGTAGGGTATCATTTTATTGAGGACATCTAGAAGATTACTATTTAGTGGGAATTTTTATTTGTTCTAGAGGTTTTGTCAAGATTTCTAAGTTTAAAACTTCTTTGCCTCTTTTTCATAAAATCTACTAAAAAGTGCAAATTTCAAAAATGAACCATGTGCAGAATTATGCCTGTATGAACAAACCATCAAGTAGCTGAAGGTGTGTAGGTTCTAAAAATATATGCTATGTGTGTGTGGGGTGGGGGTATTTCTGAGTTTTGGGGGTCTTTAGTTAGAAAAACTGAAAGCTGGTCAAAATATATAAATTGTTGATTTTTTTTTCTCTATAATTGCTATTATGCCATGTTCCCTTTTTGGGTTACTTGGTGGCTGCGTTTCTGTACATACCCTGACATGTTGCATATTGTTTGATACAAAAGATGTGGGAGATTGATATTTTGGGAGATTTATTTTCATTTATTATGTGGGTTTGGGAAGATCTTTAGCTTTGAATTATCTTTTCTTCCTAATTCTTTCAGAAAAGTTGTGTAGATTCTAAAAATATATACCTTGTGGGAGGTATTTCTGTGTTTCAGTGGTCTTCAAGCTGGTCAAAATACAGTTGGTTGATTTTTTACATGTGAGAGATTGTTATTTAGTGTTATATTTTTAACTTATGTGGGTTTGAGAAGATTTTTAGCTTTGAATCAACTTTTTTTCTTAAAGGGCATGTCCACCTCCAAAACTATAATTCCCCCCACTACTAGCCCCACTGTGTAGTGTAATAACATCCTTACCTTACATTCCAGCTCCAAATAGTTCTCCAGTAATCCCCCCCCAAAGTCCATATAACTGGCCACCATATAGGACTCTGCCTCCTATCTCCTGCCTGTTTGGCATATGCACTGCAAGCCTCCCCTCCCTCTCCTACCCGATTGGTCTTCCCTCCCCCTAGTTTTTAAACCCTTTCATATATTATATATTGCTTCCCCAGCCCCAACCGCTATAATCATATTAGCAGAAAGTCCCCCGATAGTTACTTACCTTACCTCTCTTCTCCGGCGTTCAGAACTGCCGGCAGCCGCGTCCGTGATTGGCTGCCTCTCAGCCAATCACAGACGAGGCTGCCGGTCCAGCCCCCTGCTTGCAGTTCCGTGCAAGCAGAGGGCCGGGGCAGTGCGGCAAAGGAGAAAGGTAAGGTGAGTAACTATTGGGGAACTTTCTGCTATATGATTATAGCGGTTGGGGCTGGGGAAGCAATACCTATAATATATGGAAAGTTGTTTTAAAGGGTGGACATGCCCTTATTGTTTTCAGAAAATCTTCTTAAAGTGTCAAATAAGTGGTGTTTCTGAATATATCCAAATTTCAAAACTGGTTAATTTTTTTCTGTAATTGCACAAAGGCATTTGTTCCATTTTGTGTTAGTTAGTGCCCATGTCTCTTGTGTACACTCACGAATATGGTTTGATTTAGGACATTTGA
The DNA here is from genome assembly GCA_019447015.1 of Hymenochirus boettgeri. Classification (NCBI taxonomy): domain Eukaryota; kingdom Metazoa; phylum Chordata; class Amphibia; order Anura; family Pipidae; genus Hymenochirus; species Hymenochirus boettgeri. The sequence continues at coordinate 74,166,108 of CM033477.1, forward strand.
AAGATTGATAATTAGTGGATGTTTTTACTGGTCATGTAGGTTTGGGCAAAAATGTTACTTTTGAATCATGTTTTTTCCTAGGTTTTTCAGAATATCTTCTGAAAGTGGGACATTTTTTAGTCAACATTGACCACAATTCTGCATGTATGAATGAAAGAATGGTGCAGTTTACATAGCTGAAGGTATGAAGAGTCTAAATATATATAGTTTTTTGAGTTTTTCTTCCTAGGTAAGGGGGTGCACTTAGCGCACAGCTCTAAGATAATCCATTGCATCCCTTGCTGGCCATATCTCTGTGTCCACTGATGTAAGTAGGGTACTGTTTTATTCAGGATATGTAGAAGATCGATGTTTGGTGCATTGTAATGGAGCCTTAGCCTTAGTCTGAACTTTTGTTCTGAAAATCAATGAGATTCAACATTTCTACAAAGAACTATGTCCGGAAGTCTGCATGTATGAATGTAAGAATGGTAGCACTATGTAGCTGGGGGTGTATAGTTTCCAAAAATATATAGTGTGTTGGGGCTGTTTCAAAGGTAAATGGGCACTTGGCCTAAAAATTTGAATAGTTACTCTATAGCCCTAAAGTTCTACTCTAGTTCCATTTGGGGCTATTTACTGGCCACAGTTTTTTTTCCACTCATGCATGTGGCATACCGTTTGATTCAAGATATGGGGGAGAGTTATATTTAGTGGAGTTTTTTTACTTGTTAAGTGGATTTAGGTAAGATTTCTAACTTTGAGTCATCTTTTTCTTTAATTTTTTCACAAAATCTAAAAGCTGGAAATCTGCATGTTTGCATGAACAAATGACACAATTACATAGCTGAAGTTGGATTCAAAAATATATAGTTTGTGGGGGGTATTTCCAAGTTTGGGAAGTGTTTTGTTTGAAAAATGGAGGCTGTTCAATTTAAAGATCAGTTTGATTTTTTACTTGGAATTGCATGCATCCCTTTTGGAGATTATTATTAGCCAAGTCTCTCTGTGTACACCCACCCATATGACATACCATTTGATTCAAGACCTGTGGGAGAATGATATTTAGTGGGGGTTTTACATGCCAAGTGGTTTTGGGTAAGATTTCTGACTTTGAATGATCTCTTTCTTTTGTTTTTTTTTCCACAAAATCTCCTAAAAGCTCCTAAAAGCACTAAAAAAACTGCCTTTGAAAATGTGCATGTATGTATGAAAGAATGGCACAGTTGCGTAGCTAAAAGTGAGTAGATTTCAAAAACATAGTTGGTGGGGGGGTATTTTCAAGTTTGGTGGGATGTTAGTGGAGGCTGTTCAAAATACAGAGCACTTTGATTTTTTACTTGAAATTGCACTTATGCACATGTCTTTCCAAGTGGATTTGGGTAAGAGTTAATCTGTTCCCTTAATTTTTTCACAAAGTTGTGATGCCCGGAGTCACTGAGTATACCTTCAGTGCCTATACCCCAATTTACAGCTGCTGTCTTTACCTATAGACAAGTCCCCGATTGTCAGGAGACTTGTCGCACCTTGCTGTACATGATTACCCCCAGGTCTTAGAGCGCAAGGTATAGACACTGAGGCCGGGTATACAAAAGCACAATAATATTATGACAGTAAAATACAGTGAACAAGATTGGCTACTATAATTAGAAGCAACAAGAAAGAGAGCAGCCAAAGCTATAACAGGCAATGAAGAGAAACAGTAACAGGCTTAAATAGGCAGAGGGACCAATGGGAAATAAAGTGACAGAGTCTGATGCAGGATTGGCTGAAATAACAAGGTTTAAACTGATTGGATCGCCTCTGTCCAGTTCTACCTACTGCAGGGATGGAGGAGATAAGAAGAGATCCCCGAAGATGGTGTGAACCACAGGAACAAGGAGCAGGTAAGCAAGAGTACCTGACATTACCCCCCTCTCACGAGGGGCCATGGCCACTGGACCCTTTAAGGCAGGTTTCTCCGTATTATCCTTGTAAAATTGGTCAATCAGTTCTTTAGCATGGACCCGATGATGAAGGAACCCAGCATCTTTCTTCCAGACCGTGACCTCTCCAATTAATAAGATAATGGAGGGAATTTTGGAGCTAACGTGAGTCCAAGATTTTGTCAACCTCAAATTCAGATTCTCCCTGCACTTCAATTGGAGGAGGATGTTCAGTCATAGGGAGAGCAGAGGCAGCTGATTTTAGTAAGGAAACATGAAATGGGTTGGTACTTTTGTTAGATGGAGGTAAGGCCACTTTATAGGTTACTCTGTTAACCTTCTGAAGAACACGATATGGACCTATAAATTTAGGGCCCACTTTATAACAAGGTTGGCGAGAGAAAGAGATTGCGAGTGGAGAGAAGTCCGGTTCCTTGGATCAATGTTTGTCTGCGAGGCCTTTTTGAGTTTTGTTGTACCTCTACAGCCTGGTAGTAGACATATGTTGAAACCAATTTTCTAGGAGAGGGAAGTAAGTCCAGTTAAAGAAGATGCCTTGGGATGATGGCCATAGATGTAGTAGAAATGAGAAGTACCTGAAGAAGAATGATTAGTATTGTTATATGCAAACTCAGCAAAGGGTAGAAACTCGGCCCAGGATTCTTGACGTTCTGAAACAAAACAATGGATGTACTGTTCTTATGATTTGTTGGTTCTCCCTGTCTGGGTACACACCAACCAATATTTTTGGCCGACCGACCGTTTCATGGGACTTTCACGAAAATATCGGCTGGTGTGAGGCTTGGCCGCGACCGACATCGATCATTCGTTAGTTTTTCGTTGAAAAATGTGTTTGATAAATAACAGAGACAATTCTTTGCAGACGGAAATTTGTCAAGTGGTATAAAATGTTGTGATTCTACAAAGTAATGTAGAATATCGCAAGACGCCGGTTCACTTTGTAAGAAATCGTGTTTCCTTTACATATATTAATGTAAAATGATTTATATCATTTAATATGCCAAGATTCTATTTACAATGTATATTGGGCAATACAAAAGAGATAGATGGCATTCTCTCACAGGCACCTGGTCAATCATGGTAGACAATGTATCTATGGAAGACAGGATACTGCATTCCCATAATAATTGGTTCATACACTGGTGTAAATTAAGGTTGCTTCCTAGATTGGGCTAATAACAATAGTTAGTGAGTCTTCATTTATAAACTGTGTATCACATAGACAATTTGTCTGTGGGAATTTAGGAAAAGAAAGACACCTGTCCATGTTGGCAGCACATGATTGATCAGGGAAATGGGATAAAAAGCTGGGGAAGAAGCCAGTAGAGAAATGCATTCTAGGACTAGGGAAAATTAAGCTCTCTTTGGACTAGGAGAAGCCTACTTGGACAAATGAGAGACTAAGGACACAGACTGGAGATTGGACAGGGTGGATGCCATGCCAGAAGGATGTCATGTGGGATCTGATGGATACAGGCCAGGACAAAAGCAAGGCTAACATTGAAGTATACATTCTGTGGTAACTAATGTAGTCTACATGTAATCATGTGTCATGTATATATATATTGTTATATAGTGTGTATGTTTTATGCTTAAATAATCTGTTTGTTTTATTGTAACGGTAACTTGATTAAGTAAACTATATTAATTTTTCATACATTTATCAGTGTAGTTTCTTTGCTTTCCAACCCCTAAAGAATGGTATACAGATTTATATATTTATATCTAATAAATATAGAGATATAAATCTTACAACATGACTAAAGTGACGTACTCATGTAGAATCGGGACGTCAGGCTGCTGATTGGGTAGAGGGGTTCTTAAATAGAAGGAACCTTTCTAATGGCCCTAGCCAATCTAGTGAAATGCGTTTGGGGTGCTGGTTCCCCCCTCTACCTCCATTATGTGCTTCGGTCTCCAGGATTTCAGCCTCAGTACTATGCAATACTTTTGGTTCCATGCATGGGCTATGACTGACTACTAGACTGTTAAATCTGTTGTATTCAATTAGATCAACTGGACTTGAAGTTTAGTTCTTGAAGACTGGCTTTCTCAATTCAAAATAACTTGTACAAGAATCTGTTGCAATTATGTACCCTGGAAAATCCCAATTAGCATATCACAGCCAAGTGTTATGGGCATGATTGGATAGTGGCTAAGAGGTGTTATAGTCAGGGGTCAAAACAGCACTGTACATGGCAGACAGTTGGTGTTGAACCCCCACTGCATCGGAGGTTAAATCGCAGGTGGTTTCAGTAGTTGGCCAATTTCCTTGCTGTCTTTTCATATTGCCGTACAAGTTTGAGGGTTTTTTCCCCAAAATGATTTGAAATATGCTTGTGAAGGTTCTCATTCATCCAGGTCATGATGAATGACTTGTACAAGAATCTTATGTACCCTGGAAAATCCCAATTAGCATATAACAGCCAAGTGTCAAGAATAGACATGCTTATAGTGGACAAAAGACTACTACCCAACTTATTAAATGCAGAATATGCAACAAGAGTCCTATCAGACCACTCCCCCCTTGTTGGAAACTAAATCCATACTGGCTTACAGCATTATCAGAGGGAGAAAAACTCTAGAGGGAATGAAAACAGTAACTAGATACCTACAAGCCCACCACCGATTATACCACAGTCTGGGAAGCATTCAAATAACATGTAAGAATGATAATGTCACAGAAAATTATAACAAGATCAAGCAACAAACAGCCGCAACCGAAACAACAGCTCTTAAAAAACTCGACAAAATAACCAAAAACTTCAAACATAACCCCACAATAGACAAAGCACGAGCACTAAAGCAACAAACAAAGCAAATAAAAGATTATTCTTCCAAAGACAAAACCAATATGAATACAGGGGGAAATGCAGAAAATTACTAGCCTACATAACTAACCATGAGCACAAACCCCCTATTCTCACCAATCCAGATTGTAGAAAACTGGTGGACCCCATGGAGGTGGTGAACTACTGAATACTACAAAGATCTATATGCCTCAACATTGAACTACACTACCCCAACCACACACCCCTAACCCGACTGTCTGCTCAAGACCGCCAGATGCTGGAAGATCCCATCTCGGAAATCGAGATCATAAACGCAATTTCCCTCTTAAACAAAGACAAATCTCCTGGCACCGACGGACTCCCTGTCGAGTTCCATGCCTGTTTTGCAAGCTCTTTAGCCCTATATTTAATGGAAGTTTATAATAAAATCACCACCTTTAACACTCAACGACTATTTATGAACATCCAGGCAAAACACAACATCACTGGAACAAGATGCGTAGTAAGCCAGGACGCAGCCAGAGCATTTGACTCTGTGGAATGGGGATTTCTTTGGAGGGTGCTTCACCACTTTGGAATTGGACCAAACTATATCCGGTGGATAAAAGTACTATACACTAAACCCAAAGCCCAAGTAATAGCCAACAGATGGACATCAGAAAGTTTCCTGCTGGGTAGGGGAACACGCCAAGGATGTCTTCTATCACCCACTCTATACGCCCTGGCAGTGGAACCCCTGGCAACCAAACTTAGACTTTCACCACTGATCCAGGGACAACAAACTAATCATCACACAGACATCATTGGACTCTACACAGATGATATGCTGCTATACCACAATGATCAAGAGCAATCTCTAGTTGAGGCTCTCCACATCATTAACTAATATGGAAAATTCTCCGGTCTATCCATAAACTGGTCTAAATCGCAAATTCTTCCCCTAGACAGTTTCCCACCCAACCCAACTAAACCAGAACCAATCCCACTAATCAAATCCAGTTGCATTAAATACCTAAGAATTCAAATTTCCAGAAGATTAGATGATTACATAGAACTAAATATAGATCCTCTACTCAAGCTGATCAAATTGAAAACCCAAACGTGGGCTAAATAACCTCTGGGAGTAATGGGGCGAATTAATCGAATAAAAATTGTACTGTTACCCAAGATACTGTACATACTGTGGCACTCCCCATTATGGATCCCCCTCAAATATTTCAAAATACTGGACTTCATAATCAGACCCTTTATATGGGGATCCACAAGACCCAAACTGGAATGGTCCATATTTAAACCAAGAACAGAACTAGGGAGCCTAGCTGTTCCAGATTTCAATACTTACTACCTGGCATCTCAGCTATCCCATATATACCACTGGTTACACACAGAGGAATTAGATTCTTATGCCTCATAAGAGTACATAACTCCCCAGACCAGAAAAACACAATACAATATATATCCAGAGGTATGAACGGGGTAATTCCTCCCATCCCCATACACCCCCTCATAAAACAAACTCTGAAAGTCTGGGATCTTGCAAGTAAAAAACTTCACCTCCATAAACAACCACTCCACTCTATGGTTCAACAAACACCTACAAGAATTTCTCAACACTCCCAACGTAGAACTGTGGCCCAACTATGGTATCTATCGAATAGCTAACAACACACTCAAGTCATTTGAACAACTAAAACTAGACTTCCAACTCCCTAACCACGTTTTTTAGATACCTGCAACTCAGACATGTATTTACAACACAATTCCGAGACCACCCTCTACGATTTCCTTACAACCCCTTAACAAGGACTTTACAAAACAACCAATCTACCATGCTAATATCCAATCTATATCAACTACTACAGGCCCCACAGGCAAGAGAAGGAACACTCACCAAAAAGAGATTGTGGGAAATTGACCTGGGTCACCTGGATGAAGATGAATGGGATGAAGCCCTAACAGCCAGCAAACAAGTCTCCCCCAAATTTTCCGACAGAATTACACACACTTATATACTCCACAGAACATAAATAACCCCTATAAGACTAGCAAAATCCAAACCTAATTATAATCCTCTATGTCCCAAATGTCAGGGAGCCCCAAGCACTTTCTTTCACCTACTGTGGACATGCCCACAGATACAAGGATACTGGCAGCAAATTGTAAAATGTTTGCATGACAACATGGGCTCCCCCGTAGGAATGGACCCCAAAGCATGGCTGCTTGGAATCATGGAACACATACAAACAGATAAATTTCAACTAGATATTCCTGATGGAAACACAATTTGCTGCAAAAAATTAATAGCAAGAACCTGAATACAAACCACCCTTTCCCAATGGAAAGTAGTTATTAACTCAACATTACCATACAAAAAAGTACTATATAATAATAGAGGATGTATAGGAAAATACAATAAAATATGGGACAGGTGGCACTTATCTGACCAAACATAAAATGACTAGCAACTGGCAATCTCCAGATTATACAAAAGGTAGACAATACCATGAAACAATCAAATAGCAAGCGAATGAAACATTTATCCAAACGACATAAGTACCTTAGAATAGTTGGGTAAAAAGTTTATTAGTTAATAAATTTTACAAATTGACTCTATAGAACTAGAGTTACCTACATAAGAATATAAGACCAATTGCTAAAAACAAGCTACGTTAAATAAATATCTAAGTGGAGTTCTACTAAACTGTGTAATTGCTTAAAAATATGTATGATAACCACTATTTGTAACTCCCCTACTATACTCCTCACCCTTTTTTTTCTGTACCCAAATATCTTCTGTTGTAAACTTCAATAAAATTCCTCCAATAGGAGGGAATTCAAGGAAAAAAAAGTATTATAGGGCTGTGGGTTTAACTATTTGAAATATAAGATATGTTTTATTAGCCATATATCCATTCTTTTCTCTCTATTGTTCAGATATTTAATCTTGAATAGGCATTGTACTTGAGGACATTATTATCTATTAGTCTTACTGGACACACATTAAAAGAGTGGAGAGAGGCCTTAAAAGGGAGGGGGGCTGGAGCAGAGAGCGACTGGTTGCACTTGGTATCACAGAACAAACAGAAAACATTATAAACTGAACTAGTAACAACATAGTAACATAGTAATTGAGGCTGAATAAAGACATATGTCCATCAAGTCCAACCTATTCACCCTCCTTTTTTAACCATACCTAACAGTTGATCCAGAAGAAGGCAAAAAAACAGCATTAAAGGGGGGGGGGGGGGGATTCCTTCCTGACTCCAAACACAATTGGAAAGTATCCCTTGATCAACCAGTCTAGTATTAATACCAGTATTTCTCAATATTTCTTATATTTCTTATATCCAGGCCATTTTTAAAGCTATTCAATGAACTTGCCATTACCACATCTGCTGGAAGACAGTTCCTCAATTTCACCATTCTAACTGTAAAGAAACCTTTCCTAACCTGAAGATGAAACTTCTTTTTCTTCCAACCTTAAAGGATGTCGACGAGTCCTCTGATATGACCTATTAATGAACAATTCACCAGAGAGTTTGTTGAATGGCCCATTAATATATTTGTATAAGGTTATCATATCCCCACGCAAATGTCGCTTCTCCAATGTAAACAGCCCTAACATGTCTAATCTGCCTGCATATTCAAGCCCCTCCATTCCCCTTATTAATTTAGTTGCCCTTCTCTGAACTGCTTCCATTTTCAAGATGTCCCTTTGGTATATGGGATTCCAAAACTGCACCACATATTCCAAATGAGGCCTTACCAGTGCCTTGTAAAGACTGGAATCTATTTCCATTAGAGATTCACTTAGCACAGAGTTATTTATGGTGTAGGTGGCACAGGGATTATTAAATCCCAAATGCATCACCTTACCTTTATTAACATTGAATCTCATGTGTCAGTCTGCTGCCGATTTTCATAATTAAGTCTGCTTGCAGCACTTGCACATCATTTGAAGTTTCCAAACCTCTGCATAGTTTAGTCTCATCAGCAATCACAGAGACCTTTCTCTCAATGCCCCCTTCTAAGTCATTTATAAAAAGATTAAAAAGAAGTGACCGCTTACAACTTTAGCCCACATTTAACACCACTCTTTGTTTGCAATCCAATAACCAATTCTCAATCCATGAACAAAAGTATTCTTCTAGGCCAATAGTCCTCAATTTATACATTAATCGCCTATGTGGCACAGTTTTAAAAGCTTTTGCAAAATCCAAGTATACCACATCCACTGCTGTGCGTAAATCTAAATTCTTGTTTTTTTATAAAAACCAATTAAATTTGTCTTGCATGATCTATTTCTCATAAATCTATGCTCACTACTACTACTACTAAGATCAGTTCTGGAGACAAAGTCAAGGATATGATCCCATAGCAAAGTTTCCAGCATCTTCCCTACCACTTATGTTAGGCTTACAGGTCTATAGTTACCATGCTGTGAACGACTACCTTTTTTGAATATTGGTATTACATTGGCTTTTTTCCAATCCAGTGGCACATCCCCAGACTAAAGTGAGTCTGAAAAGAAGAGAAACAGTGGTCTAGATAGAACTGAACTAAGCTCTTTTAAAATCCGAGGACGTAATCCATCTGGTCCTGGGGCTTTATTGATAACTTTAATCTAACTATTTCCGTACCAATTCCTCCGTCAGCCAGTGTGAATACTTCTCATTTCTACCCTGCATATTATTACAGTCCCTGCTGTAAGGACTAGGATCCTCAATAGTGAAAACCTATGTAAAAAAACGGTTTAGCAGATTAGCCTCTACAACCATCTCAGCCCCATTATTTAATGGCCCCACATTCTCAGTCCTCATCTTTTTACTATTGATATAGTGCATTTTGGGGTTGGACTTGCTTTGTTCTGCTATCCGTGTTTCATTTTCTATTTTAGATAGTTTAATTGCACTCTTTATTACAGCTTTTATACTACCTGTAAGACTGTTCTGTTCCTTCTGATTATAAAATTTTAAAAGCATTATTCTTTTTTTCCATTTCCCTTTTTACCTGAGCATTAAACCATGCAGGTGTGGACCTATTTTTTTTTACACTTGTTCCCTAAAGGTACAAACAACATAAATACAAATATTTGAACCATTGCTGGGGCAACAATTATCCAGCTTATATCTCCCCTGATCTTAAGGGGTCTTATTAGAGAAGCACTCAGGTGCCAATGTAGGGTATCTCGTACATACATCTTTGGCACTAAAATTGAAAGGTGAATAGGCAAGGCGGAGGAAAAAGAGTAGAGCAAAAGAGAAAGGAAAAGGAGAATAAGGGGGAGGAGTGAGAGGTAGAAACTGTAATCCTATGAATAGAAATATGGAGCAAAAGTTAATTATTTTGGAGGTTCCTTATCATAGCCACAAAAGCTCTTCTAAAAGCCAATGGGTGTCCTGGTTTCCAGCTGCAGGACCAACAACAAAGGCAGAGGTTTGGGCGTTTTCTTGGACAGGCAGAATATTCAGGGTTTTAGCTGGTGACTGTGTCTTGTTAGGACATGTGTGTTTGGTTGTATCCTTGTCTAGTTTGGTATACTGAAGGTCATTTACAGTATGCACAAGTCAGTAGGTTAAGTCCTCCCTCCTTCTGCATGTCAGGATGGGATTAGTTATAAATGTTAGCTCAGCCTCCCTACCTGTGTCTTATTTGTTCATGTTTTCTGTGTATGTATTCTCATTTGTTCCAATGCAGCTCTAAGATTGAAGGAACTGGCTGCCTTCTTCTGACCGGTTCACTGTGGGCAAAGCTTCCTTGTCTCGTGAGGCAATCTGGCAGATCACACAACCAATACTTGTTAAGGGGGGCGTGGCTTGCAGGCAAATGGAGTAACACGCACAGACAGTGAGCTCCGGTCCCAAACTTGCCGATTCGTAACATACAAAGGACTAACCTCTTACAAACCTCTCCAGCTGTTGGATAAAAGATACCGGAGATGCCGAGACACGGAACCAATAACAAAAACAAAAATAAAATAACGAAACTTACCTCATACTTTGACACAGAAGAAACGCCGCGAGTTGAGATCCAAGATGGCGCCGACCATCATGTGCGCTCCGCTCCGGGAGACCACATCACAAACGTGGATGATACCTGCAAAAAAGGATTACAAAACCAATGTATAACGCCACAACAAAAAGGAGAAAAGGTACCAAGCTTAAAGACCACTCTCCAGATACACAATAACCAAGATGCCATTACACTCTCACCACCAAACATGGAGGAGGAAAAGGTTATAAAAGGAGCATCTGATGGAAAAGAAAAGCAAGGTAATACATACACTAACAAATGCTTTCAAGATGTACCAGATATAGATGCTCCAATTACCATTAAAGTGTTGAAAGAAATGTTTACCTCCCAGCATAATGCCTTTATTAGAGATGTATCTGCTATGATGCAAGATTTAAAAAAAGACATTTCCGATATTGGTGAGAGAACCCACCATATAGAAAATAAGTTCCAAGAATTCTCAAACTCATATAACGAGTTGGTGGATTCTCACAATTTTCTTAATGAAACAGTAACCAAAATAGAAAATAAACTGACAGACATAGAAAATCGAAGCAGACGCAACAATTTAAAAATTAGGGGAGTCTCAGAATCAATTCAAAATGATCAATTGCTGGATTATACTACAAATCTGTTTAAACTACTACTCCCAGAGGCAACAGAAATAGATCTAGTAATAGATCGAATTCACAGACTACCTAAAGCCAGGTCTGCTCCTCCCAATGCACCAAGAGACATAATATTACGAATCCATTTTTTCCAAATAAAAGATAAACTGGTACTAGCAATGAGAAAAGCTAAAAACTTACCGTTAAAATACCAGGATATACACTTTTTGGCAGATCTGGCACCACAAACTTTAATCCAAAGAAAGCAATTCAAAGATGTAACCACTATATTGAGACTACGGAAGATACCACACGGATGGGGATTTCCCCTAAAACTGAACATAACATTTGGAGAATCACAATATTCTGTGACTTCTAGGGACTCTGCAGTGGAGTTGCTAAAAAAATGGGGTATCTGGAATATCGAAGCTAACAGAGAAGTTAACGCCTCACCTGCTAGAAAATCTCCAACAAGAATCCCGTTGGAATGGGCCACACCTTGACAGCCACTCCTAAAGTAAAGGATATAAAATGTAAAAGTTGAAATATGAACTGATGAAACAAAACAAACATGTGAGCACATTTTAAACGGACATATACAGTGTAACAATGGTATGGGGTTATCCTTTTCCTTTTGTACTTATGAAACAAATAATTATATAATCGAATGCGGGTATGTTTATAAAAAAGTTACATATCAAAGTCAACTGATTGGAATGCAACAGCATAGATTAAATTTAAAATTGTTGGTGGGTAAGAGTCTTGAACATATGATACAGACTACTTGTATGGTATACCAAGTTGCCCCTTTTATAGACATGATATATACCCAATTCAATGTTGAGAGGATAACATAGATCAAAACTAGGCATCTTGCCTGCTGGGGGCTCCTGCATATGCTTGAAACAAATTAACCACAGAGTGGGCCGGGGGGCCCTACAGTGGATAGAGTGTGTATAGGAGTCAACTGATAGGAACTCAACTATATAGATCAGACTAGTTATACGGTTTGGTGGAGGCCCATGTATATATGAAACAACCAAACGTAAAGTGAAATATGAGATACTATTATAACTACGGTTAAATATATACTCAATACGAATGTTATAAACGTAATACCATGGATTAAAACTAAACAAAGTGTCTATGAAGGGTTAAGGAATATGTGAAACATATCATTCATTGGGTATACCTAAAGGTCCCCTTGTCGCTGAGGGTTACTTAAGGGACTAGGATATGAAAACAATAACAAAGACTAAGAATAAACATACTGTTTAATAGGGAGTCATATATAAGTGATTTAACTACTTACAAATACACCAAGAGATCTAGACATAAATATGACAACTGTATATTAATAATAACTGTTAATAATTGTTATGAACCTAGGAACTTAGTTTAAAACCAAGCATATGTTTGTTAAGGGTTCAGTGTACATGAAACAAAATATCCACATGGTAGGATGGGGGTCCCCAGGTATGTGGAAATAATATTATAGAGGTTTACGGAGCTTTATGTGGCAATTCATGATGGGAAATGGGGACATTTGGAAACATATATATATGTGTGGGATTATATAAACGAGTATACAACAGAACACAGAGAAGAAGGAAGGGGAAAGACAAAATCAGACAAGGGTCCAACCTACACGCCAATAATAATATACACCATTATCCAAAATATTGAGAAAAGAGATAAAAACACCCATGTAGCATTGAAGGGAATAACTACAATTTAGTGCCTTATATAGAGTAACAACTAAGGGCAAGTAAAGCCAGGAAAGAAAAGAAAGGGAAAGAAGGAGAATAGGAAAAGAAAGAATAAGGAAAGATAATTTAGCCTCCTATTTAAAATGAGGAAGGAATATCCTCAATCATGTAAATATGTTTGTGTTCAGTTTGTTTTTTATTATGTTGCCATAATTGGCTCAGTTTACTTAACTAGGAATACCCAGGTTGGGAACAGAGTTTACCTGAGAGTTCTCTCTACAGAATATAACATGTGTATAAGTTTCTTCAAAACAAATCAACCCTACACCTAAATGGTAATTAAAATAATGAGCTATAATGTGAGAGGAATGAATTCCCCATTTAAAAGATTTATGGTTTGGAAAGAATCTCTATCAAACAATGTAGACATCCTATGTGTGCAGGAAACACATTTAACCCAAAATTTTGAACATCTCTTTAATAACAATAAATTCCCAAACATTTACAAAGCATCAACAAATAAGAAGAAGAGAGGGGTAGCGATCGCCATCAGAAACACAGTAGCATACGAAGAAAAGAAAGTAATAATAGACAAAAATGGCAGATTTATAATATTACAATGTAAAATAAATAATGAACAGTATATTTTAATCAATGTATATGCTCCAAACAAACATCAACAAAAATTTATAAACAAAGTCATAAACAAAGCCAAACAGATACAAACCTATAACATAATCATAACTGGAGACTTTAATCTTACCCTAGACCCACAAATAGACTCAACAGGAAAAAAAAACACCAATAGGAAGCCAAACCTAAGCAATATAACCATTAAAGAAGACCTTTATGATGTATGGAGAGTGCTACACCCTTTAGATAGAGACTACACATACTTTTCCAAAACACATAATGTACATTCTAGACTAGATACTTTCCTTACAGATAAATGGCTACTACAAAAATTCATTCACTCCAAGATTCTAAATAGATCAATTTCAGATCACGCACCTATTGTTTCATGGATAAAAGAAGATAATAATTTAAACTACACCACACTGTGGAAACTAAACCCATATCTATTGAACAAACCAGAAATTCAATCCTCAATTAAGAACTCAATCAAAGAATATTTCGAATTAAATGATAACGACCAAACAAATCAATTTACAGTATGGAACGCACATAAAGCTGTTATTAGGGGAGAATTCATTAAAATAGCAGCTACCCAAAAAAAAACAAGACTAGAAAAGAAAATGAAGTTAAGAGAACAAATCCAAAAGATGGAAGAAATCCATAAGACATCTCCTACGGACATAAATTACCAAAATCTAAGAGAAGCTAATGAAAAATTACATTATCTCAACATGTACAATTACGATAAATATATCAGACGTATTAATGCTAACTACTATGCACAGGGCCCAAAAGCTACTAAAATACTGGCCAACAAATTTAAAAATAAAGTAGTAAAATCCAAAATACCTTATATTCTCAACCGAGATAATAGTAAAACTTATAATCCCAATGATATAGCAAATCAATTTGCAATATACTACAAAACTCTATATAATTTAAATGAAGAAGTAAATCTCCATAACCCTTCTAGTGAAGATATAGAAGTATTTCTAAATAAAATCAATCTACCCTCATTATCAGAAACACAATTAACTGCAATAAACAAACCAATAACACTATCTGAAATAAAAAAAACTATTTATTGTCTCCCTAAGAATAAAGCTCCAGGAGTAGATGGATTCATAAACGAATACTATAAAACTTATATGGATATAATGGCCCCATACCTACAAAAAATCTTCAAGTTAGCCACAGACGAATCTGGATTCCCTCAAGAAATGTTAAAAGCCACAATTGTCCCCATTCCAAAACCAAATAAGGAAAACTACATGATCCAAAATTACAGACCTATATCCCTATTGAACACCGACATTAAGATATATTCCAAAATCATAGCAAATAGAATACAACCATTACTAGAATCGCTAATCTCCCCAGACCAAGTAGGATTTATCTCCCATAGACAACCCGGGGATAATACAAGAAGATTTATAAATATAATGGAATGGGACGAAAAAAAGAAAATAACCACTCTAATGCTGACATTAGACGCCGAAAAGGCATTCGACCGTTTAAATTGGAGATATCTTGAGGCAGTGCTAAATAAGTTTAATTTTAAAGGATGGATAAATACCGCAATTATGGCATTGTATACCAACCCCTCAGCCACGGTATATATTTCAAATATGCTTTCAAAATCCTTCACTATATCTAACGGAACTAGACAGGGATGCCCATTATCACCCTTGATATTCGATTTAGCAATTGAACCCCTTGCAGAATCGATCAGAAATAACTCTAACATACAAGGAATAAAAATTGGTAACGAAGAACACAAAATAGCCCTATACGCAGATGATTTAATATGTGCCTATTAAGTCCTTAGTACATCTACAAGAACTGTTCAAAGCATACAGCAAAGTTTCATATCATAAGATAAATGAAAACAAATCTTTTATATTGGGCTTAAATGCATCGTTGGCCTTAAAAACCTTTCTATCCGCTAAGTACAATTACAAATGGGAAGAGAATGAGATGACTTATCTGGGAATCAAACTTACCACTCCAACAAACGATCTATTCCAAAGAAATTTTGTCCCTCTTGAACAAGAACTCCAAAAAGACTTACAAAGATGGTCATCTAAATACTTATCTTGGTTAAACAAATGTTCGATAATAAAAATGCTAATACTACCAAAGCTACTATACAAATTTAGGACCATTCCTATTTTGATACCGGACTCGTATTTCCATAAATTACAGATGGAGATAAATAGGTTTATTTGGAATGGGAGGAAATCCAGAATAGGCATATCCATTTTGTCTAAGACTAAAAAATCAGGAGGTATAAACTTCCCAGTTATTAGAGATTATTACTATTCAGCCATTATGGATCAATTGAAATCCTGGTTAAATGAAAATTCACAGAAGAAATGGCTAAATATAGAACTATATATGAATAATGGTAATTCTCTTAAGAGTAATCTAGATTTGTCCATACTACAAAATAGGAAGGTTGCATCTGATTATATACCAATTACAACAACCAACAATGTTTGGTATAGAATTTCTAAAATACACGACCTAAGGAAATCATACTTGCCTTGGGTATCAATTGAGAGTATGAAGAGATGTATAGAGGGTCTGAATATCTGTCACTGGAGCAGAAACGGTCTCTCCCAATTAGAGGATCTTGTTGAAGATTCCTCATTCATTCCATTCCAGATTCTAAAACAAAAATTTAGATTAAAAGATAGAGACTGGTACTACCATTACCAAATAATTAGCTATTTAAAGAAAATACCCTTCCTTTTTGGAAGAAATGAACACAGAATAATAGACCTATGCCTTCTAGAATCGCCTAAAAGAAAGAATATTTCAAAATTTTATTCATTAATCAACAGTAAGGACACGTTTGTGAAACTTAAATGCATAGATAGGTGGGAGAGAGATCTGAATATGGAAATTCGGGAACCACAATGTATAAAGGCATTTCAGCTCACCTTTAAATTGTCCAAATGTATAACACATTGGGAAGTTAACAAAAAATTATTCTATCGATTCTACAGAACTCCCAGTATCCTTAATAAGTGGTATAAAGAAACATCCCCAGAATGCTGGAGGAAATGCGGTAATGGCACCTTATTACACATATGGTGGGATTGCATTAAAATAAAGAAAATGTGGTATAAAATATACAATTTACTGAGGAGTATATTGGAACACGATATAATTCCCAACCCAGGTTTGTCCTTGTTGAATTTAGGATTGGATAAATATAACAATTCACAGAAAACTATTATATACCATGTCTTTACTGTTGCCAAAATACTTATAACCAAAAAATGGGGAACTAACAAAATACCTAGCATAAAAGAAATAACCATAATGTTAAACAGAAACATGAATTACGAAAAAATGTTCGCAATCTCACAGAACAGTTTTGCGAGATTCTATAAAAATTGGGAATCTTGGTATATAGATGACAGATCGCTAACTATATAAATCGAGTTACAGGGAATGTAATAGGTACGGGCTTAGGAATAGAGGAATATAAAGTGTATGAGGTTGTGTGATGTCTCGAGGATAATCTGTAAATTTAAGGAGAGAAGCTATAGAGAAAATACTGACTCAATGTAAACTGATGTTATATGGTATAAGTTATATGATATATGTTTTTGTTTTGTTTTTTTTTTTTTGTTTTTTTTTTTTTGTTAAATAATATAATAATGAATGAGCAAAGACTTCCTCAATACGAATGTTAAATCGAATGCTTTTCATGGTTAACGCTCAATTCACAAAATTCTAATAAAAACTCAATGATTAAAAAAAAAAAAAAAAAAAAATACTTGTTAAGACGTGGCATACACATCATAGTAGAGGTATGTAGACATCATAGTAGACTCTGTGTCTTCAGCGTGTTTTGACTTATTGTCTGTTCCTTCACTGTTCTCTCTACCTGCCAGCAGCCCTATGGCTCTTCGATTTTCCTGTAGCTAGCCTAATGTCTTCTAAGAGGAGATCCAGGGAGTGAGTAACAGATGAGAGTGTATCCTCCCTTTGGTTTGGATCACGTCTGCCTGTTATACATACTGTGTTATTCATTACCTTCCCATTTTTTGCTCCTGTTTAGGAAATCCTCTGGTGCTCCAATCCACCAATCTGTCAGGAAAGTATATAGTCTGTTGTAACCCTCCTCTACCTGCCAAGAAATTCTGTGTTATGCTTTCCATCCAGACGCGATGAAAAGACTTTAACTAAAAACATCACTGTTTTATCCCTAATTCCTTCTACCTCTGTAAAAAATAATGATGTGCCTAGAACCAAGATGTCTCTGAAGGAGAGTTGGAAGAGGAACAACAGCCTATAGCATCTAACCTTGATTATGCTTCAGTGGAGTATTAAATTATCCTCATGAGGGGTGTGTGGCAAGATGGCGCTGTGAATAGACACATTCAGTGAGAGCTCCGTACCGTACACCTTGCTAGATTGCTTGAACTGCAGTTAAAGGGCATGTCCACCCTTATAAAAAATTTCCCCCATATCATAGTATATCTTCATAAGTCAAAAGTAGTCTCAATTTCCGAATCCTCATCTTTATCTGGATCAGATAAAATAACAGAGGACGTTTCAGAAAATAAAGAAGTGTCCACATCCGAAGATTGTTGCCTCTTTCTACTCTTCTTAAGGGCTTTCCTGGAAGTTGAAGCTTCCTGTACTCCCTTAGCAATTGCAGTTTTTACATACTCCATAAAGGAATCCATTTGGCTAACAGACATTAGGATTAGGAGTGGTTAAATCTATTTCCTCAACTTTGTCTTCCCTCTTAGCATGCTTGTCAGAGGTTGAGACACTAGGAAACAAACAAAGGGATAATAGCTTTTAGCTATATGCCTCTAAACTCAGCTCTTTTAAAGGAAAAACAATACTTACCTAATGCTTACCTACTACCTTTAGGGTTGTGACCTTTGCTCCCGCTTCCAGAATCCATACAAAAAAAAAGTATAGACTGGTAAGCAGTGGCACAGAAAAAATGACAAAAATCAAAAGCTAGATTCAAAAATGCATATGAGTGGAAAAAAAAAATAGGGAGTAGACTTACATCTATCCGTAGGTACAGAGTCCTGCTACTGCACAGCCAGAATACTGCTATCTCCACACAGAACGCCGGTCTCTGGAGGTCTGCCAAACAAACAGCCGCATGCGCTGCAAACTACAACTCCTATAATGCCTAAAACCGAAAGTCGCGCCTTTCTGACGTCACTTCCGGTCGTGTGCAAGGGTCGAAAAACAGCGCGAAACACTGGATCCATGCAGGCAAGGCTGAGAGACCGGAGTCCAACCCCGGTCACTACAGGGTCCTTTCCCCTCTGGCACTCGGAGGTGTGACTTGTGGGGGAGCATCAGGCCGAAGAGAGCTAGGGAGATACATCTGTTCACTTGACAGGAAACACTGAAAAAGAGGGTTTGCCAGGGAGTAGCAGATCCTTTTATTTCAGCTTTCCCTGTTCACATCCGGGGACCTGGCCCAGTCTGCTCTCTTCTCATTGGTTGTTCTTCCCTTTATATTCTCCTTTCACCTTATCCTCTCTGCCCGTTATAGTTTGTGGTTTTTCCCTTACTCGTGGTGTGATCTTGTCCAGTGTTCTCCGTTTTCTGCCTGTTAACCCGTTTATGACTGTTTGCTGCCTGCCTTGACCTTTAGCCTGTTCCTGACTATTCTCTTGTCTCATCCTCCGGTACTGTGCTTCACTGTCTGACCTTCTGTTGCTGACCTACTACTCTATCCTGACCTCGCTCTTGCATTCTGATTTTGTACCTTGCTGTCCAGCTCTTGCTGGTTGTGCCCTGTCCGCCTAGTGCGCTCCTGGTTTTCTCGTGTATTCCTGGCCTCAGCTCAGATACCCCACACCCTAAGGGCTAGGCCCCACTTATGCGTTTTTATACCGATTTGCGATCTGCTTACTATTTACGGTGCGCAATGACACATACATTATAATGTAAATTGCGACAAGTATGCCCCACTATGAGCAATGTGTTGTGATCCGTTGTCAAAACGCGCGCGTTCATCATTTTTGGTCCGTTTGTGTCCGCAATGCGCAACAATCAAAATCTATGGAAGCGCAAAAAAAATGGACATCAATTTTACTCTGTTTTTTTTTGTGTTTTAACCTGAATTCTTCCAGTGATGTCACTTCCGTTTCCTGTTTAGGGTGTAGTCGGGCTGTGGAGGTTGTAGCTGGTTTGTTGTGGACATTGGGCCTTGTGTTTTGCACCTTGTATTTTGCAAAATTTGTGGGACTGTGATTGTCATGGCCACCACCACAAAATCCCTGTGTACAGAGGATTTAATAATTAAGGTACAGCAGTACCCACAATTGTATGATAAAACTTATACACAATACAATGACAACAACAGAATTAGACAGATTTGGAGAGATATTGGGAAAGAATAATATGAAGAGGAATGGGACACATATTCAGCAAAGATTAAAGACCAAAAAGGTACCAAAAAATTTAAATTTTTACTTTATTTGTTTATAACATAAAATATTTTACAAATACTTATTTATTGCTTATAATTTCCACAGTAAAAGATATGAAAACAAGATGTCGCTCAGTCAAAGACAACTTTAAAAGGGAACTCAATGCTGAACGTGAGGAGGGGCGTAGTGGCTCTGGAAGCAGCAGGAGAATAAAGTACATTTTGCCAGCATGGAGTTTGCTCAGTGAGTATCTCATTAATAATAATTATAAACTGATATTAAAAATTATATATTTATGACAAAAAGGTTTTTTCAAAGTTCTGAGGATAACATCCCAGATGATAATGAACAAGACTCCTCTGCATCATTGACAAATGTAGGAACTATTCCTGAAGAGGCTGATTCGAAATCTGGTGAAAATCCAGCACCTTCTACAGCACCTGCTACAGGCACATCACCAGTTCGTCCTCGTCCTCCGGTTGTTTGACCATTATCTAAAACAATACAGAAAAAATCAAAGGATGATGAAGTTATCAATCTGTAATGTCTATTGTTAGTCAAAAACAACAAGAGAGTGCAGATTTGTTAAAAAAAAAAGTCATATATATATATGCTTTAAGTTTGGTCCCAATGTTTAACAAAGTTTCTGAGGATGACTGGTTTTCTTTCACATGTTCCATTTCTGATACCATATGTTCATACATTAACAAGGCTCCGATGGCACCATACCAACCAGTAATATGTAGACCACCTGTATCTTCTGCACCATACCAGATACAGATGTCAGGTATGCCACAGCAACCACCAATGTCATCTACACAATACCACACACAAATATCTGCTGTGCCACAGGAACCTCCAATGTACTTTAATCAACAATGCCATTTTCAATCACAGCAGCAATATCCACATTACCCACCATATCGCAGAACACCAACAACAAATCAGGTGTTATCACCAAACAGTTCTGCAAGCCACTCTAGTCCACGTGCCCACGTACTAAATCTAAGCAGATTTAGTATCCCCTACACAGTTATCAGATGGTTCTGCTTTATCTTCCTCCCCTGAGGAGTACTAAAAAAATCATTTTTATGCAAACTTAAAATATTATTATGCACCTCAGGTTGTAGAGTATTTGTACCCTGTTGGGTTTTACTGTGTGATACCATTTTTCTGCACACAGAACATTAATATTATACTCCTCCGGTTGTAGGGCATTTGTGTACCCTCAGTTGGGTTATTTAACTTTTTTTATACCATGTTTTGTTCTGCACACAGAACATTATTTAATATGCACCTCAAGTTTTTTAGGGCATTTGTGTACCCTTAGTTGGGTTATTTAACTATTTTTATACCATGTTTTGTTCTGCACACAGAACATTATTTAATATGCAACGCAGTTTGTAGGGCATTTGTGTACCCTTAGTTGGATTATTTAACTTTTTTTATACCATGTTTTGTTCTGCACACAGAACATTATTTAATTTGGACCTCAGGTTGTAGGGCATTTGTGTACCCTTAGTTGGGTTATTTAACTTTTTTATACCATGTTTTGTTCTGCACACAGAACATTATTTAATATGCACCTCAAGTTTTTTAGGGCATATGTTTAAGTTGTGCTATGTATTATGTGAAACCATTATGTGAAAACATTAATATTCTGCACCCTCAGGTTGTAGTGCAGGATTACCTTGTGTAATATTTATATAATACACAGATATGAGTATTGAAAAGCTCTTGTCTCTTTCTAAATATGTCAGAAGATGGATACAATAATACATTTTATGGAGTATATAAATATGTTTGCAAAAAAGCAAAAAAATTGTCGTTTTTTTTATTCCACATAGTTATAAAATAAAACATCAATCATCTAACTAAGGTGGGATTATAAAGGTCATGTCCCTCCCAACCCAAACTTCATTGGCCCAAGAACATTACTTACCATCCAGGGATCCTGTGGCCTCAATCCCCTGTGCAGATTCTAGCTATTATATATATAGCTATATATATATAATAGTAATATTAGGTATAGATTTTAGAGTTAACATGCCCTTGCTAAAAAATTCTAAATAAAAAAAACACTATACACAACCAGGTGAAGTATAATAAACTTATTTTATAACACAAACATAAAATTTCAAAAATAATTTTCCTGCCAAGGCACTGATCCTTGGGGAGTCAAAAAATATTCAGCCATTCTCGGTCTAACACTAAGTCCATTAATTGAACCACGACAAACATGCTGGTGAAGATTGTCCATGGAATGTGTTGTATCCACTTGCAAAAGAACCCCTTCTTTTTCTCTTACATAGTTGTGAAGGAGACAGACAGTCTTAACAACAGTCACAGCATGGTTGGGATACATATTCATGGCAGTATGTAGGATCCTCCACTTATTGGCAAGGATACCAAATGAACATTCTACCACCCTCCTTGCTCTGCTGAGTCTGTAGTTAAACACTCTCTTCACATTATCCAAGGACCTTCAGGCAAAGGGCCTCATCAAATGATCAGAGAGTCCAAAATCCTCATCAGCAACAAAAACAAAGGGGTGGGGCTGTGGTAGTGGTAGATCCAAATCATTATTTTGCAGCTTTATTGCAAATCTGCTGCGTTGAAACATGCTGGCATCATTACAGCTTCCATATGACCCCACATCTATATATGTGAACTGTAATCTGCATAAACCACAGCAAGCAGAACAATGGAGAAGTACTTCTTATAATTGAAGTACCTGCTGCCGCTGTATTTGGGCATTACCAGTCGTATGTGCTTCTCGTCAATTGCACCAACACAATTTGGGAACTAATATTTCTCCCAAAACTGCTGGCTAATCTCTCACCACTTCTCCTTGTTGGGAAATGGCATGTATTGTGGCTGCAGCTTCTCCCAGAGCAATGTACAGGTGATGTACATTCCTGAGAGAATGTCCAGATGCGAGAAACCTGCAATCGATAAAAGAGTTATAAAACATGAAAAAATATATACAACATGGTACAGTACATTGGTCTTTCTACTATGATACACACATACATACATACCTCAGAGTGATAATGAGCCTTTCTAAAGATGATATGCTCCTTCTGAAGCGGGTATTTTCTAAGGTAAGCACATCTTTCATACATGCCAGAAGGTCATCAAAGCTGAAAAGTAATTAGAAATATTGTAATTTATACGAATATTGCACATTTCAAAAACACACACCTCACAACTTTTAACAAGACAAAAACATATAATATCATATATTTACAAACCTTGAGATGGTCATCTGAGTATAAGACATAAACTTGTCTGTAAGCTGACAAAGATCTTCGGAAAGGGTCCAGAACTGTCCCTTCTCCTCCCTCTCCAGCAATAAAGGGTGCACCCAGAATCTTCTTCTGCTGCTTCTGCGTCTTTTATACTCTAACATCACTGAGAGCAGTAACAGAGGACTCCCAGTAGTGCTGCTTCTGCGTCTTTTATACTCTAACATCACTGAGAGCAGTAACAGAGGACTCCCAGGAGTAATCAGGAAAAATCTCAGGAAACATCATTGCCAGCTCTCCTCTCACACAACACCAACCGACAGAGTGACAGGAAGTGACTTCACAGGAAGTGACAAAATTTTTACAATTTTACAAAAACACACAAAAAAGTACATGTAAACGCATAAAAAAAAACAGAAGCAGCGCATCAAATCTCTTGTAAAAACGCACGCAATCGCTATTGCGCTTTTACATGCGCATAAGTGGGGCCTAGCCCTAAGTCCAGGGGGCAACCAATCCAGGGTAAGCGCTACAAGCCTCCCGGCAAGCGGGGGCTTGTCTATTGGTGAAGTGGGTGGTGTTAGATCAGGGTATTTGGGCTGAAGGAATACACATGAATACGGAGCATCACAGACCTATGGAGATTATGACATCCTACATTACAGGAATTTACATGCTATTCTAGCCCACCGCACACACTCGAGAATAGATTATTTCCTAACAAACCACAAAGTACTGCCAGTGATCAAAGAAATTGCCCACCTACCACAAGGCATATCAGAACACTCGCCATTTCTTTCCCAGACACATCTGGTTGGATCAGATTCTGGAGATTCAATCCATTCTGGATATCCTTAGTCCCACAACCAGACGCAATACAAGAACAGCTTGAAATGTATGTGGAGGCAGACCTGGGCCTAGAAACCTCTAGAGTCAAATGGGACTCTTTTAAAGCATATATCTGTGGCTGTTAACATGCTACAGTATCCTATATAAGAAGAATCACTAATGAAGAGGAATTGCCAATTCCAGACAGTTCGGGTTGTACAGGTGAACTAGACAGGGGTGCCCTCTCTCTCCAAACCTCTTCACCATAGCCATTGAGGCATTTGTGATACAGATCAGAACTCACCCTCCGATTACAGAGTTCAGATTGGAACAATTGAAAGAATGCATAGGATTATATGCAGGCAATATGATTCGGTATTTGGAGAGCGAGGGTACCACATTAACTACAGCCATGTAGTTGATAGACACATTTGGAACATACTCTGTGAACTGGCAAAAATCAGTACTTTGCCCACTAGATGTTCCATATATTACATTGCACAAAACACAGAAAATTGTTGTAGGGGAGGGAACAAGGGTAAAGTAATGCAGGAGACAGAACAAATGCCTGTTAAGTATCACATCCCGATATGCAACTCAGTGCAAGTACACAGATAGAGTTGGAGCATAAACTTATGGTTTTCTGCCAAGAGTCAATATCCAGATGGAGCTCTCATGTCGGGAAACAGCTGAACGTGTTTAGCCTCAACACCGTGGGCTTCTTCCGCAGATTAAAACAAAGGTTTTAATCATGACTTTACAAACACTGAGGGCAGAGGGAATAAGAAAATAGAAGCCTAGTGCACACCAAATTCAATTTGCATACATGCTTATTCCCTATATGATGCTGATTGGGTGTGCACTAGGCTTCTATTTTGTATGTATACTATATTAAATTGGTCACTAGTTGCACTTTATAATGGATATATACTATCCCATCTTTATATATTTTGTGTATTACAATGGGGGTTAGACCAAGCCTCTGGGAATGTGTACTCCACCCAAGTTAAGGTCATGTGCTAAGGTGAGTAAAGTTCTTATAGCAGGAAAGGTAGTCCAAAGGAAGCTAGCCACAGTGCAGCAAGGACTTTTAGCTCATAAAAGGCAAGAACCTTGAAGTGGTGACTGGGCTTAAAATAATTTGGCCAATTTATTGAACTAATTGCTTTTATTTATCCAGAGAGAATGGCAGGCTTTTTAAAGCATCATCATAGAGGGAATAAACATGTTAGCAAATTGAATTGGGTGTGCACTAGGCTTCTATTTTGTATGTATACTATATTAAATTGGTCACTAGTTGCACTTTATAATGGATGTATACTATCACATCTTTATATATTTTGTGCACTAAAGAATTGCATTTTGTCCCAATTGGAACCCAATCAGAACCTACAGAAACTAATCTTCCTCCCGGAATCCCTGAGAGGACAAATCCACAGTACAACTGACAAATCCATAACTAAAGACACAAGTTTGGGGAGGTTAGGGAGTCCCCCTAGGTTGACACAATGTGTACATGTAAATATCATATTAAATGTAAAATTAATTTAATTACTTAAATTCGGAGGACAGCTTCAATTATGGCTTTCCATGCCCTGCATCTGGGTGCTCGTTGGGACATCCAGGTAAGAACAATGGTGCGCCTAGCATAGAAAAGAGTATTACGTAGAAGTGTCAAATGCACCCCCTCCCAGTCCCCAGTCCCATCTACTCCCAGCACACATAGTCTGGGTTCCGATGGTATAGGTACCTGAAATATCTGCAATAACACCCTTACCATCCCATCCCAGAACACTAACAGGGAGATTCAATAAAAGCTCTTATCGTTAAAAATGGTGCTAATTTTGCCCTAACCAATCAGATCTTTTTTAACATTTGAAAGCTAACATCTGATTGGTTGGGGAAAAATTAGCATCATTTTTAACGATAAGAGCTTTTATTGAATCTCCCTGTAAAACTCTTAGACAAGTCCACATTAGATGCCAAAAATCAGCATATGATTTGTGGAATTTAGGGCAATCCGAGGTGTTGGTTAAAGACATGTGTAATAATCTATGTGGGGAAAGATACACCTGATGTAGAATATAAAACTGCATCACGGGGGCACCTGAGTGTGGGATTCGGCTATCTCTGCCCAGTCTAATTCACTAAGTTTAGCTATGTATATGCTCCATTTTTGTAAAAGTGTAGTCTGATGGTCTGTATGACTTCTATCAATGAAAAAAGGATGCTAATTGTCACGGGTCTGACCACAGGTGCACCTAGATCCCCCTTCTAGGCAAAATAAGGGTTACAGAAATCACTACAAGAGTGATTCCGAGCACCAACACAGAATAAAATAATGTGCACCCTGTGTAGGTAGACAAATATATATAAACAGGGTTATTCAATAAAAGTTCTAATCGTTTAAAATGGTGCTAATTTTGCCCCAACCAATCAGATCTTAGCTTTCAAATGTAGATTGGTTGGGGCTAAATGAACACCATTTTAAACGATAAGAACTTTTATTGAATCTCCCTGATAATATCCACAAATCACAATAACTCTATTATGAACATATAAAAATATATAACATTTATTATAATAATTATTAAGTACCAAAAGCCGGCCAGCTAGTAAAAAGTTAAGAAGACATACACTAAAACATTTTAATAACATCTAAAAACATCATATAATAATGCAGTAATACCCTAAACCCTAAATCAGTCCGAAAGGAAGCCACTGAACTTAGTCCCAATGCGACGATCCTGTAATAAAAATGTAAAGTTCACAGAATAATTGAAACAAAAATGGTTCCAATTTAACGTTTCCAGTAATAATATAGCAGTCAATTTGTGTGCACACAAGAAACTTTATATGTGATGATCAAGCAAGGATGTGTATACATCACCGCTCTTATCAAGTAGCGTGGGTATTCCTCCTGGTGTTCGGACGGTCCCCCGGATTTAACACTTAGCAGCTATCCGTGGCCTTGGCTCTTGGGATCCGCTTCACAAATTGGTGAACAGCACACCTTACTTCCGCCAGCACCAACACGTCACTGGAATACAAATACTTCCTATTTCCGGAAAAAGGAGCATCACCACAATGCGTTTTGCTCTTTGGAGCTTCATCTATGTCTTTATTCAACCTTAATTACTATCTATCTAGCAAGCAAGTGTGTATTCAGGAGACTCGGAATCTCAATTATAAGGTGTGGGGTGAGAGGAATGTTGAGAGTCTTGAAGATACTTGAATAGAGATGTGATAGGCAGGGAGAGACGTTGCTGTAGGTCAGAAAAGGGTATTAATGTATTGTTGTGTATGATTTGGTGAAAATATATAATCCTAATAGGATTTCCAAAAAAAAGGTTGTGTACCCTGTGTTATTTAGTACTGCTTGACCTGAGGAGAGAGAAGTGTATCTCTCGAAAGATTGTCTGTAAAAATGAACTGTTAGTTCAAAATAAAAAGGTATCCTACAGAACTCATCTTTTAGTATTTATTTCCTATTATCTTAGGTATGCATTGGTCAAAGGCTCATATTCCTTTAATAAATTGGTTTTTAAGGTGGAATAACATTTCCTTCTCAGTTTTGCCAACAGTCCTGTATTGTCTCTTCAGTGCTAGCAATAAGAGATGAGCCTCCTGAAGTCCTTCTGCCGCTTGCTTATGCTGAATTCTCTGATGTCTTCGATAAGAAGGCAGCTAATGTATTACCTCCTCATCGCATCTACGTTTGTCCAGTCGAGTTATTACCAGAGGTGGAAATTCCTTTTGGTAGAATTTAAAACGAAAATTTGCAAAAAGGTTTCATACGACATTCCACTTCTCCAACAGGGAGAAAAGCATATTTTTTGTGGAAAAGGATGGAACTCTTCACCAGTGTATTGACTATAGAGCCCAAAATAATGTTACAGTTATAAACAGGTACCCTCTTCCTCTTTTTCGAGAATTGTTTCAGAGATTGAGGTCAGCAAAATCTTTACCAAACTAGATCTTAGTGGGGCCTACAACTTGATTAGGATAAAAGAATGGAGAATGAGTGGAAGACAGCTTTTCGTTCTAGATATGGCCACTTTGAATATTTGGTCATGCCTTTCAGTCTATGTAACCCTCCTGCAACATTCCAACACTTTGTGAATTACATTTTTCGTGACTTTGTAGATTATTTCTTAGCAGTGTACTTTGATGATATACTAATCTTCTTTTCCAACCTGAAAGAGCATTGTATCTAACAGTGGCGTATCTACGTTAAAACATTTGGGGCACAAGTCCCGGATATTTGGCAAAGTGCCCCGAATGTTTTACCTGAAGGTAAAACCAGAAGTGCCCCAAACATCTGGATTTCTCGGCTGCACGATAACCTCTGGGCATGTTGCGCTGCCGGGCAATTACGTTATGCACAACACAGAATTTAGATAGATGGATAGATAGCAGAGTTAGTTAGATTTTTTCCAGGAAGTTGTTTATTTGACACTTGTTGGACATCATCCATACAGATAAACACTTTTATTGTAGCAGAAAAAAATTTTTCCGTCCTGACAGATCACCTTCAGATTCAATTTTTCAATTTAATTGCACCAGACTTTATCTATACCATTAACGATACAATTGATGTACAATCATGGAGTTCGTACGACGATTGTACAACAAAATTGCATAGTGTATGGGCCCCTTTAGATAGATAATAGGTAGATACATAGATAGATAGATAGATAAACAGAGTTAGATAGAGAGACACAGAGAGATAGACAAGAAGCAGATAGACATAGATAGAGAGACATATAGACAATAGGCAGACAGACAGAGTAAAATAGATAAACAATAGGCAGATATATAGACAGAAATAGATATACAGAGAGAGAGAGGGACAGATAGAGATAGATAGGGGCAGAGGTCCATGTACAAGGTACAAGATGGTCTCCCTGGCCAAAGGTGTGGGAAAGTGTCTGACTACAACTGAACACAAATACCTTAAGGAAAAATGCTGTAATGGCGGCTCCCGTCTTCTCCCCGCTCCAATCCACATCAGACCTTGCTTTTCTTGCTTACACCCAACGTGTGTGCTTGGGAACCCAAGGGTCTCACCTCTATTTATAGTAAATTACAAGAAAGATGGTCCGCCGCACCAATCACATATGGTGTATCCGGTCAACAACAACCGGATCAGGCAGAAGTTTTTTTCTAATTAAAAAAACATCTTTTATTTTCCAAAATTGTTAAAAAACAGACTGGCACCGGGTAACAAGTGTAAGAGAAGCTGTCTAACGCGTTTCGGGTTTACCCCTTACTCATAGACACAATCCCAAATCGCAAAGGCACACCCTCCTTTTAAGAGGGAGTTAACCAATTAAAAAGGTTACATACCTCATACATGTGATTAACCCTACGCACCCAAACTAGAGACCAGTGTTGTCAATTCTAAACCCATGTTTATACTCAGTGGTAGAATTATTCAATAGCCATTAGTACTTTTCACCAAATCCAATCTAAAAAATCATAATAACTAAATAAGAAAAAAAAACAATAATATACAAAGGATAATAAACAAATACAAGAACAAATAAATAAAATGTCATAACATGTGAGCAGGTAGCAAGTTCCATGTTTAACAAATCAGGCTGTTAAAAAAGGGGATAGTCAGACTAACAATGCTATATCCCACCTATGATTTAACCCTTTGAGGGATCTAGAATCCAACTCTAAGATCCAAAACGCCTCCCTTTTATTGAGGTGTTCAAGCTTGTCCCCCCCTCTAAGGTTCTTTCTAGTACGCTCAAGTCCCTGAAAGGAATAAAATGAAGAATCTCCCTCTGAACAGTCCAAAAAATGCCTACCAGCGGGTGTCCTTATATCTTTTTTTGATATACTGCTAAGGTGTTCCCGGATACGCTCCTTCAATGGCCGCACTGTATGGCCTATATACGGTTTATTAAATTTTTTACAGGTAAGTAGATATACTACTCCCCGTGTACAACAATTGATATAGTCTCGTATTTCGTAAGTTTTTTGTGTCACCTCTGATTTGAACATGGAACCTACTTTTACAACATTACATGATTTGCAACGTGTATGGCCACATCTAAATGTACCCACTGTTGTAAGCCACGCTTTTTGTTTATTCCTTTTCCTATCAGGCCAACATAGGCTGGGGGCTGCCAGATTTCGGGATAGGGATTCCTCTTATAGTATAGTATGCCCGGGATGGCAGCTCCCAGCCTATAACAAAGTATTTCGGGCTATGGATTTTCTATATACATTTGTTTCAATTTTCCCTGTGTTTATATTACCTGATAATGATAGATCCAGGAATTGCACCATATCCACATGTATATGTGCTGTTAATTCCAAATGCCTGTCATTCAAATTAACATAACTGACAAAGTCTTGGGCAGATTCAAGGGACCCATTCCATATAAGGAGTAGGTCGTCTATGTATATCCCGTACCAAACGATCTTGTCTTTAAATGGATTAATACCTCCAAAGATGTGGGACTCCTCCCACCAACCCATAAATAGATTGCCGAAGGCGGGTGCAAAAGACACGCCCATGGCAGTCCCACATCTCTGGAGGTAGTAAGAGCCATCAAAGTAAAAGTAATTGTGTTTCAACAAAAATTCAATAGACTGCAAAATTAATTCACACAGGTCATCTGTATATGATGACATCTGATTGATGTTTTACAAATAAACCCTGATCATGTCTAATTATAGAATATAAAGACTTAACATCCAGGGTAATCCATAGATTATCGATGACCAATCCTGTTGGTCCATCTTTTGTAGGACATCCTTGGTATCCTTAAGATACGATTTTAGTGATGTCACCAAGGGCTGCAAATAAAAGTCAAATAGTTTAGACAAACCCTCTCCTAGCGATCCTATACTAGAAACTATGGGTCTTCCCTCTGGCTTTTTAGCATCTTTGTGAACCTTGGGCAAATGATGAAAAATGGGAATCCTAGGGGTCTCTACTGATTTTTCACTTTTATCACTTTCCGAGAGAACTATGTATGTATCGACAAATGATTTTAGTTTTTCATTAAATACTTTAGTAGGGTCAGCTCTCAATTTAGTATATGTATTTTGATCGTTTAGTTGTCTATATGCCTCGTCCATATATTGGACCGTATTCAAGGCTATGACAGCACCACTCTTATCTGCCATTTTTATTGTAATTGACTCATCCTGTATGATTTGTTCCAATGCTTCACGTTCACCTTTAGTTAGATTATGGGGTCATTTAAAGTTGTTCTAACCTTACTCTGCAACCTCCTCAACTCGTCTTCCACAATCTGTTGGAAAAGTTCAATGTTTTCAGTACGTGAGTTCACAGGATAGAGTATAAACATGAATATTGGGTTTAGAATTGACAACACTGGTCTCTAGTTTGGGTGCGTAGGGTTAATAACATGTACGAGGTATGTAACCTTTTTAATTAGTTAACTCCCTCTTAAAAGGAGGGTGTGCCTTTGAGGTTTGGGATTGTGTCTATGAGTAAGGGGTAAACCCGAAACGCATTAGACCGCTTCTCTTACAATTGTTACCCGGTGCCAGCCTGGGTTTTAACAATTTTGGAAAATAAAAGATGTTTTTTTAATTAGAAAAAAACTTCTGCCTGATTCTTGTTGCGGGCCCGATACACCATATGTGATTGGTGCAGCGGACCATCTTTCTTGTAATTTACAACTGAACACAACAGTAAGTTTAAAATGACCAAATTGCTACCGGTATATAATAAAATTGCCAGTTTACTGTGCCTTTGTGTCAATAATTTGTGTCTCTCTGTCCAACTCTCTGATCTCTATCTCTGTCTGTCTATCTCTGTCTGTCTATTTTACTGTCTTTCTGTCTGTTTATCACTATCGGGCTGTGTGTCTATGTTTGTGGTTGTTTATCTGTCTGTCTGTATCTCTATTAAGTACACAGTGGGTGTGGCTTAATTGGGATGGAGAATGGGGCGTGGCCTAAAAATTTTGCTACAGGTGGCGCATGGAGTGCCCAGGAGTGCCCCATATCTTCTTAGACCCTAGATACGCCCCTGGTATCTAAGTCAAAAACTATTATCTCTGGATTCATGATCTATATGCTAAATTGGAGAAGTGTGAATTTGAAAAAAGTTATATTCCTTTTTTGCGTTTTATTATCTCTCCACAGGGAATATCAATGGAAGAAAATTTCTGCCATTCAGGATTGGCCAGTTCCGTCTACTTGCAAATAGGTTAAAAAATTCCTTGGATTCGCTAACTTTTATCACAGGTTTATCAAAAACTTCTCCACTATCATTCTTCCATTGACTCTTTTAACAAGAATTCATGTCTCATTCTCCTGGACAGAGACTGTCCAACGAGCCTTTGACCAACTAAAAACTGCATTTATTTCAACTCCCGTTCTAGTTCATCCTGATCCATCTTTCCCATTTGTCTTAGAAGTCGACACATCTGAATCTGCTCTGAGAGCAATTCTTTCACAAAGAATCCTATATGGTAAAATGCAAATGTGCGTCCCTGTGTCCATGTGTGTGTGTCCTGCAGTTACCTCTTTTTGCCACTTGGTGTGCATTCTATTCCTCAGGCTGCTGCAGTTTCCCTCCAGGCAATTACAGTGTGCATTGACAGTGCTCTACCTCCCCCGCCGCAGCCTCTCAGCCCCTTCATTTCCTTTCGTGCAGGAAAGTCTTTTACTGTGCGGCATAATTTACTTTTGCGTACCTCCATCAGCGTACCTTCAGTAAAAACACGCACCGGTTGATTATGCACATGCGCAAAACGCCAGGTGATTATGCTCGGAAAGCGTTGTCATGGTAACTGTTTAGACGCTGAAGCGTATGGATGGCTGCACAGTCCCTGCTATTTCCAGGTAATAGCGTAACAGTTAAAGAGACAGAAGACCTCTTTAGAGAACACACCTAAAGGAAAAGGACAGTTAGCTTATGGAGGGCTGAGGGAAAACAGTTCTATCCAAAGTGTATGGACAGGGGCTGAGGGGAAAAGGTCCCTCCAAAGTGTATGGATGGGGGGCCCTTGGGTTTGGGACAGAGGGGGTCCCCTGGATTTGGGACAGAGGGGACCCCCTGGATTTGGGACAGAGGGGTGTCCCTGGATTTGGGACAGGGGGCCCTGGATTTGGGACAGAGGGGGGGCCTCTGGATTTGGGACAGAGGGGGCCCCTGGCCTTGGACAGAGGGGGGATTCTGGCCTTGGGACACTAAGAGGGTACTCTGGCCTTGGGACATAGAGGAGGACTATGGCCTTGGGACACTACTCTTCTTCACCCGGTTGCATTCTTTTCAAGGAAACTCTCAGTTTTCGAAAGGAATTATGATGTAGGTGATCATGAATAATTAGCTTCAAGTCTGCCCTTGAAGAATGGCGGTATTTGCTGCAAGGGACCAATTACCCAATTATGATCTTTACTGACCATAAGAATTTAGAGTATCTACAAACAGTTAAATAGATAAGACCCTGCCAAACCAGATGGGCGCTTTTTTTTTTACTAGATTTAATTTCCACACCACTTTTCGTTCCAGGACTAAAAATGGTAAGGCTGACGTTCTTTCCAGGCAGTTCTCTGAAGATACCATGTCTGATCCACCTGATACAATCCTCTCTAGTCAGAATTTCCTGTTGCTACATACAGATGTAGCTAAAATCATCAAGGAAGCCTCAATTAATGACTCCTCTATCTCTCCTCCTTCCTCTGATGGTTTCATTTATGCTAGGGATAAAATATTTGTTCCTGATTTCGCAAGATCCTCAGTTCTGCAGTATTGCCATAGTCATGTTTTGGCTGGTCATTTTGGGTCTTACAAGACTCTACTTAGTAGAAAGTTTTACTGGTCTACCATGGCCAAATATTGTAAAAGATGTATCTTGTCCTGTGGAGTTTGTCATAGAAATAAGATGTCTATGCAGAGACCATATGGCCTATTATGTCCCTTACCTATTCCTAATTGTCCCTGGGGTATGATTAGCATGGATTTTATTGCGGAACTACCCAAATCCAAAGTATTTAATATACTAAGAGATGAGTACTGTAGGATAAGGTGATACCTTTTTATTATGGGCTAACAGTTCATTTTTACAGACATTTAATATGATCTTTGTAGTGGCCGATAGACTTACCAAGACAAAGCTTATTTTATCCCACTTAATGGAATCCCTTCAGCAGCAGTTACGGCAGTTAAGGTGTTCATCAGAGACATTGTGCGACTTCATGGAGTCCCTGAGGGCATTTAGTGGCAAGCACAGGATTTTAAAGGGGGGAGATTCCTAAATGGGTTACCACTGAACAAGTCCAGAAGGAGGTTCACGACCAAATACATTCATGTGTTCTATTATATATAGATCATATAATGTAGTAGTCGAAAGATAGCACTCCACTAGCATTGAACCAACTGCCCCGGTGCAGCATCAATATTGTACACAACTTCAGGAAAAACGTGCACTCAGGGGACTTGTCGTCATATCCAAATATTACATTTATTGCAAACCAATGCGTTTCTGCCTATAGAAAGGCTGTCATAATATTATATATATTCTCTAATTCCCATGAATATCATCACAGTTATCTAATACACATATTCCCTTTTCTTTTGTTATAAAGTATATACTTACTAAGGCTGGTTACACACAAACCAACAGATATTTCCGTGTATTAGTCGGGCCAAAAAAATCTGAGGTGATTTCGGCAGTGGCAGTGATAGCTGTAGTCCATGGCAGACTTTTGTTGTGGCCGACCATTTTATAGCCGCGAAAGGTCAGGACAGAAAATTTGTCCGTGTGTACTCAGCCTAACGTTCTGTTTTACTGAAAAATCCACATTTGCACTACTTTGGTCAACAGGCCATGCAATGTTGACAATCAGCTATAACAACCACCTCCAGGATTTCTTAATGTCCATATAAAGAAAATTAAGCAATCACCTCAGGCAGCTGCAGGGTTAATATTGATACAGTTCTCTATGCTGCTGTCAATCACAGTGCAGATTGGATACATTTTTGAAACATACAAATGCTGCTTCTCATTTGCAGCTCAATTGACAATGTAACAATCTATGTAACAAACTATGTAACCTCTATGAACACCAGGAGAGGTAGAACAGCAGACTGCACTGAGCAGACAGAAAGGGGGGATTCCAAGCACCAGGAATCCTTCCCCTAAACACGCCCTTGCCGTGCCACGTCTCTTTTAATAGTGGCTGTATAATTGAGTTATAATTGGCACTGCAAATCTAATTAATCAAACATTATAAGTATCATCATGCCTGTGATAATTCCAGTTGATGTATATGCATGGGCTGTAGCAGAGTTTATTAACCTACGACATGCCTTTGCCATTGATTGTGTACCTGGGGGTTGTTCTATACAATTAATTTATGAAAATGCTAGCCTACCACCCAAATTTGGAGGGCTCCCATTTACTAGCTAAAAAAGATTTAGCAGTAACTGGATATTTCACCATACTGTATAGGAGCTATATAATATATAAGTGGCCTGGTTTTTAATGGGAGCAAAACATTTTGTTGTAGCTAAAAAAGCTACTCAATAACTAAGAATAATATAGACCTGCTCAAACTAGTTTTATATTTTTACGTCAGTTCAGATATTATACCCATCAGTATATAACATACTTTATCGGGTAGTGCCCCTGTTCGCGCTCATTTCGACCTACAGGCACAGTATCATCATACTGACGATTTTATAAATAACCATAAATGCCTACAGTGATGCTAAGGCATAATCAAGAACACAATAAATCCACCATATTCCGCTTAAACCACTGACAAATGACTTACACATAAAATGTCTCAACTCTTAAAGGAGAACTAAACCCAATTTTATATACTCCAGAATCTGAAAAACAACCCCCCTAAAAACATCAATAAACTATAAAATGGCACTTTAGTAAACTCTGTTAAAGTAAATCAAAACCTGTTAAGAACTGGATGAAGTATCTGTGTGTATGTGCAGTGTCAGACCACACCTCCTGACCTCAGTCACATGCTTCCTTGCTTTATCTGTCCTGTAAAAGGATTGGATAGAGATTATTAATGGGTGTGACCAACTGTAACAAGTTTGTGCCATAGCCAAAGACTGAGCATGAGCAGAACATAATGGTCGTTGACCAAACTGTGTGATACTAGAATGCTGAGAAGTAAAGCACAAACCATATGTTATTTAGGTAAATTTCCCAGCGCCCGTATCAAAATGAGAGGTAAGACACAGATTACTGGTTTTATATCAAGGTGTTCTGCCTTCTGGTTAAGTGTTGTTCTGTGGCTTTAGTTGCCCTTTAAATACTATATAAAACCCCTTAAAAACACCTAAAACACACAAAAACCAAAAGTGATGAAGGATAGGATAGGATAGGCCCTGACGAAGTCACGTGATAGTGACAAAACGTACGTCGGCTGGTTCTAATGGAGGAAGTTAGGTGTTTCGAGTTCATGTCGGAGGACTTGTGCACCATTTCCAACTAAGATACTGCGATCGGAGACACATGGACATGGAAGGATAAGTTGTGGGAATGTATTGTCTGTAATGGGAAGTCTTAAGTTAAAACTGGTGGAGAACGTGCACGGCGCATTGTAGCAATACTGTGATAACTAACATAAAGCCGGTAGAGATCGGTGTCTGTATAATTTTGTTTGTGCAATGTGACTAATAGAAGTGAACTAGGTGCTGCTCTTTATGATGCCATAAGAATCCCGCTAAAATATGGAATATAATAATGATCAAGCGGATCAATTGATTAAGCCATGATACACCCGGAAGGAGAACAATAGAGTCTCAATTAATACAGACAGAGTGATCATCACTGTAATTGATTTACATGAATACAGGTTGTGTATGGAGCCCATATCAATCCACAATTAAGATATATTGTGTATTGGTAGATTACTAATAAGTCCAATATGTGTACACAATATATAATGGGTCAATACCACACATTATACTAAAATGGTTTTTAGGCGCGAGATTTTAGAAACGCTTAACTATCCTCCATCACTTTTGTTTTTTGTGTGTTTTAGGTGTTTTTAAGGGGTTTTATATAGTATTTAAAAGTTGAGACATTTTATGTGTAAGTCATTTGTCAGTGGTTTAAGCGGAATATGGTGGATTTATTGTGTTCTTGATTATGCCTTAGCATCCCTGTAGGCATTTATGGTTATTTATAAAATCGTCAGTATGATGATACTGTGCCTGTAAGTCGAAGCGCGAACAGGGGCACTACCCGATAAAGTATGTTATATACTGATGGGTATAATATCTGAACTGACGTAAAAATATAAAACTAGTTTGAGCAGGTCTATATTATTCTTTTTTAATGGGGGCAACAGTGGACTACATAGTTGAGTGATTTTTATAAGAATATATACCACTGCTGCTCCCCATACATTTGCCGTCCCTCCTTCAGCCTGTTCCCCGTCAAACCCTGCAATTAAAAAACATCGCTATAGCACACTGACCTTTACTGTTTGAAAATTCCTTATCTGAGTCCTTCGTTTTAAAATCCTTCTCACCCGGTAACTTGTTAAAACCTTTCAGCCGTGACACAAACTCCTGCAGCCCTCCGGATGACGTTAAGCAGAGCTTGCATGTCAGCATAGTGATAACTTCCCCTGCATGCTCTGCTTAACATCTTCCGCAGGACCCCAGAAGTTTGTGTCACGGCTGAAAGGTTTTAACAAGTTACCGGGTGAGAGGGATTTTAAAACGAAGGACTCAGATAAGGAATTTACGACCAGTAAATGTCGGTGTCTTATATTAATGTTTTTTATTGCAGGGCTTGACAGGGAAAGTGTTTTTTAAAGGGGAAGGAACACAAAATGAAAAGGGAGCCAGGAATTCCTGGGAAAAGGCTGCCAAAAGTATTTCTACTAACAAGTCAATCTGGTATGTATTAATTAATCTATTTTATTTCAGGGGGTTACTGTGTATTTAGTTTAATTATTTACTTAAGTGATATCAGCTGGTTAGGAATTTAGTAAAGAGACTAGTCTGTAAATTACATTTTTAAACTTATATATTATAAGAAATAATACGCCCCATTACAGTGTAATATAAGGTTTATAAAGTCACCTCAGAGTTCCCTGACCTGTATAAAAGCACTCGACCTTCGGTCTCGTGCTTTTATATGGCCAGGAAACTCCTCGGTGACTTTATATCCTTATATTACACTGTAAGGGGCGCATTATCCCTTATATATATCATTTTTCCTGTGGGCACTCATCCAGTTGGCTGCGCCTTTATCTATCCCTGAACACCTATACCTCCAAGAAGGAGGACTGGCATTAAGACTGAAATTCAAACATTAACCCTGGAAACAGATGATGTGCAGCCTTTAGGATCACCTGCTAGTTTGACCTCCCAGCTGGTTTATCCTCCCCAGACACTAATAGTAAGGTGAATTAAACACCAAAAACTAAAAGCCTTCTCAGAAGTTGCCCCTACACCCATAGAATATCAAGAGTTTGAGGAGTGGCAGAAGGCTGCTATGCAGATGCTAGAGGATTGTCCTTGCTCTGAGCTGGAGAAAACCTGCTTCCTCCTGCTAGCCGAGTGGTAAAAATGTTTTGCAAGGGCAATTCTGACGCCTCTGCTAAAGACTGTTTAAAGCCATTAGAAGATGTGTATGGCACCTGTGACAATCCTTGGCTCCACATGCTTCAAAGTTCAAAACAAAGAGAGAAAGAGGATTTTTCTGCTTTTATCCGACAGTTGGAAGATGTTCTGTGGAAGCTGGTGTCTAAAAATTTCATATTTATTGCAGAAGTTAATGAAAAATGGCTCATCTATAGGATGCTGGGGGGCCATCCGATAGCCATTGAATTTCGCATTATGTATCGTCATGGGCCTCCACCAACACTTAGTAAGCGCATTAACAAGGAAAAGGAACAAGAAGCAGAGCTCCGATATGTTGCATTCCCTAATAAAACTGATATCTGCTCTTGTCAAAACTGCAAAACTACAGCAAAAGGAGGTAAGGGGTGTGACAAAGATGAAAGCAGATGCTTTCATGAAATATTCAAAGTATCAGCCCCCTGATTACACCTGCTCCATTGCTCATCTGGAGTACTTCCGTTGTGGACAGACTGGGTATTGAGTCTATCAGTGTAAAAGACTTGCCGACCATTGCCGACCAGCGAAACA
Source organism: Hymenochirus boettgeri (assembly GCA_019447015.1). NCBI lineage: Eukaryota > Metazoa > Chordata > Amphibia > Anura > Pipidae > Hymenochirus > Hymenochirus boettgeri. The sequence continues at coordinate 74,205,430 of CM033477.1, forward strand.
TTGAAAACAAGATGGGACAGCTATCAAGTAAAGGGTGGTGGTCCTCACAGCCTATATTTCTCCCTGGTGTGGGGCATAGATGCACATTTAACTTGCTTGTAAACGGCATACCTACCACTGCACTGTTCCACACAGGGTCTCAATTGACTAATATTTACAGGCCTTTCTACCAGCAATTCCTCAGTCAAATTCCAGCCTGTGGGTCATGTGCCAGGTGTAGGGAAAGGTCCTATCTACATGGATGGTTGCTTGGAGGTACAACTACAACCCTGGATTAAGATTATTTGGAGACAAGGATCCCCCACTTAAAGTCATTGCTTATGTGAGCCCTCTCCATGTGGAAAAAAGTCTACACCTACGATTGTTGGCTCTAATGTGAAAGCTGTCAAGGAAGCCTTCATTAAGTTTTTACAGCCAAGAAGGTAGTACCCCCCCCCCGGATCTCCAGGGCTGCAGGAGATTTCATGGGACCTACCTGCTTGTGTGCTGGGGCCTACCTTCTTGTGTGTTTAGGGCTGGGAGGTCTATCTGCTTGTGTGCTGGGGAGTCTACCTGCTTGTGTGCTAGGGCCTACCTGCTTGTGTGATGAGGCTTACCTGCTTGGGGCGTGGGGTACATGATTTGGGGCTGGGGCCTACCTACTTCATAGCTAAAAAAGGGGAAATTCCTTCCTGACTTCAAAAGGCAACCGGAAAGTATCCCTGGATCAACCAGATCTACAGTATAGTAATTCTCAATATTTTTTAGTTTTAGAAATTCATCCAGGGCATTTTTAAAGCTATTCAATGAACTTGCCATTACCACATCTGCTGGAAGTTCCACAGTTTTACCGTTGTCACTGTAAAGAAACCTTTCCTAAACTGAAGATGAAACTTCTTTTCTTCCAACCTTAAAGGATGTCCACGAGTCCTCTGATATGACCTATTCGTGAACAATGCACCAGAGAGTTTATTGTATGGCCCATTAATAAATTTGTATACGGTTATCCTATCCCCACACAAACTATGCTTCTCCAATGTAAACAGCCCTAACTTGTCTAATCTGCCTGCATATTTAAGCCCCTCCATTCCCCTTATTAATTTAGTTGCCCTTCTCTGAAATGCTACCATTTGCAAGATATCCCTTTTGTATATGGGATTCCAAAACTGCACCCCCCATATTCCAAATGAGGCCTTACCAGTGCCTTGTAAAGAGGGAGAATAATATTTTTCTCTCTTGAATCTATTCCTCTCTTTATATAAGACAATACCTTGCTAGCTCTAGCCGTGCGTGTCTGGCATTGTTTGCTATAGCTCAGGCTGTTATCTACCAGAACCCCAAATCTTTTTCCATTACAAATTCACTTAACACAGAGTTATTTATGGTGTAGGTGGCACAGGGATTATTAAATCCCAAATGCATCACCTTACATTTATCAACATTGAATCTCATCTGCCATTCTTTTGCCCATTTGATAATCTATCTAGGTCTGCTTGCAGCACTTTCACTTCTTTTGAAGTTTCCAAAGCTCTGCATAGTTTAGTGTCATCAGCAAACACTGAGAATTGCTCTCAATTCCCCTTTCATCTATAAGTCATCTATAAACAGATTAAAAAGAAGCGTCCCCAATACAGAACCCTGAGGCACTCCACTTAGAACTTTAGCCCACATAGATGTAGCTCCATTTACCAACCACTCTCTGTTTGCGATCCAATAACCAATTCTCTATCCATTAAAGGAACACTAAACCCCCAAAATTAACTATGTCCCATTCGTTTCTATTATTCACAGGGAGGTGAGAATGCTTATTCTCACCTCCCTGTGAATAATAGGATGATCGGGGGACCTAGAACTTACCTTACCTGCCTCTCCACTCGCAGCCGCTCCTGCACAGAACAGCTGTTCTGTCCCGATCGCGCGCCCTATCTTTTGAATTGGCGCGCATGCGTATAAGATAGGGCGCGTGGTCGGGACAGAGCGGGCTTTCAGTGCAGGAGTGGCTGCGAGTGGAGCGGCGTGTAAGGTAAGTTCCAGGTCCCTCGATCGTCCTATTATTCACAGGGAGGTGAGAATAAGCGTTCTCACCTCCCTGTGAATAATAGAAATGAATGGGACATAGTTATTTTGGGGGCTTAAGGGGGGTTTACAGGTCCTTTAACAAATGTTTTCTTCTAGGCCTTAGTTTATACATTAGTCGCCTATGTGGCACAGTATCAAAGCTTTCGCAAAATCCAAGTATACCACATCCACTGCTGTGCCTGAATCTAAATTCTTACTCACTTCTTCATAAAAAAACAATTAAATTTGTCTGGCATGATTTATTTCTTATAAATCCATGCTGACTACTACTAATAAGATCAGTTCTGGAGACAAAGTCAAGGATATGATCCAGTAACAAAGTTTCCAGCACCTTCCCTTCTCTGATGTAAGTCTTACAAGTCTATAGTTACCAGGCTGGGAAACGACTACCTTTTTTGAATATTGGTATTACATTGGCTTTTTTCCAATCCAGATCGTCATCTGGTCCATTGGAGGGGGGGGTTTAATTGTGTTGGGGCCTACCTACTCATGTGCTGGGGGACTGGGACCTACAGTACATACTTGTGTGCTGGGGGAATACCTGCTTGGGTGCTGGGGCCTACCTGCTTTTGTGCTGGGGTCTACCTCTGCCTACTTGTATTCTAGGGCCTACCTGCTTGGGCTTGGGGTTTACATGTTTGTGTGCTGGGGGCATACCTGCTTGGGGGTTTGGGCCTACCTGCTTGTGTGCTGGGGGTCTACCTGCTTGTGTGCGTAGGGTCTACCTGCTTGTGTGCTGAGGGACTACCTTGTGTGCTTGGGGCCTACCTGCTTGTGTGCTGGGGGTCTACCTGCTTGTATGCTAGGGATTACCTGCTTGTGTGATAAGGGTCTACCTGCATGGGCCTGGGGCCTACCTGTTTGTGTGCTGGGGGCATACCTGCTTAGGGGCTGGGGCCTACCTGCTTATGTGCTGGGGGTCTACCTGCTTGTGTGCTGGGGGCCTTCCTAGTTGTCTGATGGGGAATACCTGCTTGGGGGACATAAAGAAATTTCCTGTGAGTGAAAACGAACTAGGAAATGTGTTCTAAAGGACCTTGCTCTTAAGGACATAGTAAAAGAAGGACATTTGATCATTTGATGGTTGTGTGGTTTGTGTGAAAGTTTAAAAATAAGTATTGTTTGTGCTGATAGTGTGCTGTGTTGAAGACTGTGTGGGCAGGACTGTGTGTGCAGTAAGCAGATTAATCTTTCTTTCCTCCAGTTAAAGGGGTGCACTGGGCTTCTATATTCTAGTATTGCACCTGTTGTAATCGCAAACAGGACATGCACCTGTTGTAATCGCAAACAGGACATAGAAAAAGAAGGACATTGAAACAAGAAGGGCAATTAATCAAGGTTGGTGTGCCACTGTGTGTATAAGAAGGGGCAGTTTTGTTGGTATAGCTATAAATTCAGAAGAGAAAAAAAGATATAGCCCACTATACACAAGGTTGACTTCCCTGTGGCACTCTACCACCAATATCCCATATGAATGTATCTAAAGATAGGGGAAACCTGTTTCCTTAACCTATCAAAAGAATAAAGTCTATAGACTATATGCCGATGATATACACATATTTAATAACAAATGGATATATATATAAACATACTGTGGAAATAAATAGTTGCCACTAAACATCCCAGCATGCATGAAACATGCTGGGATGAAACAATCTCACCCAAGACGATGTTCCTCCATACGGCTGCTCCCAGGATGCACAGCAAGATGCCACTCCACAACTGGAAACCAGCCCCGACCTCCAAACCATCCATACGTCCCAGTGACAGGCAATCAGAAGCTTCCCCGGTGGGGGCGAACCAGCAATAACAACAAAGTTCCAACAGATGGTAAAGTACACAAGGGGACACTGAAAAGGTACCATGTCATGTCCTAGAGCCTCAGAGCCCACTTCAACCGACGCGAGTTTCTGGATACTATTCCCTTCTTCCAGGTCACATGATCTAGGGTCCTTCCACACTTTTGCCCTCAGTGCTGCAACAAAATATCCCTTTTTGGTTCCCAAATAGGGACTTTAAATAACATTTATGTTACTTAGTTAACTGACACATAATAGTTAGTTTTTACATATGAACTGGGGGGGAATGCAGATTAGGGTAATAAGATCATGATTAGAATTTAACACTCATAATAAACAGAAGTTAATTAAAAACAGTTTTATAGAAACATATTGAAGAGGATTTCCTCATTGAGTCCTCCTGGCGTTTTGAGGGTGAATATCCACCAGGTTTCTCTCTGCAAGATTTTTTTGTCCCAATCAACTCCCCTTGATGGTGGTGAGATTTTTTTCTATGCCCCATACCTGTGTATTGGACCAATTGGAGTTATGGTAGTCTCGAAAATGTCGGGCTGCACTACTCATTTCATCGTTGTTTTTTTATACTTCTAATGTGCTCTAAAATTCGCACTTTCAACTGTCTTTTTGTTTTCCAGACATAGAATTTTTGGCAGGGGCACAAAATAGCATAAACTACCCCCAACGACTTACAATTAATAAATTGTTTTATATGGAGTTTCACCTGCTACTGTAAATCAATTTTTTTGTGCATGTATGGACAAATTTTGCACATTCCACATTTAAAACTACCCCTTAGGGGGTTCTGTGTTGAGCCAAGTTTCATTGGTTTCAACTTTGGTTCAAAATAACTATGTACTAAGTGTTTCTCCAGTGGTTGGGGCTTTTTTGGGGACAATTATTGTATTCTTGGGGATAAACTTATTCAGGGTTTCATCCGTCTGTAGAATTGGCCAGTATTTTGCCAAATTTTGTTATAACCAATGCCAACCATTATTAAAATTGGTAATAAATTAGACTATAAATTAGATGAGGTCGTTTCTGTTTGAGTACTTAGCTCGTTTGTAAGCTTTTTTGAGCCACCGCTGATGATACCCCTTGTATAAATCTGGATTGGAGCTCCTTAGCAGCTTGAAACTTGAGCAATTTCACCTTAATCTAAGGTACTGGCCTGTTGATACACCCTTTATTAGCATGGTGGCTTAGTGGTTAGCACTGATGCCTGGCAGCGCTGAAGTCCTAAGTTCGATTCCATCCTTGGACACATCTGCAAGGAGTTTGTATGTTCTCCCCGTGCTTGCGTGGGTTTCCTCCCGGCACTCCGGTTTCCCCTACAATCATAAAGACATACTGATAGGTTGTATGTGTCAAATAAATGTGCTTACATTGTAAGCTCTTCGGGGCAGGGCCTGATGTGAATGTATACATGTAATTGTAAAGCGCTACGGAAGATGTTAGCGCTATATAAATCCACAATAGTAGTAGTAGTAGTAGTAGGGATGGGGGTTGCATACTTTGGGCGTGTAATAGATTGTGTCCTGCTGTAGGTTTTCCGAACACCTGGGTCTGTATCGTGTTTTCTACCTTTTTTACCCATAGATCTATAAATGTGATTTTTTTCAGGGTCGATTACACTTATGAACTTTAAGTTCCATCCCACAGGATTAACATGTAATCGAAATAGCTACCCCAAAAACTGATTTCATCCACCATCCACTGGAAAAAATATGTCGCTCCTAGGTAAAGGCTGGCATATGTTGGGGCACAAGCTGTTCCCATCGCCGTACCTTGGTTCTGATGGAAGACTTTACCCTCAAAAGTGAAGAAATTATTGGTTAGAATGATCTGTAACAATTCAATAAATTGAACAGGAAAGGGAGAGAATAAAGGCTTTGTATTTAGCTTGTGGAATGCTGTAAAAGTCATTTTAAAGATATAGCTTTCCTAAGAGCTTCCATGGAAATATTGTAAATTCCCAGAAGTCTTTGTTCCTTATTTGCATGTAACAATTCAAGGATTAGTTCTGATTGTTTAGAATACTTTTTGTTTCTTGTTGCTAGGAAATTCTTAATCACCTGTATTTCCTTTTCATGGGGAATGGATGGATATAAAGCGTCCACATCAATACTAGCAATTAAGGTGGAGCTATAAATACGTAATTGATTAAGCCTTCTAATTACATCCCTAGTATCTTTAAGATAGTACGGTTAAGTGTCCAGGAATGGTCTTAAAACTTTATCCACAAATTTAGAAATCGCTTCTGTGGGGCTTCCCAGACCTGACACAATAGGATGACCAGGTGGAAAGTAGCATTCTTGTTAATTTTAGGTACCCAGTATAAGCACGGTATAACCGGATGTTTATTATAAAGATAAGTGAAATCAGTTTTTGTTATCACTTTTTTTGGAGAGCTTTGGATAAGCACTCCTTAATTTGGACATTAAATTTATGAATTGTTTTTTCTTTAATTGTTTCGTATTGATTACGGTTATTTCGTTGTTTAAGTGCTTCCTTCCAGTAATATTCTATATCAAGAATGACTACCTTCCCCCTCTTGTCAGCAGGTTTAATGACAATTTGTGTTTTGTAATTCTTTAAGGGCATACAATTCATCCCTACTCAAATTAGATTCATGGTTGTTGAACCAGCAATTTCCTGTTCAACAATATTAACAAAAGTTTTAACTGTTGGACATATCGATAAGAGTGGAAAAAATCGAGACCTTGCCCACCCCATCGATATCGAAGTTTTGAGACAATTCCAAATCCGACATCTCATCATTCATTTCGTTAGGGTTACAATTTTGCAATTCTAACAGCACATCCAGATTAAAATGATCATGAAGATGTTTACCTCCCTTTTGGTTCCTCTCTCATCCCTGTTCACACTTTTCAGAAAACATCTTTTTTTAAAACCAGTTTTCTAGCAAACAGATGTCTTTCACAACCATATGTATAGATACGTATAATGTATCCAAACTTCTGAGTCTGTGTCTAAAAAAGGATCTCGTTTTGTGGGTCTAGTTCTACATTTTCTGTATTTTTTATTCCTATCCTCAGTGTCTGTCTCGGCTTCTGTCTCTAATGTTGATTTGTCCCCTTTACAAAAGTTAAAGATTGCCCCTGTACCTTAATCTTCACAATCTCTGGCATATTTCTTTTTCTTTCTATACTTTTAATTAGCCTGAAGTTTTTATATGTCCAACTTTACTCTATTGTTAAATTTATTATAGTCTGGATGTTCTTTTCTAGGCTATCTGCCATTGTGTTCACTTCTGATTTGTTGTAATTGGACTATGTTTTCCTCAATAATGAGGTTAATTTATCGGAAGGCAGACTCACTTAAGATCTCCTCCCACTTTGTAACAAAATTGGGTGACATCTTGGCCACTAGATTGCTTCCTGGTCTAATTTTCCATCTTTTCCATTTTTGATTTAATATAATTTTAAAGTTAGAAATCTCCCATTTTCGTCTCACCGTTTTGCAGAATTTTTTTTTATATTTATTTAAGTCTTAAGCATTGCTATTTTTATCGGAATCATCTGTTTCAGAGTTGGAATTGTCTTCTGAAAACACTTCATTAAAATCTGAGTAATATTCTATATCATTAAAGCGATACGCCATATCTGCATTACCTTAAATATGTGTATATCACTGGACGTTGGCAGTTTTTAGCTTAGAAAAAGATAACCAGATTCAAGGATCTGTAATACTAAATAAATGTGGCTAGGCCAATAGCTAATATTGACATGGGAGTGGTATATGCCGTTTATGGCGGGTGCATGTGGGTTAATATTAGATATAGCTATAAATTCAGAAGGAAAGAAAGATAAAGCCCACTATGCACAAAGTTGACTTCCTCGTGGCACTCTACCACCAATATCCCATATGAATGTATCTATAGATAGGGGAAACTTTATTCAAAAGAATAAAGTCTATAGACTGCATGCCGATGATATACACATATTTAATAACAAATGGATACATATAAAGATACTGTGGCAATAAATAGTTGCCTAATAGAATATCACAACAAAAAGGATGCGCTGTGGGATAAAAATAATTAAAGATACCATAAATAGTTAAAAGTCTTGGTGTCCTCTTGTAAATGAAACCATAGTCCAGTCTGTTAAAGTGCAATGTTCGTGGCCAACAAACGCTAGCTAGCTGGGTGTCAGGGAGTTTTGTTGGTACCATGCAATGTGCATCCTGCCACATGCATGTATCAGGTGTGAGTGGGTTGCCTGTTTGGAAGCTGAGGTGGAGAGTCTAAGGGGGCAGCTTGCAGCATTGCAAGGATTGGAAAATCTGGGGGAATAGCAGGCACTGGCTAGGGCCAGTATAGAGGTGGGTGGAAGTGGGACAGGGAAGGTTGAAGGGGAAGGTAGTTTTGTTAGGGTTACTAGGGGAAGTGGGGGATGGAAAGGTAGGGTTGCTTATTCCCAGCTTGCCCATCCCAATAGATTTGCCACCTTAGGTGATAAGGTTGAGGAGGACAGCTCGGAATTAGCATGTATGGAGCGGGCTAATCCATTGAGCACCCAGGGGACTGCCATCTCTAATACAAGGGAGGATAAACTTAGGATCAGGAATGCTAGGCAGGTGGTAGTGGACTCCATTTTAAGGAAGGTAGATAGGGTAATCTGCCACCAAGACCCTACATGCCGTAGGGTCTGTGTGCCTGGTGGTAGGGTTCGGCATGTGGAAGGGCGGCTTTGACCCGGCGGTCTTGGTTCACCAAGGAGGAGAGGTACTTAAAATGATTTCAGAGAGCTAGGGGCCAAGTTAAAATCAAGGACCTCCAGGGTAGTGTTTTCAGAAATACTACCGCAGCCACGTGCTACACTAGGGAGACAGCGGGAGCTTAGGAGCATTAATGCGTGGCTAAGAGAGTGGTGTAAAGAAGAAGGGTTTGGATTTATAGAGAACTGGGCAGACTTTGCTGTTGGCTACAGGCTCTTTATTAGGGGTGGGTTGCACCTCACTGATGGTGGTGCAGCTGTTTTGGGGGAGAAGATGGCTAGAGGGTTGGAGATTTTAAACTAGGTTTGGGGGGGAGGCTATTAGCAGTCTCACTAGGATAGACAGCCCAGGAGGAAAGCAGGGTGTAGATAGGCCAGTGGTGGGTGGAAAGGGGGTGGGGCTAGCATAGTGGGTAGGGAGGCATGTGTATTAAAGTGTATGAATAAATTACAGGATCATTATCTAAAATGTATGTTTGCAAATGCGAGAAGCCTGGCTGACAAAATGGGTAAATTGGAGATAATGGCGTTGAATGAAAAGTATGATGTAATAGGTATAGCAGAAACATGGTTGAACAGTTCTCACGAATGGGCTGTAAATTTAGATGGATATGCCTTGTTTAGGCAGGACTGAGAAAAAAGTAAAGGGGGAGGAGTATGTGTTTATGTTAAAAAAGATTTGAAGCCAAATTTAAAAGAAGAGATAACTGGCGATATGGATGTTAAAGTGGAGGCAATATGGGGGGAATTAGGCAACAGGAAAGGGGGTAATGTGTTATTGTTGGTGTCTGCTATAAGCCGTCAAATGCTAACAGGGAGGAAGTGAGTCAGCTTCATATGCAGTTGGCAAAGGCTGCAAGTTTGGGGAGTGTATTCATATAATTACCCTGACATTGACTGGTGGATTGGTGAACTGAGGACACCTGAGGAAGGGGATTGGACCCCCCAAAACGTTGTGTACCTGGCTTGCGTGTTGAGCACTTAATAAATGAAAGTTTGCTATTAACTTTTACCTGAGTGTGTCTCCCTGCATATCTTATATTGATTGGTGAACTGCCAACACAGAAAAGGGCGATGAGTTCCTGAATGTGCTGCAGGATAATTTTCTCTCACAGGTGGTTGAAGTTCCTACTAGAAAAGAAGCTCTGTTGGATCTGGTAACATCTAATATCGTGGAGCGTATTATAGATATAAAGGTAACTGGAGGCTTAGGGGATAGTGACCATGAGAAATCAAATTAAGGATAGCTAAACAAAGCATCACTAAGCCTAAAAATTAGTATATTAATTGTAAGATGAGGACTGAAAAAATATTTTTTTTCCCTTTGTATACACCATAGAAGATCCAAGTACAGATATCATAGAATATAGTAGCAATAATGGTATAAAAGATGCAAGTGCACTATGGTACAGAAACAACTAAATAAGGTTAATATTAATAAATCTCCTGGACTGGATAAAATACACCATCGGGTCCTTAGGAAGCTAAGTTCAGTTTTATCTAGGCCATTGTTTCTTATTTTTGCAGATTCCCTCAGGTCCGGAGGTGTGCCTCTGGATTGGAAAAAGGCTGATGTTATTCCAATATTCAAAAAGGGTAGTCGTTCACAGTCGGGTATTTACAGGCCTGTACGTTTAACTTCAGCGGTGGGGAAGATACTGGAAAGTTTAATAAGGGAACATATTCTAGAGTATGTTTCAAGGACTGACATTATAAGTAGTAACCAGCATGGATTTAGGAGGAATAGATTTTGTCAAACTAACTTGCTTGGCTTTTATGAGGAAGTAAGTAGAAATTTAGACTCTGGCATAGCAGTAGATGTAGTATACTTGGATATTGCAAAGGCTTTTGATACAACCCCCCATAGGCGACTGGTGTATAAGCTAAGGTATGTTGGTCTGGGGAGGCACATTTGTACATGGATAGAAAATTGGATTATGAATCGGATGCAAAGAGTAATTGTTAATGGGGCTTCATCATTATGGACTAAAGTTGGGTGCCACAGGGTTCTGTGTTGGGGCCGCATCTATTTAATCTGTTTATTGATGATTCGGAAGTGGGTATTGTCACCAAGGTTTCTGTATTTGTTGAAGACACAAAACTTTTTCAACCATTAAAAACTTCAGAGGATGTGCAATCGTTGCAGGGGAATCTAGATAGATTGCCACATTAGGCTGCTAAGTGGCAGATGATATTCAATGTTGATAAAATTAAGGTGATGCATTTTGTACTTAAAAATCCTAGTACTGCTTAAGTGAATCCCTGTTGGAAAGGGATCTTGGAATTTTGGCGGGAGACAGGCTTGGCAGGTTCGCAAGCCTGGATCCAGCAGAACTTAAGACTCAGCATGCGGCCTTGCCTCCACGTGCGCACACTTCTAAACCAACTCCAGGGGCGGATGAAGAGGCCGAACAGCTTGAAACTTCACAACGGTAAATGACATTGTCACAACTCCATTGTCACTATCTGTCCTAATTGAAGAGGTCCGGGTGGATGTTGGTATCCTGCGTCAAGACGTACAGAAAATCATAGTTACTGTGTTACCTGGTGCTAGTAGACAGGCAACGCACTACAGAAGCTGAATCTAGAATACAATCCTTAGAAGACACCGTGCAACCAGTACCAGAACTGGATAGTTTGCGTCAGCACCTTAAACGTTACCAGGACAAAGCAGAGGACCTGGAAAATAGAGCAAGTAGGCAAAATATCCGCCTTGTTGGATTCCCTGAAAAGGCGGAAGGCCAAAGGGCGGAGGAGTTCATTGAGGCCTGGCTAGTGGAACAATTTGGCCGAGACCACCTGAGTCTAGCGTTCACTGTGGAACAAGCTCACAGGATTCCCTCGAGACAACCTCCCCCCGGTGCCAGACCACGTCCCATGATTGCCAGACTTCTGAATTTGAAGGACCGAGATGTTATCCCATGCCTCGCCCGTGAAAAAGCAATGCTGCGCTGTGAAGGAGCGACCATCTCAATCTACCCGGATTATTCGATGGATCTCCAAAGGCAAAGAGCATCATTCAACTCGGTTAAAAAGAGGCTACGTGATGCAGGCCTTAACTACGCCATGCTGTTCCAGGCACGCCTTAGGATTACCTATAATAACCAAACACAGTATTTCACATCCCCTGCAGAATCGAATGCGTGGATGGACGCTGAAAATATATAGACATGAGGTGATCTGTGTACTCCTGTAAGGTAAAGGGAGGGAATGGGTAAATGCCCCCGTCACTACGCACTTTTCCTAATGATTCATATTACTGTTTGCACTCCCTTCTCCACATTCCACATTGGACCCCTGATTGTACTTAGTCACTGAACCCCTGGAACTCTACCTTTCGGCTATCCCTTTCATAGGCCCAAGGGTACAGTGTGTGGGCCAGAAGCGGCACATAATATTTCATTTACTTTCAATCTATCCCCCCCCACCCCTATGTGTAACCTTTGATAATTTACCTGCAAGGACAAACCGGATTGCTCTGGCCTAGGATGGGCGTGGATTGTTGCCGATGATTACTGGGCCTGTTGGAGGGGTGGGTGGCCTGACTATATATATTATACAATAGCCGGATATACAACACCATATATGCTGTGACTAATCCCCTATAATATGCTACACTATGATTAAGATATTATTTGGTGTTACTGCAATGGCACGATGGGTTGAATGGGTAGCTCTAAAGAACTACCACAACCCTCACTATTTTAACATGTATATTGATTACTAAGGTAATCATTGTAAGTATGAGTTTGTTTAGTTTTGTTATGTTTACAAAGTTGAATTTTGTCTTAAATATAAGAATTCTCTTTCTAAAGAATGCTAATCTTCTGCTGTGCTACAAACCACTCGGGTATACCTTTCCCCTTTTTCTCTCTTTCTATCTCTCTCACTATATAAATGACAACTCCGCTGAAAATCATGACGTAGAATGTCGGGAGTATGGGCAATCCACAAAACCTATAGTTCTAGATGTGCTGGCTAGAAATGCACCAGATATTGCGTGTCTCCAAGAGACACATCTATTAAGCCAAAATACAGGTATCCTACAGAAGGCCTGGGTTGGTTGGAGTGCACATAGTTGCCACTCATCGTACTCCAGAGGTGTCTCCTTGCTAATTAAAAATACACGAAGGTACCATGTTCTTAAGTCTACAATAGACACCAAAGTTTTGATATATTTTTACAGTAATGGAACTGGGCAAAACCCAATATGCAATCCTGTGTTTTTATAACCTGCCACCTGCAAGTGTATCTTTGTTGGCCCAGGCTCAATACCCAGAAGCTCATGTGTTGGGAACGGGAGACTTCAATATGGTGATAAATGAACCCCCCTTGTTAGGTACAGCAATACAACTCAACTCTCCCAGTTTACGGAAGACCTGGGCTGGACAGATTGTTGGTCCCTCAAAAAACTAAAGCTTAGACATGCTACTCAACAACTCATGGTACTCTGTCCAGACTTGATTATATATAGACTTGTATCTAAAACACTAGCTCCATCGATCTTAAAAATTGATCTTCTGCCTAGACGTCCTTCAGACCATACACCCTTAGTGTTACAACTTAAACAACACCTGTCTACCACAAACCTCCGAGCCTGGAAGCTAAACCCGGTTTGGATTGCTTTATTCCAACAACCTGATAGGATTAAACAACAGTTAAAGGACTATCTCACAATTGATCAATTCGAGGTTTCTACAATAATCCAATCGGATGGGCCTACTTGCGAGGTGCACTTAAATCTACAATCTCTACAATCTACAAAAACAAACTAGACTCAAAGAAGAAGCTCAAGCACACCAGACACAACAAGCAGAATATACATATATCTGTCACCCCCCACTATGCCAAGTTTGTATCTGAGCAAAGATCATACGAAGTCCTCCTGAGAGATAAAGCAACACATAAACAGTTTTTCTCTAAGCAGCGATTCTTCGAGTTGGGCAACCAGTCTGCCAAATTGCTCGCATTTATGGCTAAAAACCGCAACTCACCTATATCTATTTTAGCTATACAGGATGCCAAGGATGGATGAATAGTAGACCCAGTTGCAATACTAAACAGCTTTCAACATTACTACTCCCAATTATATGAATCACACTCTATCTTGAGCAAACAGGATATTTAAAGATACCTTTCCGAAACTGTCATCCCACGGCTATTCGTACAAGAGTTCAACGCCCTTGAACAAGGGCTGACTATTACAGAAGTGATAAATGCCATACAGCAACTACAATCCGGAAAAGCTCACAGCTTAGATGGCCTCCCGATAGATATAATAAAAAAATACACTGATATACTAAGCCCACCTTTACTTACATTGTTCCAGAGTGCTTTGGAAATGGGCAGACTCCCACAATCAAGAGGCTATTATTATCCTCCTACTTAAAACGGACAAGGACCCTGAAAAACACGACTCCTACAGACCAATTTCCTTGCTGACAAGTGACTATAAGGTCCTGGCAAAAATCCTGGCATCGTGTCTTCAGAAGGTGCTCCCATCTACTATAGCTCCGAAACAAACTGGTTTTATACATGGCAAATCGACATCAATTAATATTAGGAGAACACACATACAAACCCAGGTGGACCATGATAATACCGGTTATCGAATTATTTTATTCGGTGGAATGGATCTTTGGGAGATGCTGGAACATTTTGGCCTTGGTCCGACCTTTATTGCTTGGATTAAACTACTCTATAACAACCCACAAGCCCGAATTTCAATCCAGGGGGAATATTCTGAACCTTTTTCCGATTATACAGAGGTAGGCGACAGGGGTGCCCACTGTCCCCATCCTTATTTGCCATAGCAATGGAAATACTCAATTAAATCCAACTTTAACATCAAAGGTCTTCGTTTGGGCCCCTGAAGAAAAAAATAGGACTGTATGCAGACGATATAATTCTGTTTTTAGACACCTCAGGTAACTCTCTGCTCTCTGCAATCCAAACAAACAATCAATGAATTCGGCCCTATCTCTGGCCTATACATAAACTGGGGGAAATCGTATATCCTGCCATTAGATGATGAAACCGCACTCCGCAATATCTCATTACCGCCCATCCCAATCGTTACAAAATTTAAATACTTAGGTATTCATATCACAAAATCTTTATGCTTTAACTTAAATATAGCCCCGCTTCTCAAGTTCATCAAGGCTAAACTATTGCATTGGAAGATGCTACCCCAATATCTGATAGGGAAGATTAACATGATCAAAATCTTTTTCCTACCGAAAGTTCTATACACACTAGAACATGCCCTGGCATATATTCCCAAGAAATATTTTGCAATGATCAATGGATTGATAACTTCATCGATATTGGGAAACGGTGGGGCTAGAATTAAGCTCAAGAGACTACAAGCGACCAAATTATACGCTGGTCTGGCTCTGCCGGATTTCCAGCTGTACTATTGGGCCAGACAATTACGCTATCTGAAGTGCTGGCTGCACCTGAAGGAAGAACCAACGCAATGCAGAACTATGTGAAAGGATCATACCTAGCGTATGTATCAGAACCAAGCGCACACAGCATCGGCCCTGGAACAGTACAGCATAAACAAGACGCCAAGATCTGGAGGGCAGCAAACAACCTCACAAAGTATAAGGACATAGCATGGGCAACACCCCTATGGCACAATTATAAGTTTCCACAATTGGCAAACAATTGGGAATTGTAAGGTATAAAACAGTTTGGGCAAATCTATGAAAACGATACTCTCAAAACATTTGCACAACTAGCCGAACAGTTTAAACTCCCATCATCATTTCAATACAGATTCTTGCAACTTAGACATTGTCTACAAGCTGAATTCAGCAATTCCACCACTCACCCTAAAGTCATAAAAACCCTCTTCATCATGCAATCCAACCACCTGACAATAAAGGGCTGACATCCAGACTGTATCAAATACTACTGCACTCTAATGTTACGGGGGAAATAACTACAATAATCAACAAATGGAGGGCAATACTACCTGAGCTTGACTCTAAGCATATGGACCTAGTACTCCAGAGCCATACTTCAGCATCACTCGCAGCACAAAATAAGCTAATACAAGCATATATTACCCATCAGGCGTATCTATCCCCGAAAACCCTTAAACACATCTGATGGTCTACTAATGATTTATGTCCGAAGTGTAAGACGGCAGGAGCACTTGATTTGGTCATGCCAGCATATTCAAAACTACTGGTCCCAAATTACTCAATTTATTAGACGGAACCTGGTATTTCAAGTTCCATGTAGCCCAGAACCATGTATACTGGGTGTAGTGGACAATAAAATGTGGTCTAAACACCATTACACACTCCTTACTCAACTTTTATTCTACACCCATAAATCTATTGTGCTCAAGTGGATGGCACCGGAGGCCCCCACACTTAAACTCTGGCTGGAAATTATCAACAGAGATCTACCATACCCGAATATAATATATAAACATAGAGGGTGCCCTATAAAATACTCCAAGGTTTGGGAAGTGTGGTTCTCCAACTCAGCTATCACAACGAATCTCAATATGGCTGTCTATGCGACAATTACGGAACATTCGGAACAATATCTACTACCTCCCCCCCTTTTTTTCCTTACCTACTCCACTCTATCTTCCTCCGGTACCCGAGTGGTCCACACAGATTTATCTTAATGGCTTTATCTTTTGTGCTATCCACAAACTACAACTATAATGTATATTGTATTAGCTATGCACCATACGCTGTTCCAAGAAAGATTTATTGCATCTATTAATCAATAATCAATGACACAGACAATTTTAGTTAGGTTGTTAGTTTAATTAGTATTAAAAGAAATGTCAAATATAATTATGCAACAGTAATATTTTGTTGAATACAAAGTGAAATTGCAATGTTGATAACTGCATTGATAACTGTAATGTCTGTTAATACTCATAATGCATAATGATGTCAATAAAACAAATTAAAAAAAGGTAGCAAGCAGTGCCAGGCGGCAACAGCCAGAGCCAGTATGGTATTGTCTTGTATAAAAAGAGGTATGGATTCAAGGGAGGAAAATGTTATTCTCCCTCTTTACAAAGCATTGGTAAGGTCTCATTTGGAATAGGCAGTACAATTTCGGCATCCTGTGTACAAAAAGGACATCTTTGAAATGGAAAGGGTTCAGAGAAGGGCAACTAAATTAATAAGGGGACTGGGGGGGCTTGAATATGAAGAGAGACTGGAAAAGTTACAATTATGTACGCTGAAGAAAAGGCACTTGCGTGGGGATATGATTACTGTGTATAAATACATTAACGGGCCATACAATAAACTATCTGGGGCGCTGTTCACCAATAGAGCATGTCAGAGGACACATGGACATCCTTTGAGAATTAAAGAAAAACATTTTGGCTTCAAGTTCGGAAGGGTTTTTTCACTGTGAGAACGGTAAAGCTATGAAACTGTCTTCCAGTGGATGTTGTTATGGCAGATTCATTGGTCATTTTCAAAAAAATTACAGGGAGATTCAATAAAAGTTCTTATCGTAAAAAAAGGTGCTAATTTTGCCCTAACCAATCAGATCTTATTTAACATTTGAAAGCTAACATCTGATTGTTTGGGGCAAAATTAGAACCATTTTAAACTATAAGAACTTTCCGATTGCCACTTGGAGTCAGGAAGGATTTTTTTCCTCGTTCATATATTTGGTGGGATTTTTGTTGCCTTCCTCTGGATCAACAGTTAGGCAGGAGATTGTCACGAACTTACATGCCGCTCCGGTCCTGCGCCGCTCTGCTCTTCCGGGTGGGCGGCGTCACCACGCCGGGCAGCGCGAAGATTTAAAAGCCGGCGTCCTCCTGGACCCGGCGCCCGATAGTAGCGTTAGCTACCCCAGGCTCCTTACTCACCTGCCTTGGATCCTGCTCCACTCCTGCTCCTATACCTACCTTGCCTGCCTCCAGTGACCACCTTGCCTGTATCCAGTACTTACCTTGCCAGTATCCAGTACTTACCTTGCCTGCCTCCAGTGACCACCTTGCCAGTATCCAGTACTTACCTTGCCAGTATCCAGTACTTACCTTGCCAGTATCCGGTACTTACCTTGCCTGTCTCCAGTGACCACCTTGCCAGTATCCAGTACTTACCTTGCCAGTATCCAGTACTTACCTTGCCTGTACCCAGTACTTACCTTGCCGGTCTCCAGTGACTACCTTGCCAGTATCCAGTACTTACCCTGCCTGTCTCCAGTGACTACCTTGCCTGTATCCAGTACTTACCTTGCCGGTCTCCAGTGACTACCTTGCCTGTATCCAGTTTCCGTCTACTCACCTCATCTGTATCCAGTTACCTACCTTTCCTGTATCCAGTATCCAGCCTTCAGTTCCCAGCAGCACCTTGCTCCTGTTTCCAGCCTACAGTTCCCAGCAGCACCTTGTTCCTGGTTCCAGCCTACATTTCCCAGCAGCCTCTGTGTCCTGCACATTCCGGACTATCAGCCTCCTCCTAAAAGCGTACTGTAAGTACCCCGGCCGTTCGGCCATTTGTTACAGAGATGAGGATATTGCTAGATGGGTTAAACTGGATGGAAGTAAGTCTTTATTCAACCTCAAATACCATACAATACAGTGGTGGGCTTAGAGACAAAAAGACCATTGGTAAATGGGTTCAATTCCCCAGGCTTTCTTATTTTTGTTTCTATTATGTGCCTAGCAAAAGTTAGAGATTCTACATGTACTGATATTCCCTGCTATTAACCCTTGTGGTATACATAGTTACATAGTAATTAAGGTTGAATAAAGACATACGTCCATCAAGTCCAACCTATTCACTTTTTTTTTTTTTTTTTTAACCCTACCTAACAGTTGATCCAGAGGAAGGCAGAAAAACCCAGCTAAAAAGGGGGAAAAAATTCCTTCCTGACTCCAAACGGCAATCGGAAAGTATCCCTGGATCAACCAGATCTATATGCATTAATACCAGTAATTCTCAATATTTTTTAGTTTTAGAAACTTATCCAGGCCTTTTTTAAAGTTATTCAATGAACTTGCCATTACCACATCTGCTGGAAGACAGTTCAACAGTTTCACCGTTCCCACTGTAAAGAAACCTCTTCTAACCTGAAGATGAAACTTCTTTTCTTCCAACCTTAAAGGATGTCCACGTGTCCTCTGATATGACCTATTAGTGAACAATGCACCAGAGAGTTCATTGTATGGGCCATTAATATATTTGTATAAGGTTATCATGTCCCCACGCAACCGCCGCTTCCCCAATGTAAACAGCCCTAACTTGTCTAATCTGCCTGCATATTCAAGCCCCTCCATTCCCCTATTAATTTAGTTGCCCTTCTTGAACTGCCTCAATTTCCAAGATGTCCCTTTTGTATATGGGATTCCAAAACTGCACCGCATATTCCAAATGAGGCCTTACCAGTGCCTTGTAAAGAGGGAGAATAATATTTTTCTCTTGAATCTATTCCCCTTTTTATACAAGACAATATCTTGCTAGCTCTAGCTGTTGCTACTGGCATTGTTGTTGTACAGCTAAGTCTGTATCTACCAGAACCCCCAAAACTTTTTCCATTACAGATGAACTTAACACAGAGTTATTTATGGTGTAGATGGCACAGGGATTATTAAATCCCAAATGCATCACCTTACATTTATTACATTGAATCTCATCTGCCATTTCTGTCCCATTTTGATAATCTATCTAGGTCTGCTTGCAGCACTTGCACATCATTGGAAGTTTCCAAAGCTCTGCATAATTACAGGTAGAAGTTTTTTGGCTCTTTTTCAGGTTTGATTCCTCAGACTTTCTTTACTTTTTTTTTTACTGAAACGTAAAAATTCGGTTTCTTACATCCATGCAGCTAACAAAAGTCTATATGCACACTACCCACACGGGTGCAGACGTCCGTTTTCCCAACTTCCAAGGGAATATAATTAGTCAAATCAAATAAGATGTAGTATCGCACTCCAGGGTGAATGGTGATGTTTATTCCAAACCAATCATCAACAACTTGGTTCATGATTGGTTTGAAATAAACGTCACCATTCACCCTGGAGTCGGACTCGCATCTTATTTGGTTTGACTAATTACATCCCTGCTAGCAAAGAAATAACTGTAAAGATCATTTTCATTTTGTATGGAAAGCAAAGGAATTTTCAATGTTAGGGATTTTGTTTATACAAAAACTGCACTGAAATCTGTGTTCTGTGTCACAGGGAGGGATAATCTCTGAGCCATAACATGGTTGGCTGTCAGCTTCCAGGAAGTAAAGCTGAAGTTTCCTGTGAAAAGTGTACTGGTACACATAGCTACATAGCTGGATGTTCCCAGATAAGGTTAATTATAGGAGCTGACCCCTAGTACTCACAGGTTATTTTCATAAATCACCCAGCATCCAAAGCAAAGGGAGAGGTGAGACACAGCTTTTTGCATCTTTAAGAATATGCTCTTTCTATTAGGGCAATGTTGTCTGGAGACTTTAGTTCACCTTTAATTCTTATGGAATGCATTTATGCTTAATATAGTCCACTAAAGTAGAGATGTGTAGTATAAAGACAATTTCAATTTTATGTAGATTAAAGATGCAGAGAGCTTTCAAAGTCTTATCAGGGACTATCCTTTTGGTGTAAAGACATCTGTATAGAAAATTCTTTGTTAATAAAGACAGTGAATATGGTGGCCCAGCTATTATGACCAAAAGGTGCATATGCTCACAAGGCTGTTTAAAGACTACATGGCCTAAGAGACTTACTAGCTACAACATGGAAGCCTTTTTAGTTACAAAACTGCTGCGGTGAGACGCTCCTAGACTCAACAAGTTTGAACCGGCTGATTAAACTGCTGTCTGGGAGGATTAACGGGAGAGAAGCACGGCAGAGTCTGAATGGGACCGGCTTCAGTGATCAAGGACAATACGGGACTGGCACTTACTGGATGGTAACTATAACCTGTGAAGCTTGACTCTGTCCGTGTGACTTTAGTTTATCATTTGCATAATCTGGACATAGTCCAGTTACGGCAGTTGTTATTACAGCAAAATTTGGGATTCAGAACCATTGCTGGTTCAAAGCATATTGTTGCTAAGCGGGGAATTGAAACAAAAAAGAGACATTGTTTCACATTTGATCTGACTTTGTATCAGAGAAGTGTGTGTTGTTTTTAACTAGGGTTGGGGTCTTTTGTCTTGTGTATATTTATTGTTAATGAGCATAATAAACATAACTTAGTCATTCCTCCAAATTGATGTATAT
This sequence comes from Hymenochirus boettgeri, assembly GCA_019447015.1. Lineage (NCBI taxonomy): Eukaryota > Metazoa > Chordata > Amphibia > Anura > Pipidae > Hymenochirus > Hymenochirus boettgeri. Next base: position 74,226,249 of record CM033477.1, read on the forward strand.
TTGTATCTGGGTGCAGTGCTACTTGAGCTTCTTTTTCTCAGGATAGGTGGGGCCTATACCACTCTGCCCTGAGTGATTTATTTAGTTTATCACTTTTCTGCTTCTAGCACCACCTTTAATGGATAAGGTGAGACATTGTAACACTAATTGATATATGGGAAGTGCTGCCTCTTGACTTATATTACAAAACTGCTTCTTGCATGTACGTTAATGCAACTTACTAAAGTATCGTACAATGCATGGGTGTTATAGGGAGTGAATATATCTGTTGTATTCAGTTAGATCAACTGGACTTAAGGCTCGTACACACGCTTGATTTTCAAGCAAGGCATGACCCCCCATGGCAGAGCAGTACACCCAATGAACGGCTGTTTCGCCAGAGAATCGTCCGTGTGTATGCGCTCGTTCGTGGATCGGTCGTTGATACGCCTGGCGGATCGGCGAAACCCCCCCGACCGAGCGCATACACACGGACGATTATCATTCGTCGGATTTACCACTCTGCCGTCGGGGGTCGTGCCTCGCTCGAAAATCAAGCGTGTGTACGAGCCTTTAAAGTTTAGTTCTTGAAGAAGTTTCGCTAGTCATCCGACTGGCTTTCTCAATTCCAAATTAATTTTGAATTGAGAAAGCCAGTTGGATGACCAGCGAAATGTCTTCAAGAACTAAACTTTAAGTCCAGTTGATCTAACTGAATACAACACAAAAAAAACCTTACGTTTAATTCTCCTTAAAGAAACGCCAAGATTTGGTAACCACAACTTTTCAGTTCAGTTTCTGTGAGCAGCGTCATAAAAGATTTTTCAGTATTTTAAGACAAATTATGATTTAATGATAAATACATTTGAACATGAACCCTCTACTTGTTGGCAAAGTTAAAGGTTTGACTTTTTTTGTCAAAGTTAAATAGCGCACAATAGCACGCATGCTTTAGTAAACTAAACCAGGAAGCAGTCGGCAGTTGTCAATGGAGCCACGGTGGATCGTGCGCAAGGTAAATATAGTTACCTTTGGTCCTGGATCCTGGTGAAGTGATTGAAGAACGGAAGGTAAGGAATAGGTTCTTTACCTCCCGGCCTTCAATCACTGCTTTAAAGGAATAGTTCACTGCATTCTGCTACAGCAATTTTAAACAAAAATGGCTTGCTTATTAATAACCAAGACCTTGTATATATTTAACACACATGGCCATGGTAATATGACAAGATTGGGCTGAATCTTGCTGCAGAAACATCACTTTTCATAAAACTGACCATACATAAATAAATCACTGACAAAGAAGCCAAAGTATTTAGAAACTGCAGTTGCTACCACAACTTCGAATAAAAAAAATATATACGTATTCTTTAACTCTTTAAGCTACCCATTGAGATATTGACTAAACTAAAATAGGATTTTTATGTTAAAACCTATTTCAGTATGCTGCTTATTCTTATCAAAGAGCCGCAATCACACGATAAGGAAAAAGAGGGTGGTGGAGGTTGGTCAGAGTAATTCTCGGGCGTTACTATGCTTCACTATATTTCCCTCCCTCGGCTGCAGTCCTCAAAACCAATCACCTTACAGTTTCATGTAACGCTCCTTATATGGCCGGACCATCTGTGTACGCGCAACATAAAACCGACACCTAGCTCGCGCACTTTTAGTGACCCACCCGCATAACATTGAAAAGGTTTCCTCTGGTATAAGACAAGGTAAAATAACTTCCATTTATTAAATATTTTGCAGTTTTAACTGGTGTGAATGCTTCTGGTTAACTGTTCTGAATGAACTAATCTGTATCAATCTAGTTACCTCCACACTGCTAGGATTTACCAGGAGCTCTGTTAATGTAATAGAGAGATGGTCTACTTTGGGTTAAATTCTCTGCTCCGTATCTCCTAACAAATTAACATCATTCTATTATAAATGTCGTTTTTTTATTACCGTGTACACGGTCAGTAAACGTTTGCGTGTTTTGTTTGTAAGTAGGATTGGTTAATTTGACATTCGTGATTAAAGCTCTGGCTTTAGTGTGATGGGTTAATATTGTCTTAATTGTTCTAGATAAAAAAACTTGAGCATTTTACTCCTGTGTTTTCTGAAATTGGCCAATCCTGGGACCGCTGTCTGCAATTATCACTCGCATATTTGGTTTTCAGCTGTCTGCGTAAATTAGACTAGAGGATAATTAGCAGGGTCAGTGCAATCCGATATTCATATCCAATAGTGACTACCGATAGTGGACTAGATGCAACTCATTCGTTCTCCATTTTGGGGGAGGGGGGCTTTTGCAAATCTGCTCTCTTCCCTTATTTGGTAATATTGAGTAGAGGGAAGGACTTCCTTTTGTCTCTAAATTTTTATCTGAATGGTTCAAACCCATGCGCCCTCTGTTGAAATTCCTAGGAAGTAGATGCATTGGAACGACTATACTAGAAAGGTGTTAAAACCAATATTTTATAGAGAGAGAGAGATGTAGGTAGATAATTTTTTTTTTTTTAATATGCCTTGGGCTACTTTGAGATGCAATTTTTCAGTTTTCCGTGTTCTGTTCTGACAGAAGCCCTAGAATGACTGGTAAACTTAAGTAATAAACACACTTATTTAATAAAATGTGCCTGTTCTGTTAATTTTCATTAGCAATAATTTTCTCGACAGTTGAAAAACATTTGATATCTTGGTTGCTCTTCCCCCCTCTCAAATAACCTTTCCCCTCCCTCCCTTATTTCAGATTACAATGGACGACGATATTGCTGCACTGGTTGTTGATAATGGCTCGGGAATGTGCAAAGCAGGATTTGCTGGAGATGATGCTCCTCGTGCCGTGTTCCCATCTATTGTGGGTCGCCCTAGACATCAGGTATAGTCCCCTGTAATGTTATGAAATCTTACTTGCTTTCCTGCCCCTCTGTTCTATAAAACTCTGATGGGAAGGATTGACAACATGAGAGCTAAATTTTATACTTGTTAGTTTCCTTGCTGAACTTTTGTAGCATATATGCATGTGGAGAACCTTTTTTTTTTTTTTTTTACACTTCGGTATTTTAAAAGCCCTAAAGCTCTGCCCTTGTAATTCAGTATAACTTTGAGATGTGTAACTGTGTATGTGTATAATGTGTATAATTTGCTATATTTATTCATTCAAATTCGGTATCTGTCCTATTAAAAGAACAAATGTTTAAATGTGGCATTTAGTATTTTATTTTTTTAAGTTAATTCTAGTTTTTGTATCTTTGGAGCATGTAAGGCTTGCAGCAAAGTTTCACCTTTAAATAGATACTTAAAGGTCATGTCCACTACCACTAAAATCTATACTTTCCATCCCAACTGTTGATCGTTGTACTTTTCCCTGTGGTCCCTGCTACTCCTAATACTTTCTGGTCTTCACTGTGGCCTTCCGTAGTGCTAGCTTCCTTTCTGGCTGTGACCAATGTCATGGCCAATTATGTGTATGCTGTTGTGCCTCCTTTCCAGCTGCATGCGCTCATTGAGCTAACCCAGGAGGTGAGGGACAGTGCTGAAAAAACTGGAGGTATAAGGCACTTCAGTAATTGCGGGGATGAAAGTAAAACAATCTCATAAGTTGGGGGTAAATATAGATACTAGTAGGGTGAACATACTCTGAAATGGAAAGGATGTTTGAGTGTTACAGGCAATTTTATTTTTCTCTCCATACTTTCTAGTTTTCCTTGTTGTATTGCAATGTTTTGAATCCACCTGGATTGAAAAAGGTGGATGCAAAATGTTTTATCTGTGAAAGTGAGCCATGCAAAGTGGCAGAGAATGTAATGGATTCTTTTAAAGAAACAACAAGTGTTTTAAAGGGCAATTATAGTGAGAAAATTGGATTTTTTTTAATTCCTTCTAATGTATCCTATAAGTCATCCCAACTACCAGGATACCTTTGGTTTCTTTAAATTCTTCATAGTCCCAGAGATATAAGCCTTTGAATATGCTGTGATTTGTAGGAGCTGCTACACCTCATCTGCCACTCAAAGGCACCCACACAATCCAAAGCTCCCATGCAGTACTGTCACATACTCCCTCACCCACACTGTAAGTACCATGTGCACAGTCAAATGCTGTAGTGCTAAACACAATCAATAAACCATCAACCCAGCAATATGAGCATAACACACTATAAAACAGCCCCTCCCCCAAAACAAAATCTTGTATGCATACAAAACCAGTGACTCAAATGGAACACTAATACAGAATATATAATACAGTAATACAGACTATATACCAAACAAGACATACAGTGCAATCTATGAAATATATAGACTAAAGCAAATGAAATGTATCAGGATAACCAGCAGTGTGTCACTGTGTTTGTAAAAGGTCTCACTACAGCTGCTGTTACACTGACCCTTGTCTTCAGTGATTATGATCTCAGCTAAGCAGGGGGAGAGATGAACTTTAGGTAAAAAATAAATAACAATTAGAGAACAGGCAGAGTTCAGGAACTTACTTGTAAATCTCAGCACCACTTGTCTTCTCTCCCCCTCTGCCCCTCCCTTCAGCATATTGCTACTTTATCCCACACTTTGATTGCTTGCAGTCTAGCTCTGGAAGGGAGGGGTCAACAGGATGTCAGCACTTCATTTAAAGTCCTTTCAACTGACCATGCTCGGACTCTGTATACAGCCCTTCACTGCTTGAGGGGGAGTAGACAGAGAGGGGAGGGGGACTACACAGCTTGGTACAAACTTCTGCCAGTGTGAAGAAACGAAGCCACACAGCAACATGAGTTAGGCAGCTTATACTAAGTGATCTATACATTGTATACAGACAGTTTTTCACTATAGTTGCCCTTTAAGAGTTCTGCTCCCTTCAGTGCCACAACATGCAGGCCCCAACACCTATGTTGGTTCTATTCAATTGAGATTCTAAAAATGGAAAGCTGCCTTTTTAAAATATTGTCTTGTAACCTAAAATATTCTAAGACTAATTTTCAATCTCAAATAATGCTATATTTATTCTGTATTGTCATCCATTGCCACATAAATTAGCCTTAATGCTTGTACATAAACTACAATCCAGACATACAAGTTCTTCTCAATGGCTGTGAATTTCTGAAACCAGTCCTAGTTGGGGCTTCTTCAACCTTTAGCATGCAGGCTGCGCACACACGTTCTGATATTTCTGCACAATTGACCTTTGTGGCCAAAAAGTCAATTGGGCCAATATTGTTAAGTGTTACAACTGACCAATGTCTATAAATTTGATCCGATCATGTAGTAGTCATTGGAACGCATGTTGCACCAAAATATTGCCGCATTTAGATAAAGCAAGATTTATTTGACCAGAAGCTTTTTTTTTTTTTTTTCCCTTTCCCCCTCTCCCCCCCCCACATAAATAGGGTGTCATGGTTGGTATGGGTCAAAAAGACAGTTATGTTGGAGATGAAGCTCAGAGCAAAAGAGGGATTCTTACACTGAAATATCCAATTGAACATGGTATTGTAACTAACTGGGATGATATGGAGAAGATCTGGCATCACACCTTCTACAATGAATTGAGAGTGGCACCAGAAGAACACCCAGTGTTACTGACTGAAGCTCCTTTAAACCCTAAAGCAAACCGGGAAAAGATGACACAGGTTTGTATCTGTTTTCATTTCTTTTTACATATTTCTTGCTTTTTATTTATATGAAATTTGCTATCCCTTACAGGGGGTCCCTTAACCCAAGAATGATGGATACTTTACAGGTTTATTTCTTAAATCTGTGTGGCTTTTTTGTTTGTCCTAATTTTAGGGTTGCATACTAACTTTTTTTTTTGTGAAGGGCCTTAACCCTTAAATGTTGAATGGCTTGTATTTCATGGTTCACTTTTGCTTGTTTGGATTTTTCCCTTCCACTGTCTGAGCTAATAACCTTTGAGTGAAGTTGTTCTGAAACTACATCTGCATGGTTTGTTAAACTTTTGTGACCATACAGTAACTGTCCTTTTTCATAATTTTAGATCATGTTTGAGACCTTCAACACACCAGCTATGTATGTTGCTATCCAAGCTGTGTTGTCTCTATATGCATCAGGTCGTACCACTGGTATAGTAATGGATTCTGGTGATGGAGTTACTCACACCGTCCCAATTTATGAAGGCTATGCTCTACCACATGCCATTTTGCGTTTAGATTTGGCTGGACGTGATCTGACAGACTACCTCATGAAAATTTTGACAGAGAGGGGCTACAGCTTCACTACCACAGCTGAGAGAGAAATTGTACGTGACATAAAAGAGAAACTGTGCTATGTTGCTCTGGACTTTGAGCAGGAGATGGCTACAGCTGCTTCTTCCTCATCCCTGGAGAAGAGCTATGAATTGCCTGATGGTCAAGTAATCACCATTGGCAATGAGAGATTTAGATGCCCAGAATCCTTGTTCCAGCCTTCTTTTCTTGGTGTGTAGCTTTCCTCTTACTTCATTATAGTATGAGTGTTTTCAAGTGTTGGCCTAAGTTCAGTTTATAAATTTCTCATTAATAGGTATGGAATCTTGTGGTATTCATGAAACCACTTACAACTCAATCATGAAATGTGATGTAGACATTCGTAAGGACCTTTATGCCAACACTGTCCTGTCTGGAGGTACCACTATGTACCCAGGAATAGCAGATAGAATGCAAAAAGAGATTACTGCACTAGCTCCCAGCACAATGAAGATCAAGGTGAGTTAAAGGGCAACTGTGGTCTCAAAACAAGTTTGGGTTCAATTAAAGCCAACAGTATTTCCTTTAAAATAAGCCAACAATCCCATCTCTGGCTGCAGCCTGTGAGAAATAACATTGGGGTGAATATTCAAATTTCCTGCTTTCAGTAGATTGTGACATGACCAGACCTCTGTCCCGGGGGAGAAGCATGCTCAGTTAAGACTAAAATCTGGGGGTAAAATTTGAGACGGGGGGGCTATTAATGCAGGCAGAGGCTGGTCCCATGGGTGAAAACAGGAAGTGTTCAAGCAGGAAGTAATATTGCTGAACCTTTCCAGCCATAACTTCTTACAAATTTTATATAGAGATGTGATTTAGGTTTTATTTTGAAGGTATAATAAAAGGCTTTTTATACAATCCTTACTAATTAGGAAGTTTTCAAGACCACAGTTATCCTTTAAGTAATGCTTCTGTTGTAAGTGTTAAAAATGTCTTGTGCTGATCTATATTGTTTCTCTGCAGATAATTGCCCCACCAGAGCGTAAATACTCGGTTTGGATTGGAGGCTCCATTTTAGCCTCTTTGTCCACCTTCCAGCAGATGTGGATAAGTAAGCAGGAGTATGATGAATCTGGTCCCTCAATTGTTCACCGTAAATGCTTCTAAATGGACTGACTTCTTTCCAACAAATGCAATAGTGCAGGAAGATAACATTGGCATGGCTTCCCACCCCAGAATTTTTTTCCTTCCCTTTCTTTAAGCTCACGGATAACAGGAATGAAGAATAGAAAGAGGATCATTCAACTTATCCTGTCCCCTTCATTCCCATAGTATAATTGTTCAAGAAATTGAGTTTTCCATCAGGTGGGAGCTGTAACTGAGCATGGTAATGCAATTGCCTGTATGCAGCAATGTACTCAAACATGTCTCTATCTACAGTCATAAACCACTGTCTTGCAAAAATGGGCTTTGTTCCAACATCTACAAGCTTCATTGTCATTGATCACAAATAAGATTAAGATGTGAATGTGGTTGTCACATGTATGCAGCTGAACGCAAATAAACCTGAACATGTTTATGTTTTGTTTTTTCTGGATTTCAAATAAAGTACAGTACATCTAGCATGCCTCATATATAGATAATGTACATAGGGTATATTTTGGCATTTGTGCCATTCATTTATCTTATGGGGGGTAAATAACAAATCTAAGGTTAGTAACTAATTTTAAACTGTTCTAAAAGGCATTTTATGCCTTATTAGTGCATTTAAAGTTTAAAAACTGAGGTAGGATTGGTATTTGACTCTCCAACATGGCTACTGAGGCATGGGTGTTAATGGTTTCATACACCATAGTTGCCTTTTAAGGATCTAAAAAGTTGGAGGGCAAAGTAAAACCTTTGGAAAATGAGAATAGTTACTGGTAATAAGATTTTGTTATTTGGGGTTGTTGGTGTGGATCATGGTGTTCAGGGTTAACCCCTGGCATGCCCCCATTCTTGACAGTCCCACATGGCACAAGATATCTTGAACAGGATAATTATTGGTATAATACCGATCGTTTCTTTTTCAATTAAATGTGTAGGTTGTGTGAAGATAACTTGTCTGAACTTGTGTATAGCATTTTCCATTTCAGGGGAAAATGCCATACACAAAAATGTTCCATAGCAAGGGAAAGACAAAGCAAGGTCGTGCCTTATTTGAACAGTTTAACCGTCTACCTGGGTCCAGCATATGTGGTTTATTGGATGGACAAATTGAGGAGCTGGGCATGACTCAACGGTCTTAACCCATTATATGGACTAACTTTTTTTTTTTTTTTTTTATTTGACAAGCTTTGAAAGGGGGTCTTACATTCTTAATCAGGTCGGAGCAGTACAAATTGAAACACAGGTATAACAAAGTAAAAAGCAAATTCCATCTCTGACCTGAGATGAACACTTAAAAGCTTGTCTGCTAAAATAAACGGTATTACAGCACTTAACTAACAGTACTATTAATATGTTGAAACAATACGGAGTCCATTATTTTTACTACATATTAGAATTAAGTGGTAGGTGAAGGACTATAACTGATTGTTTGGGTAATTCGGTCAGAAGTTTAATGGCAGGACCTTCAAAGTAATTTTCTTTCCCTCACTACATTTTGGAAGACTGAGAAAAATTAGGGAGTTAAAGGAGAACTAAACCCAAAAATCAAAGTTTGTTAGAAAGTACTTGCCTCAACCATCCTTCACAGCATGGAAGATTCCACTCATGGGCCTTTTCTTTATCTCTCTGAGCTTATTTTATTCTGTTTGTTCCCCAAATCTGAAGCTGACATTTCCCCCTTGCCTGCCAGTACTTTTGCCTTCATTATATTTTCTGCACCTGTGATTTTCACTCCCACCTCTTGATGTAGGAATATATTGAACCCTCATATTCAAATTGGTGATGCAGCTTAACACTTTCCTAGTACTGTGTTGTGTATATAGGTCTGTATGTATAAGTTTTATTTATAAAGCGCCACTTGGTTCGCAGCGCTGTACATTAAAAAGTGTGTCCGTATCTGAAATAATGTCTCACCTACGGCTTTCACTTCACCAAATCCGATATATAAACAAATTGCAGGTGAAACCTACAAAGAAACAGGTCTGTAGCTGTGAATAGTGCAAGTTAATTGCAAAACATGCATGCTACATGTTTAGACCTACTCAAGCACTTGAGCAAGGACAAGTGGGTCAAACATGTAGCACGCATGTTTTGCAATAAACCTGCACTATTTGGTTAGAATGTTTATTTGTATGTTTCACCTGCAATGTATTCTTTGTGTTGGATGGCCATATTTAAAAACTTGCAATACCACAGGTTTTCGTTACTGTACGACCGTGGCAGTAGTATACCATGCTGTAAACTACCGTAATGATATTCTATGGGCGGTCGTAGATTTACTTTCACTATCATACATTTACAAGATTTCGGATAGCTATCATAAATTAACGATTGCTAAAGAAGGCAATACCACACCTTTATAAATATGGCCCATAGTGTGAAGGTCACTAGCTCTCCCTGTCAGCTGCAGCAATATTAGTGGAAAGTGTAGCTTCTTAAAGGGGAATGTTGGAGGGTAGAAGGTTTGTTTTTATAGAAACCACATGGTGCAGAACTGTAGGGAGGATAGTAAAGTGAACCTAAATTTAGCAGAGCTCTGTGCAATGCATTTTTCTTCAGTGTACCTTATTATAGGGAATTTTGGAGGGTAGGAAGAGTGTCTTTAATTCAGCTGTCTGTATAAAAACAAACTAGTACAGAGCTAAGCTGAGAAATGCATTGCACAGAGCTGTGCCAAAATCAGGGTCATTATATTATCCTCCAACTGCAGCACTGCACCATGTTCTATAAGTGTACGTATTAAAGGGGAATGTTGGAGGGTATGCCAATTACAGCTCTGCACCATGTTGTTTCTATAAATTTACATATTAATAGGAAATATTGGAGGGATGCAAACGTTATATAAAATGAATGCAGCAGGTGGGCTGCCTGTAGGAAGTTTTGCATAAATAAAAACCCTCTTCTAACTAGGGTTCCCACCTTTGCCTTTAACCCTTTCACTGCCAGAAGAATTTCATTTTTTTTTTTGCATTAACTGCCAGAAGAATTTTCAGGATTTTGCCCTCAATCGCTTTAGACTAATTTTACAGTAGGAAACCTTGCAGTAAATCAGGAATATTATACATTGTTTTTTTCAGCACAAAGTCTACTTTAACATGGTAACAGAATTTTGTAACTTTTCTGGAAATTTTACTGGAATTATGGGTAAAATATGTAAAAAAAAAAATGAAAAATTTGCAAATTTTCATGGATTTTTCCCATTTTTACTTATAGTTATCTTAAGGTTACACACAAAAATCTTACTGTTTTTAAAAGCTCTGATACTCCCGAGTACAACGATACCAGATATATGTAGGTACCCCACTTTTCCTGTACAGGAGACCCCCCAAACTAAAACTGCACCTTCTAGTATATTACACCAAATTAAAATGTATAACCACTACTGACAGTTAACATAGAATATCTACCAAATTAACTAAAATATCCCCACAAGTGAGATATTTTTAGAAACGACACACCCGCAGGATTTTACGAGTGAGGTAAGTTTCGATCAAAATGCAGATACCCGGACGCAGCTCTTCGTCCAATTGTAAGTTATTTTCTCACATTTTCCTTTTTTTCCTCAACTGTAAAATCAGAGACAAAATCAAATGCGAATTTCAGCTAAGAACTGTGGAGAAAAGTTCAAACGCATCTCAAATATGAAAGCCTAACCCCTCCCGAATAAAACGGTATGCCTCATTCATGGGTGTACCCAGAGACATGGCTACCAACTAACCCAGAGCGTGACCAGTGCCAAATGTCAGTAGCAGCAAAAAAAATTTATCCAGTTTTGTATTTGAACAGTCTGCAGTTTTTCCACAAAACAACCCCCCCCCAACTAAAATACCCCCACAAACTAATATTCTGAAATCTGCACACCTTTAGCTAGTAACGCTGTAGTTCGTGCATTCATCCACAATGGTGTGGGCGCAGTTCTTCACAGAAAATTGCACTTTTACCAGATTTTCAAAAAAATGAACATCAAACAACATTCAAAAAGGTAGAAATCATGCCAAAACCCCATGGAATGTAAAAAAAAGTTACCAAATATCAATCTCCCAAATGTCCTGAATCAAACGGTATGCCATATGTGTGGTTACACACGCGGAAGTGGAAGCGAAAAGCCACAAAGTGAGACAATGCATGATGGCTCAGAAACGGCGAAAATATTTAGCCAACTCCGAATTTGGACAGTCTGCAGTTTTTCCACAAAACACCCCGTACTTGTAATAACCCCACAAACTATATATTCCTGAAATCTGCACACCTTTAGCTATGTAACGCTGTAGTTCGTGCATTCATACCATCAATGGTGTGGGCGCAGTTCTTCACAGAAATTTGCACTTTTACCAGATTTTCAAAAAAAATGAACATCAAACAACATTCAAAAAGGTAGAAATCATGCCAAAACCCCATGGAATGTAAAAAAAAGTTACTAAATATCAATCTCCCAAATGTCCTGAATCAAACGGTATGCCATATGTGTGGTTACACACGCGGACGTGGAAGCGAAAAGCCACAAAGTGAGACAATGCATGATGGCTCAGAAACGGCGAAAATATTTAGCCAACTCCGAATTTGGACAGTCTGCAGTTTTTTCCACAAAACACCCCCGTAACTTAGTAATAACCCCCACAAACTATATATTCCTGAAATCAACACACCTTTATCTACGAAATTCTGTAGTTTGTTCATTTGTACCATCAATGGTATGGGCGCAGTTCTTTGTAGAAGTTCGCAGTTTTAGCAGATTTTCTAAAAAATTTGAAAAAAAACACTCTCAAAGGTAGAAATCATGCCAAAATCCCAAGTAATGTAAAAAAAAGTTACCAAATATCAATCTCCTAAATGTCCTGAATCAAACGGTATGCCCTATGTATGGTTACACACGCAAAAGTGGAATCAACTAGCCACAAAGTGAGCCAATGAACAATGGCCCAATTACAGCAACTTTTCAGATTTGTCAGACTAAACACCCCTCTATATTAGAAATACCCCCCAAAACTATATATTCTTGGAATTTACACACCTTCAGCTACGTTACGGTGCCATGCTTTCATACATACATGAAGAATTCCAGACCCAGTAATCCAAAGAACTCCGTGTTTTTAGGAGGTTTTGTGAAAAATAAAGTAAGATGATTCAAGGGTTGAAATCCTACCTAAACCCACTTGACAAGCAAAAAAAACCACTAAATGTCAATCTCCCACATGTTCTGAATCAAACGGTATGCTATATGTGTGGGTGCACACAGAGACGTGGCCACCAACTATCTCAAATGGGACGCATGCACAAATGCAATTACAAGAAAAAATCAAAGTGCTCTGTAATTTGAACAGCCTACCCTTTTTCTAAGGAAACAGTCCCGAACATGGAAATTCCCCCCACAAACTATATATTTTGGAATCTACACACCACTTCACTACACAATGGAGTGATTCCTTTATGCATACCACCAATGTGTGGGCGCAGTTTCATGTAAAATTTGCTTTTTACCAGATTTTCAGGAAAAAAATTTTAAAAATACAATTCAAAGTTAAAATCATGGCAAATTTCCATGTCATGTAAAAAAAACTTTTCAATTATCAATCTTCCAAATGCCCTGAATCAAACGGTATGCCATATGCGTGGATGAACACAGGGACGTGGCCACCAACTAGCTCAAATGGAACGCTTGCACAAATGCAATTACAAGAAAAAATCAAAGTGCTCTGTAATTTGAACAGCCTACCCTTTTTCTAAGGAAACAGTCCAAAACATGGAAATTCCCCCCACAAACGATATATTTTTGGAATCACCTTCAGCTACACAATGGAGTGATTCCTTTATGCATACCACCAATGGTGTGGGCGCAGTTTCATGTAAAATTTTGCTTTTTTACCAGATTTTCAGGAAAAAAAATTTTAAAAATACAATTCAAAGTTAAAAATCATGGCAAATTTCCATGTCATGTAAAAAAAACTTGTCAATTATCAATCTTCCAAATGCCCTGAATCAAACGGTATGCCATATGCGTGGATGAACACAGGGACGTGGCCACCAACTAGCTCAAATGGAACGCTTGCACAAATGCAATTACAAGAAAAAATCAAAGTGCTCTGTAATTTGAACAGCCTACCCTTTTTCTAAGGAAACAGTCCCAAAACATGGAAATTCCCCCCACAAACGATATATTTTTGGAATCTACACACCTTCAGCTACGTTATGGTGCCATGCTTTCATACATGCATGAAGAATTCCAGACCCAGTGATCCAAAGAACTCTGTGTTTTTAGGAAGTTTTGTGAAAAATAAAATAAGATGATTCAAGGGTTGAAATCCTACCTAAACCAACTTGACAAGCAAAAAAATGCACTAAATGTCAATCTCCCATATCCTGCATCAAACGGTATGCCATATGTGTGGGTGCACACAGACACGTGGCCACCAACTAGCTAAATGGGACGCATGCACAAGTCCAATTACAAGAAAAAAATCAAAGTGTTCTGTAATTTGAACAGCCTAATCAACTTGGAAATACCCCCCACAAACTATATTTTTGAAAGCTACACACCTTCAGCTACGTGATGGTATCATGCTTTCGTATATACATGAAGAATTCCAGACGCTGTTATTCATAGAACTCCGAGCTTTAGGAGATTTTTGTGAAAAAATAAAAAAAGAGGACTCAATGGTTGAAATCCTACCTAAACCCACTTGGCAAGTAAAAAACCCCACTAAATGGCAATCTCCACATGTCCTGAATCAAACGGTATGCCATAAGGGTGGGTGCAAACAGTAACGGGGCCACCAACTAGCTCAAATGGGATCCATGCGCAATTGCAATTACAAGAAAAAATTAAAAAATGCCACAAACCCACCCCCACCCCTATCCCCACTCCCCCTTTTAGTGGTATTTTAGTGAAAACCAGTTAGTACGAGAGTCACACAAGTTTTTGCACACTTTACTGATCCTAAAAATTCAATACGGTCTTTTTTTGTACCTCTGCAAAATTCCCTACTAAAATAGGCTTAGTTTCCCTTGAAATCGAAGAAATAACGATCCGCGTTTACTTAGCGATATCACCGGGACATTGGGAAGCTTGGAGAAGACAATTTTTTTTTGCTAATTTATGTTTTTAGGTAAAAAAAAAAAAAAGGTGGTGTGTATCACTTTAAGATTTTTTTTCGTGTGCATTTCCCCTTTTTTTTGGATCATTCCCAAAGATGATCATCAAATCATCTTTGATGCCCGTTTTCCAATTCGAAATCCGATCGGAAAAATCACTTCCCGGAAATCATTTCCAGGAAGTGATTTTTCATTCATTGCAAAGATCAATTTTGGTGATCAGAAGTGATCACCAATTTTTGTGGATCTCTGTCCCCATTTTTTTTCTAAGTGTTCGCTAAGTAGCAAATCCTGTTTGTGAATGGAACTTTGAGTTAGAAGAAATTAAGGATCTGGAGAGGGCATCGGCTTTAGTGTTTTTGGAACCTGGTTGGTAGGTGATGATAAAATTGAATCGGTAAAGAACAAGGACCAACGTGCTTGGCAAGGATTTAACCTTTTAAGGTTTTGGATGTATTCAAGGTTTTTATGGTTGGTAAAAATGGTAATGGGCAAAGCAGTGCCTTCTAGCAAATGGCGCCTTCATTGAGAGCCAACTTTATGGCCAGTAGTTCACAGTTTCCGATATCATAATTCCATTCATTAGGCAGGAACTTCTTAGAAAAATAGGCACACGGATGGAGTTTGTCTTTGTGACAGGACAGCACCGGCACCCAAGTCAGAGGCATCTACATCAATATAGAAAGGGAGGTTGGGATTCGGATGAACTAAAATAGGGGCAGAGGCAAAGGCTTCCTTTAACTGTTTAAATGCTTGGATGGCAGCCTGAGACCAGGAGTTGGGTCTACCACCCTCTCTAATGAGGGCCAAAATAAGAGAAATGATGGATGAGAATCCTTTAATAAATGGTCTATAATAGTTTGCAAAGCCGATAAACCTTTGAATGGCTTTGGTACTAGTAGGAAGAGGCCAGTCATGGATGGCAGAAACTTTGACAGGATCCATCAAAAAACCTTGAGCGTATACAATGTAACCAAGAAAGGATACTTAAGGAAGTTCAAAGAGACATTTTTCAAGTTTGGCCTATAAGTTATTTTTCCTTAAATGTGCTAAGACCTGCTGTACATGGAGACGATGTGTAGGTAGATCTTGAGAATAGATTAAAATGTCATCAAGATATACGACCACTGAGTTACCTAGAAGATCTTGAAAGATGTTGTTAACAAACTCTTGGAAAACCGCTGGGGTGTTACAAAGGCCAAAGGTCATCACAAGATATTCTAACGGCCATCACGAGTATTAAAGGCGGTTTTCCACTCGTCCCCTTTGCGAATGCGGATTAGATTATATGCTCCTTGAAGGTCGAGTTTGGTGAATATTTTAGCTCCTTTGATCTGGTCAAATAATTCAGAGATGAGTGGAAGAGGGTAACGGTTCTTTATAGTGATTTTACTTAAACCCCTATAATCAATACAGTCAGTAAAACATCCGTCTTTCTTCTCCACAAAAAAGAAACTGGCCACGGCTGGAGAGCTAGAAGGTCTAATGAATCCCCGAGCCAAAAGTTCCTTAATATAGTCTTTCATGGTTTTGGTCTCAGAGGGGGATAAAGGATATGTGCGTCCCCGAGTAGGCATGGTACCGGGAAGATCAATGGGGCAATCATAAGGGCAGTGTGGAGTAAGTTTTTCAGCCCATTTCTTACAAAAGACATTAATAAATTCATGGTAACATTCAGGAAGAGTTTCCATAGGTTTAATTTCACAATTAATGGAAGAACAAAGAATAGGAGAAGAGAGACATTTGGAAAAACAAGAAGAACTCCAAGATACTAATTCATTGTTAGACCAGTCTATGACAGGGTTGGGAACACGGAGCCATGGAAGTCCTAGGATCAGAGGAGCAGAAGGACTTTGGCTCACCAAAAAGGATAAATGTTCTTGATGGAGTATGTTGATATGCAAAAAAACTTTGTACGTGGATTTGTAGATGAATTCAGAAGCCAAGGGGTTATCATCAATAGCCAGAACCCGAAGAGGTTGCTGCAGGTGAAGAAGAGGAAGCCCCAATTGTGCTGCGAAGGCAGAGTCAATGAAGTTTCCGGCAGCACCAGAATCAACAAAGGCCTGAGTGGAAAAATTCCGGTAGTACATCGACGTGACTTTTCTTCAGGGGTCAGATGAGTGCCGCCAATTTGCATAGGCTCTTCAACCAAAGACACAGATTGGGGGGCGGTGTGAGCAGGTCAAGGAAATGTCTTAAAGAAATTGGAACGAGCTGCAGACCTTTCTGCCTGCCGTTCACGAAAACGGGTAATTCTCTAGACACTAATTCATCCTTAAGGCGGTCAGAGAGTCCCTGCCAAAAGGCTGCAGAAAGTGCCTCATTATTCCAGGAAGTCTCCGCAGCAAGGGTATGAAATTCAATAGCATATTGTCCTACGGAACGAGACCCTTGGCGGAGTTGCATCAATCGGGACGAGGCAGCCGAGGTTCTACCTGGTGCATCGAAGACCTTGCGAAACATACCCAGGAAACTGGTAACATTATTGATAGAGGATTATCTTTCTCCCATAGGGGAGAAGTCCAGGCCAGAGCGTTTCCCTCAAGCAAGGCAATGATGTAACCAACCTTTCCTCGATCAGATGCAAAATGAGATGGTTGAAGTTTAAATTGGATTTGGCACTGATTAATGAAACCATGGCAAGCCTGAGCATTGCCATCAAAGCGGGAAGGCGGAGGTATGCGGGGTTCTCTACCAAGAAAGGAGTCAGACAGTGAAGGAGGCGGTGTAGAACCAGGAGTAGAGGCTGAAGCCAGGGGTAGTCGGACAGCGAGGGTGTCCATGTATTGGGCCAAGTGTCCCTGATGGTATTCAAAAACGTCCATGCGTTTGGACAAAGTTTGGAGCGTTTTACTCAACTCCGTCATAGCTCCCTCAGGCGTTTCCATGGCCTGATTGTACTGTAAAGAATATGGCCTTGATGGCTGTGGTACTCACGAGTACGCTTTCAGGAGGAGGCTGATAGTCCGGAAAATGCAGGACACAGAGGCTGCTGGGAACAGTAGGCTGGATTCTGGAACAAGGTGCTGTTGGGAACTGTAGGCTGGATTCTGGAACAAGGTGCTGCTGGGAACTGTAGGTTGGATTCTGGAACAAGGTGCTGCTGGGAACTGTAGGCTGTATTCTGAAAAAGGTGCTGGAGTAGTAGTACTGGAACAAGCAGGGTAAGTAGGAAAAGGAATAGGCTAGGAGAGTGGTCACAGGAACAGGCAAGGTAGGTATAGTCTCTGGAACGGGAAAGGTAAGTAGCAGGATAAAAACAGGAGCCAGGGGTAGTGGAGCTACAATCAGGCACCGAGAGGAGGACGCCGCTAGCTTTTCAAAGTTCGCACCGGGAGATGCGTCGGCATCGTGACGTCATCACGCCGGCGGCGCTGCCTACCCGGAAGTGACCAGAGCAGCAGGTAAGTTTGTGACAATTTGTATGTTTCAAAAATGTATCCAGTCTTCCCTGTGATTGACAGTAGCATAACTAATAAAAATTGATACAAAACTGTATCAACATTAACCCTGCAGCTTCCTGAGGTGATTGCTGAGACTGGGTTTATATACATTAATTACTGTACCTTACCTACTGCACTGTGATGGAGTTAGAGAGCAGGAATTTGGACATTAATAAATCCTGGAGGTGGATGTATAGCTGATTGTGCCCCAGTGTATCAATATATTTAGAATACACAACTCAAAGAAAGTGCAGGGGACTCAGACTCAGGGGACTCAGACTCATGATCCAGACAAATTTTATTGAGCACTTACGCGTTTCCGCCTACATAGAGGCCGTCATCAGGGTGAACAACACACCTAATACCACTTCCTTAAATACCCATAGGAAACCCCTCCCACCATGTGCAAAACACAGCCAACCCCCAAACACACCATCCAGCTGTCAGTCCATGTGTCAAAATCTTAACACATATAAAAGGAACAAATAACACCCCTCACAGCCAGGAGCTAGGCTCCTCAGAAACCCCCGCTAGCACTAACTTGTACCAGCTGACAATCACTGCATTGTCCGTTTCGCTAAACAGGGTTTCATAGCAAGCTACGTAATTCTGGTATCCATTTCACATCCGAGACCAAGTCCGCTATGCCGCTGGTAACCATGAGGATGCATCCTTCTCTTCCATCGAGCCTGTCAATGGGATATGTGTCCGCAACTCCGCTCAGTCCATAATTTGGCAGCACGGCAAACCATTCCTGCTATTCACTGAAGGCACAAAGTCAAAAGCTCGCTTACCCTGGCGTGGCAATAGCAGACCCACATAAAAACAGATCAAACACTGACAGCTGGATAAAGCCTATATAAAAACAACAAGAAACATTAAAAACATCATTCAATAACTGTTAAATCCCTAATATATGGAGGAAATCCCTTAGACCACCCATCATAGAACTAAAGTGCATATATTAACTGTAGCAATACTGTATCAAAAACATACCACACCTATTTTAACCCAGAGGCAAGCAATTTTTTAAAAAATGTACACAATTTTTGATGCAAGAGCCATCAAAGAAAACAATTCATATTCAATGTTTCATTTATTCCCAAAGGTCCGCAACCGAATAGTCCAGCTTTATTTACATTTCAGTAATTGAAGCTCTCTATTAGGGGTCCCAATTGGGACCTGATCAATCATCATATATCGTAACATGGAAAGGTTATGTCCCATTTCACTAAAGTGCCATGCAACTGCTTAATCCCATTTGGCCATTTTCTTTCTATCACTTTTATTCGAATCCTGAGTTAATGCTGCTCTAATTGAGGCTCTATGGTTCGCCATCCTATCACGGAAAGTAGTCGAAGTCTTGCCTGTATAATATTTCCCACACGGACAAGTGATGAAATAAATCACACGTGTACATAAACAGGTAAGTCTTTGTTGGATTTTTAACCTTTTACCTGTCTGTGGATGCAGAAATTCCTTCCCTACTAATAGATAACAACAGGTAGTACAATTAGGACATTTGAAACATCCCGTTCTCATGCCCCCGTTTATGGTCTGTTGTGTCTCTCTATGTTTAACTTGTAAATCTGTCTTGACTAATAAGTTCCAATAGAACTGGTGTAGATACTCACAGATTTTCTTTTCGCTTCAAGTCACTCCACTCCGTCTTAAGTGGCAAAGTACAGCTTATGGAGACAAAATGTAGACGAGCCACAAGCAGCAAGTTGAACTGCAACAATCTTTAATGTGTACAAAGCGACATGTTTCGGATCCACATGCTCCTTTATCAAGCTTACAAAAGAGTGCAGGGGGCCTTCCTTTATAGAGGTAAGGTCCCACCCTTTTTTTTTAAGGTGATCAAACAAAGTTGATGAATTCACAAACATCAAAATTACATCAAAACGGGTAAGCAAATCTGTGACAATATAAAAGTGTCTGAACAAAGTATAAAATTCTGGCAGCTGCTGTACTTTAAGTTTTAAAATCATGCATGTGATGTACATTTTCTTTATTATAAAAGAAAGACAATCTTTCTAAAGTGGGTATCTGAGTGCTAGTGATAAAAGTGTTAAAAATTCCCGGTAGACTGTTAAAAAATCTATAAGATAGTGGATAAAATTATCATTTCTCAGGAGCATATTTCTCCATGGAACTGCACAATCTGTGCCCACCAGAAAAACCAGATAAAGAAACATTGTTTCCATAAACACTATAGGGCATATTTATAAAGCATCGTTAACTTTTCGCGGCCGTTTCCCCCGACCTTTCCACTTAAATCGCATTTAACGCGATTTATTAATGTCGGGAAACGGCCATGAAAAGTTAACGAGGCGTTAACTCTTCGTGCTGATACTTACCTGTTACCGCCGCTTCTATTTATAAAGCGGCGGTAACTGTTTCGCATTGCTAGTATCGGCTGTTTAACTTCGCCACCTTCAAGGTCGATACTAGCCGCCCTGCTGCGGAGATGGGCAGACAACCCACGGCAGGTGGTCGCACCCACCCCGGGAGGCACGCCCACCCCCCCCTCGCCCCCCCCCCTACGGCGGCGGCGACCACCCACCGCCACTTCCCAGCACCCCCTCCCCCACTAGCTGGCAGGGAGGAGAAGGGAAGGGCCCGCTGGGAGTGGTGGAGGCACCCTCCAGCGGGGCCCTCTGAAGGGCCTTTTGGGGCTTAAGGTGTCCCGCAGCTCAAACCGGAACCCCCCTGTCAGGGCCTTTGCGGCACTTACAAGTGATCCGACGCGACGTGGCGATTTTTAGAACTTTCCAGAAATCTAATGTTGGTTAATGTAAAGCATGTAAACCAAGCATTAAAAAATTGACCAATCAGAAACGTATTAGGGATTTCCCTTCTCAGGGCCCCGCTGGAGGGTGCCTCCACCGCTCCCAGCGGGCCCTTCCCTTCCCCTCCCTGCCAGCAGCGGGGCAGGGGTCTTGGGGGGGCTGCTGGGGAGGGGGTGCACGGCGGGTGGGGAGCAACCACCAGCTGCACCCCTTCCCAGCAGCCCCTCCTAGCTTCCTGTTCTGAGATTGCCGTGAGCGGGGAAGGGGTTGGGAGGGGCTGCTGGGAAGCGGCGGCGGGTGCCCGCCGTGGGTTGAGGGGGGGTCGAAGGCCGGGTCGAGTGCGACCACCCGTCGTGGGTTGTCTGCCCATCTCCGCAGCAGGGCGGCTAGTATCGGCTGCTTTCGCCACCTTGAAGGAGGCGAAGTAAAACAGCTGATACTAGCAATGCGAAACAGTTACCGCCACTTTATAAATAGAATCGGCGGTAGCAGGTAAGTATCGTTGTGAAGAGTTAACGCCTTATTAACTTTTCGTGGCCGTTTCCCGACATTAATAAATCGCGTTAAATGCGATTTATGCGGAAAGGTCAGGGAAAACGGCCGTGAAAAGTTAACGATGCTTTATAAATATGCCCCATAGTGTTTATGGGTTTATCTGGTTTTTCTGGTAGGCACAGATTGTGCAGTTCCATGGAATATGCTCCTGAGAAATGATAATTTTATCCACTATCTTATAGATTTTTTAACAGTCCACCGGGAATTTTTAACACAGTTTAACACTTTTAACACTTTTATCACTAGCACTCAGATACGCACTTTAGAAAGATTGTCTTTCTTTTATAATAAAGAAAATGGACATCACATGCATGATTTTAAAACGTAAAGTATAGCAACTGCCAGAATTTTATACTTTGTTCAGACACTTTTATATTGTCACAGATTTGCTTCCCCGTTTTGATGTAATTTTGATGTTTGTGAATTCATCAACTGTGTTTGATCACCTTAATTGCTATTGCCACTATTGATATGTTAATGGAGGGTGGGACCTTACCTCTATAAAGGAAGGCCCCCTGCACTATTTTGTAAGCTTGATAAAGGAGCATGTGGATCCGAAACATGTCGCTTTGTACACATTAAAGATTGTTGCAGTTTTCACTTGCTGCTTGTGGCTCGTCTACATTTTGTCTCCAAAAGCTTGACTAATAAGTTCTTGAGACTCCGACCCCTCCTGTAGGCAAACCATAATTTATGCCGGCCAAACAGTAACAAAGCATCTTTTCGCACAAGTTCCCAATAGTTCATAATCAGGTTCTTAATAAAATGACTCAAAGGAGTGTAATCCATTGTAAACACCATCCTGGGAGCTCCAGCACTGGTTCTCAGTTCGGTCCCATCCATAATCCTAGTGAAGGCTTTTACTAACTGCCCCTTAAGTAACTTCTCTTTATACCCACGCTCAAGAAAACGGCAGGTACCTACGTTGGGCCGAGTTGACCAGGAATTCTGGGGGCGCTGCTGTAATATATTGAACAAATGGTCTTATGATCTCATGTTACTAGTGATAGATTTTGCTGGCAAACAATTGGCCAAAATTTAAAATGAGATCAGGGTGATGGAAACAGATGATATCAGTGTGTTTAAAAATGAGCCAAATGTAGATTTTGGATCTAAACTTCATGAGCAAGTATCTAAATATAAAGATGAATTTCTGTCATTCAAACGTACTAAACTACAGAAAGTTGAACAGGATTATAAAGATAGAAGGGTGTATCCATGGTTAACTTGACAGATGGACTTGAGGCATAGGAGGAGGAGACCGGTGTTTACTATTAATTCCTCAGGTGACTCTAACCAATCAGATACTGATAGTGAGTCAGGACAGAGGAGAGTGGGTTTACCATCCAACTCTGCTGCTTATCAAGCTCCTTTTCAAGGAGTCAAAACCAGATCCGGTGGGATTGGAGGCAAAGGCGACAGACCAGGAGGGGGGTTCCAACCCAAGAGGCAGACTGCCCTGTCAGAAATGGTAATTTTCAATTTGAGCCAACATTTATTGACTCAAATTGTTAAATAAGGGACTTACATTTGTGCCCACTACACAATGTACAATGCTCCCTGCACAATGAAGTGCAGTTTGAAATTGACGCCTATAAATTTCAAAGGAGATTAAAATTAGCCGATTTTTGAAAAATTGCCCAAGAGGTTAAACCATCCACTTCCTTTAAGCTTCCCAGTACTTTTGATCTGGTCAATACTCCACCAGCTATTAAAACCTTCACTCAGCGAATTGTGGGGGACACTCATACTCTTACCCAGCAGCATAATAAGCACTATCCCAACCTGAGTAAGGTTGAAGCTGAGGTGATTTCTATGCTTAAAAATTACTCCAACATTGCTCTGCGGATAAAGGAGGAGGGATAGTGCTTCTTGATAAACAATATTATCGAGAGGAGTTGTTATCCCAATTGGCTGATAGTGATACTTACAAACTTTGTACCTCAGATCTGACTTATCCCTTTAAGAGGATAGTTGATGGGCTTTTTGCTTAGTTTTTAAAGACATCTGATCCAGTCTGTCCTATTATTTACACCTTTCCCAAGGTGCATAAGTGCCTCACGTCACCTCCAGGATGTCCCATAGTTACATCACATGGGTCCCTCTTAAAGCCATTGGCTCAGTAAGCTGATTAGTTTCTCCAGCCTGCGGTTAAATTAATTGAATTCTTATTTGAGAGATAGTGGTGAATTACATGCGTTGCTGACCGATTTACCGTTTTCTATGGTTGATAAAATATTGGTAGTCTGTGACATGAGTAGATTATACACTGTGATACCGCAAGAGCAGAGGATTCAAGCCTGTAGAAAAGCCCTAACGGCAATGGGACATACTGATCCGCAAATCGAGTTCCTGGCACTGGTCAAGGCACTGCGATGGGGTCCAATGTGGCCCCATCATTTGCTAATCTATTCATGCAGGAATATGAGATGAATTGTCTTTTACCCACTCTAGGTCAGAGGCTATGTTTCTTTAAGAGATATATTGACGACCTGTTATTTATTTGGGCAGGTGACCCTGAGTCGATATATGAGGTGATCAGAGGGGCAAACCGTATGGATACACCCATACAGTTAACCTGTAAAGCTGACCCTGAAACAATTGATTTTTTTTCTTAGGATCTTCAGGACTGGTGATGGTTTGGGCACGATGTTGTATAGGAAGGAGATGGATCGCAACTCTATCCTTCAAGCCGCAAGCTTTCATGCACCAGCACTCATTAAATCTATACCACTCACCCAGTTCCTGAGGGTCTAAAGAACCAATACTAATCCGGTAAGAGATGTAAAACAGCTACAAGAAATGACCTGCCCTTTTCTTGAGCATGGATATATAGAGAATTTGCTTAAGGGGCAGTTAGTAAAAGCCTTCTCTAGGATAACGGATGGGTCCGAACTGAGAACCAGTTCGGTCCCATCCTGGGAGCTGAAGCTCCCAGGATGGTGTTTACAATGTGTTGGATCTGATAAAATGAGTATCTTACTAACTTGTTACAAAGAAGCTTAAGGCTCAAAGGTTTTTAAAGATTTATTAAATAAAGTAACAAATAAAATAAAAGGTACAAAGGTAACAAAATGGCAGCACTCCAAGGTGTTATAGCTTAGCAGTCCTCTTAGATGTTAAATGCTGCTAGATGAAGGCTGTATGGAGTTTCTCTCCAGATGACTTTTTGGGTCACTCTAATGTACACATTCACTCTCATTAATAACCCAACCAACACCTCTACTTAAGGATAATCACACCCTGAAGAAAGTCCCAGCCAATCAAGTCGATGTCATATTATCCTGTAGGTGGCAGTAGTATATTGCCACTAGGGTGTCTCCAAAGGATGGCATAAACGCTGACCTAAAACCAGCTTTGCTGCTTTTTGGGTGAAGAAAGCTATCCAGGGCACATCCTTTTCTCATGGATATCCAAGGTTATATAGTCCAGTTGATTACCCTTCACAGGTATTTACCCTCTGGTCTTCTATTGTTGTGGTCCTTTGGAATGTTCCAGTTAGGACAATGGTATCTGTTTGTCTATGCTTCGGTATCCACCTCACACGACTATACCTGGCTAGGGATACTTGCATTTTAAGGTCAGTTCCCAACTGTCAGCTGTTCCCAGCCCAGTTGGATTATTCAGTTGCGGACCATGGTACCTTTGGAACTAAATGAAACATGGACTTTGAATTGTTTCCTTTGATGGCTCTTGCATTGATTATTGTGTACATTTTTTAAAAAATTGCTTGCCTCTGGTTTAAAATAGGCGTGGTATGTTTTTGTAGTATTGCTACATTTAATATATGCACTTTAGTTCTATGATGGGTGGTCTAAGGGATTTCCTCCATATATTAGGGATTTAATAGTTATTGAATGATGTTTTTAATGTTTCTTGTTGTTTTTATATAGGCTGTATCCAGCTGTCAGTCAGTGTTTGATCTGTTTTTATGTGGGTCTGCTGTTGCCACACCAGGGTGAGCGAGCATTGGACTTTGTGCCTTCAGTGAATAGCAGGAATGGTTTGCCGTGCTGCTGAATGATGGACTGAGCGGAGTTGTGGACACATATAACATTAAGAGGCTCGATGGAAGAGGACGCGTCCCCATGGTTATCAGCGCACCCGATGTTGTTCCGGATGGGGGAGGAGACGTGTCTCCATGGTTATCAGTAGAGCGGACTTGGTCCCGGATGTGAAATGGATACCAGAATGACTTAGCTCGCTATGGAACCCTGTTTAGTGAAACTGGCAATGCAGCGACCGTTAGCTGGTACAGGTTAGTGCTAGTGGTGGATTCGAAGGAGCCTAGCTTCTGGGTGTGAGGGGTGTTACATTGGTTCCTTTTATATGTGTTAAGATTTTGACACATGGACTGACGGCTGGATGGGCTTTTTGATAGTGTGTTTTTTAATTCATTCATGTTGGGGGTTGGCTATTTAAAGGGCATCTATAGTGAAAAAAACACATTGCCCCATTGCAAAGTTAAATTCTTGTACTATGTGCTGCCTTTCTCCTACCTCTGTCAGCATCCCCCCCTTCCCCCTCCCCTCAGTTACCTCCTCCATGTCTCAACTACGGCTACCCGACAAGCTTATCATGTGCAGGAGTTAAAAGTTCAACATCCTCAAAAACACACCCACTCACAGTGGCCAAATAAAGATGTCTCTCTTTGTGACCCATCATCAATCAGTTAAAGCTATGAAGAAGGGGGGTCAAGTGCAGCCTTATCTCTGCCATCAAAGCTACCTCTTTCCCCCTGCTAATGCTCAGATCTCTATGTTTATTACAGAGCAGGGAGGAGGGAGGGACTTGAGCAGGGAAGAGGATCACGTCACAGGGATTTGATAAACATTACAAGTAGGATTACAGGAATGCAATCACGTCTTCTTCTAACTTGTGTATCTCAGGACAGAGAGGGAATCTGAAAAATGTAAATACATTCTGGGAGTTGGGGGGAATTATAGAACACATGGAAAGAAAGAAAAAAAAAGTTAATTTTCCCACTATAGATGCCCTTTAAGGTATTTAAGGAAGTGGTATTAGGTGTGTTGTTTACCCTGATGATGGCCTCTATGTAGGCGGAAACGCGTAGGTGCTCAATAAAATTTGTCTGGATTATGAGGTTAAGTCTCCTGAGTCCACTTTTTGAGTTGTATATATATATATACTAGCAAAAATGTTCCTGTTGGTGCACAGTGGAAATTATGTGTGTATGTTTTGCTATGTGTAGATGCAGTGATCACAGGAACCACCAGAAAACATCCAGGGGGGCCCTAATAAAATTGAAGGTCCTAAAAAAAAACCAAGCAATCACATCATATTAAATGAACAAACACACACGTATATCCTCCCTTACCTATATTACAGACCCAGGCAATCTAAACAGCCCCTATGGGCAATCAAAAGCAGCCCATACATATATCCGATTTTACATACCCGACAGAGTGCTCCCACGACATTAGACCTATCCTGCAAGAAACGCCTGTCGGTGGCATAGAAGAATGGGAAAGGCGGTTCCGGCAGGATCAATCTAATATCGCAGGAGCGCTTGGTTGGGTAAGTAAAATTGGATATATGTATGGCAACCTTAAATCCTATACACTATCCTGATTAACGTGCAAGGTTCATACTTATTAGAAACTACCACAGCAAGTTCCAGATTTACAGTCACCATGGGGTTAGGACTTGGTAGCATAAAATACTGATTGAATATACAATTTAGGGAGAGGTGTGGATACAGGAGCTAAAAGCTCCCCACAGAGTATATAATGAAATAGAGCCTTCTTATAACAGAAGGTACCTCACAGAACCATGTTATTATAAGAGCATTGCCCTAATAATATAACATATAAACACATATTTCTCACTTAAAGAAATGGGTGGGGACATGCATAGTATCTTATTTAAAACCTGTGGCAAAGGTGTGTGTCTAGATATAATACAGCCTAATGATATAGAGCAGGCGTGTTTAACACCTTTCAAGTGTTTGAAAACCACAATTCCCAGCATTCTCTGTTTGCAGTAAGTTTTTTCTTAATATCCTGTAGCTAAAGGCATCTGTCTAGATCTAATACAGCCTAAACTTGTGACCTTTCACATGTTTGAAAACTACAAATCCCAGCATTCTGTTTTGCAGTTAGTTTATTCTTAATGAACTTTTCACATCTTTAAAAACTACAACTCCCAGCATTCCCTGACTGCACAGAATTCTAGAAAATGTAGTTTTTATACATCCTGGAGCAAAGACATTTTCCTGACTTGCAGACATTAAAAGCTCACGGTCATGCTTTAGCGCTTCCTACCCAAGGGTTTGAACATGCAAATGATTAATTTTCCCTTACCTTACATCCATAGCTATTAGACTATTGGATTAGGGAAACATTATATGGGTCGATCAGTTGGGTATAGGATATTACACATAGGAAAGGTGTATATGTATGTGTGTAATATTGCACTGTTACCATTTAAATGACCATCAGTAAATGAATATAAAATTTAGCACTGACTTATATTAGGTACAACACAAAATACACACATTACATAAACAGAGCTAAGATCCCTATTTTAAAATGGAATGGTCAAATGGCAGCTTAAAGGGGAACTGTGGTGAAAAAACATAGTCTTTTAAATCATAGGCAATTGTCTTACCTTTCAAACGACTCCCCCTCTTGCATCTCTATCATGATGAGGTCAAAAGTTATTGAGACTTAAATAGACTGTCAAGTAACACCCAGGGAGCAGTCATTATTCATCTCTTCTCTGCACCGCTCTATATGCTGAGCGGTGCACAGCATATTAACTAAAATATCCCCACAAGTGAGATATTTTTAGAAATTACACACCTGCATGATTTTACGAGTGAGGTAAGCTTCGATCAAAATGCAGATAACCGGTAAGATAAATTGTAAGTTATTTTCTCACGTTTTCCTTTTTTTCCTCAACTGTAAAATCAGAGACAAAATCAAATGCGAATTTCAGCTAAAAACTGCGGAGGAAAGTTCAAACGCATCTCAAATATGAAAGCCTAACCCCTCCCGAATAAAACAGTATGCCACATTCATGGGTATACCCAGAGACATGGCTACCAACTAATCCAGAGCGTGACCAGTGCCAAATGTCAGTAGCAGCAAAAAAAAATATTAGCCAGTTTTGAATTTGAACAGTCTGCAGATTTTCCCACAAAACACCCCCCTAACTCAGAAATACCCCACACCAACTATATATTCATGAAATCTACACACCTTCAGCTATGTAACGCTGTAGTTTGCTCATTCATACCATCAATAGTGTGGGCGCAGTTCTTTCATTTGTTCACATTTGTCTGAAAAAATGAACAAAAAACAACTTCAAAAGGTAGAAATCATGCCAAAACCTCATGGAATGTAAAAAAACATTACTAAATATCAATCTCCCGAAGCATGGCGTGAGGACGCGTTTCAGAGGAGCTCCGTTCACTCCACTTAACTCTGTAATTATCCTGCCAGTTCTAAATCCCCCAGCCGACTCCCAAACATTCAGCACACTACTGGAGCCTGAATGACACGTCACAGGAGCAAAAGATCCCTGTCTGCGGTGGCCAAACTAGAAAAATTTGCCCACAAGGCACGTGAGCAGAAAGCAGATCAGCCTTCACAGGCCGCAACTCCTGGCAACATGGAGGAGCAACAGGCCACACCGGACCCGATACCACCTGTAGTGGAAGCGCCCGGTCTCACCCCCAAACTACAACTACTATAAACACATCTGCTTGCTGCTATACAGGACTCCAAATCGTCCTTAGCAGTCATCTTGGAGGAAGTAAAAATCGATGTTGGCATCCTAAGGCATAACCTCCAATCCCTGAAACAAAAGGTCACAGAAGCAGAAGACCGAATTTCTACCCTAGAAGACAACACCAATTCACTCACTCCCGAAGTCGCCCGCCTACACCAGAAAATCCGGACCTACCAACAAAAGTCTGACGATCTGGAGAACCGGATGAGACGAAACAATATCCGTATTGTAGGTCTACCAGAAAGAGCAAAGGGCACCAACGCGGAAGGGTTCGTAGAAGTTTGGCTGACCCAATTGTTCCCGGTGGCAACCTTATCACCGACCTTTTCAGTAGAACGTGCCCACAAGGGTTCCATCGCAAATCCCCCCCCCCTGGCTCAAGACCCAGACCGTTAATAGCACGGATACTGAGCGCTAGGGATAGAGACTGCATTCTAAGGGCAAACAGACTAAGAGACCAACTAACATATGAAGGATCCCCAGTGATGCTGTTCCCAGACTTCTCTGCGGATCTCCAAAAAAAATGCTCCAATTTCCAGGAGGTCAAAGCACAATTGCGACGAATGGGCCTTAAATATTCTATGCTGTTCCCTGCACTTCCCTGACCTCACAGATCACCAAGACCCTAACTGGTCCCAGCACCCTGGATATATATTCCCCCTCATCCGGCCAACTTTATTTGTCTTCCCTCTCTATACCGTTTCTGGACCCCATCAAATAACTAAATTGAACTCTATAAACACTAGGTATTTCCCTTTTCAGGACCTCTGCAGACTCAGGACACACGGCTGACTCCACCGGAGGTTAAGGTACAGTAAATACCCTCTATCCCTGACACCATGAGACAGGGGTCTCACAGAAACTCCCCTATCTTGACAACTACACAAGATACCATCCTATCTAACAGCGGATCCTTGGTAACCCTAAACTGTACTAAATAATAATAAACTACCACTCTCTTGACTGCTGATAAAGGGGAACAAACCCCCAGACATTACTCAAAGTAGAGCTCTACTTTAACAGATAGGAGATCCTGGGCTCCTTCGGCTAATAACACCCTCTAGCTATAATTATGTGCATCTGGTAATGAAGTCCCGGCTATTCCCCATCCCATACCTCCAATTATGCCTATACCCAGCAGAACTGTACCACTGTAAAAAGTGAATGGAGCGGCAACACCCATGCCCTCAGGCCAAAAAGCATTCACCAGTGCTGCTCTGTAGAAAATATAACTAACTAACTGTGTATAGTAATCAAAGTTTATATGTTATATTCTTGGCTTTGCAATTTCTATTTCTATAAAGGTTGTATACTCTCATCCCTTGCTCCTATCTCCCTCCCCTTCCCCTTTGGTGCCCTGGCCTGCTTCAAATAAAATGCAGATATATCGGAAACAAACTAGACATAAATCCACTCCACCAATACCGCTATGCATCCACCTCAACTTAAACTACTAACATGGAACGTCCAGGGCCTAAACAGTCCCATTCAACGAATACAAGTATTTGACAATATTCGTAAAATCAACCCAGACATTACCTGTTCACAGGAAACGCACCTACTAGATTCCACGCAGCAGTGGTTAAACAAACCCTGGATCACGTGGGCTTCACATAGCACACACTCCGTATACTCCAGAGGAACTTCCATCCTGATTAGTACATCACTTCAATTCCAAATAATCAAAGTACAAAAAGATGACGGAGGACGCTTTATTTGTATAGCATTAGAAATAGAAGGAACAATATTTGTTATTCTTGGTCTGTATAACCCTCCGCCAGCTTCCCTCCATCTACTACAAAAACTAGTATCCTTCATTCTTAACTTCCCCTCTGCCTCAGTCATTTGTATGGGCGACTTTAACATGCTAATGTGCCCCCAGAGGGACAGATACCCCGCCCCCCAAAGTTCAAATAAAATGGCTGATTCCTCTGCTCTGGCTCACTTGATGCCTGAGGTGGATTGGGTGGATGTCTGGAGGCATCGAAATAGACCACGATAAAACACCCCAAGGAATCATCTGTGATGCATTTAAAGCATACGCAAGAGGTCTCCTTAACATCACAATTCATTTTTTCAAAAAACACACAAGATTAGAGGAAGAATCCCTCACACAAGCAGTGCAAAAGGCAGAACAAGCATTCTGCAACAACCCTTCTGAGACTAATCAAAATACCTGGTAACAACTTCAGAGACAATATAATATTTTAATTAAAGAAAAAGCAAACCGGAAATTTTTCTTTCAAAAACAAAAATTTTATGAACAAGGCAACCAGTCAGCTAAGATGCTTGCACATCTGGTACAAACTAACCAAAAACAACAAACAATTCTTAACATACAGGATCCACATAAAGGACTCCTTACTAAATCTTCCGATATCCACAAGTCATTCGCTGACTATTTCCAATCTCAATACACATTCGCACTACTTAACCCAAGTAAATTTAGACTACCTACAACATCTGTCATTTCCACAACTAACTGCCGAGCAAAAACAACTTCTTTAAGCAGACATTACCCTGGAGGAAATTTCTGAATCACTTGCCAGCATGAAACCAGGGAAAGCTGCCGGCCCAGACGGCCTTCCTATTGAATTTTACAAGAAATTCGATAAAACAATACTACAGCAACTACTTCTCACCTACCAAAATGCTTTCGCTAATCAGACCCTGCCTGCCTCTATGTCAGAGGCATCAATAATCCTACTCCTAAAACCCGACAAGGACCCAGCAGATCAAACAGCATATAGACCAATATCGCTTCTGAACAGTGATTATAAATTATTGGCAAAAACCTTTATTTAACCTTTAGTTATGGTCGTGTATGATCCGGTTTGGTTTCGGCCCCAAATATATAAAATGGATCAAATTACTATACGCTAAACCTAGGGCCAATGTAATGATAAATGGACTAACGTCGAACCCATTCCCCCTAAACAGAGGGACTAGACAGGGATGTCCGCTCTCTCCCTATCTTTTCTCGCTCGTTATCGAACCTCTAGCCATCAGACTCAGGTCTGGAGTTAAACATTAACCCCCTCCTCCGTACCATACGACAAAAGACACAATCCTGGTCCGCTCTCCCCATTAATTTAATTGGAAGAATAAATGTTATTAAAATAATTCTCCTACCCAAAATATTATATATAATAGAACACTCCCCAGTCTACCTTCCAAAAAAACTGTTCTCTGAATTTACAAGTATACTTACCTCATTCCTGTGGGCTAACGGTAGAGACCAACACAAGGTCAGCAAACTCCAACAGCCCAAAAATGAGGCCGGCCTGGCACTGCCAAACCTTCGATATTATTACCTGGCTGGACAGATTCGAGCCAGTGGGTAGATCCCAATGAAACTCCTACTGCGGTGGAACAAATGCTGGCCTCCTACAGCTCGGGACACCAACTTTCTATGATTGAAGCACCGGGTCTACATATGACCAGTCCACCAATGCCTCTACACAACCAGATGTATAAGATTTGGAAAGAAATCAACGAATTGCTAAAATTCTCAGGTATACCAAATGAAACCCCTCTGTGGAACAATCAATACTACCCACATCTCGCAGCCTTTGTCTCAGCGATCGACTGGGAAAGTATAGGAATAAAACAATTCACATCATAGCAGGAAAACATCTCAAATGTTTCGAGGATCAGAAATCTGAGTATGAACTACCGCGCTCATACTTTTATAGATATTTACAGTTAAGACATTGCATCCACTCACAGTTCCCCACTAAGCTACACCAACTGACTAAACACCCCATCATCGGGATTCTCAAAACCCATGACCTACAAGGCCTTATTTCACGAATATACACCAGACTGATTGCTGTGAACTCCATCCAACAGAGAGAATCAATAATACAACTATGGAATAAATCAATCCCCAATATTGATGGGGAAGACTGGGATGAGATCGGTGCAGCACATGTTCAAGCTGCCCCTTCAGCAAATAATAAACTAATTCAACTATACATAACCCACCAAGCCTACCTCACCCCCAAAAGACTAAACAGGATATCCCCTACATCATCAGACAGATGTTCCAAATGCAATCAACAGGCGGCAGATTTCTGCCACCTAATCTGAGTTGTCACCGAGCCAATGCGTAGTGGCCCAATAACAGCAACTTTTAAGATTTTACAATCTAAACTACCCTCTAACTCAAAAATAACCCCCAAAAATATATATTTTCAGAATCTACATAACTTCAGCTAAGCAACAGTGCCATTTTTTCATTCATACCATCAATTGAGTGTGTGCAAATCTTCGTAGAATTTTGCACTTTAAGCATATTTTCTGAAAAAAAATAAAGAAACAACAAATTTCAAAGTTAAAAAGCCTGCCAAGGGGGCGTGGCTTGGATGCAGCACTAGACGGACACACAGCACTGGGCTCCCATGGCAACCCGTCATAAAATAGACCACAGACCCTAAAAAAATGGGCAAACACCATAAAAAAGTAACGGACAAGGTCCTCAAGACCCCAGCCGTTACTCAAAAACAACGGGTCTTACAGGAATTCTTCACCGCGGACCAGGAGGAAGGCCTATGCGATCAGGGAACGGCCATGCGGGAGACACGTGACCACTCCGGGTGCAGCCCTACGGCCGCTCCTCAGGCCCAAGAAGCACACAAACCAAGAGAGCCACTACCGGCAAGACAAAGACGCCAATCCCAGGCACCGGACAGGCCAAATAATGCATCTGTGGATCCTGCCAACCTGGCCCCACTGGACTCCGCCTCCCAGACAGGTACCGAATATATGGGCTATAGGGAGGGAAACCTAGGCTTACCAGTCAAGGAGCATAGGGACAGCTGCTCATCACCAGCTACTTCTTCACCTTCCTGGCAAAGCTCCCCTGCATACCACCCAGAATCCCCTCAGATTCTCAACATAGTGATCACAGCCCTTCAGCCCCCTAACACTCAAAAAGGACTAACGCCCGCTTGTCCTCTCACCCCCTCACCTCTAGGGAACCCTATACATGCCCTATTGCTTAACCTCCCCACAAAAGAAGACCTGACTAAACAGACCCAGCAAATCCAATCAGCCTGCAGGTCAGAAATCTCCACACTGA
Organism: Hymenochirus boettgeri; assembly: GCA_019447015.1. Lineage (NCBI taxonomy): Eukaryota > Metazoa > Chordata > Amphibia > Anura > Pipidae > Hymenochirus > Hymenochirus boettgeri. The sequence continues at coordinate 74,260,254 of CM033477.1, forward strand.
GAGAAGATCTCAGGGCAATGCTTTGCAGAGTTGAGGACCTAGAAAACGAACAACAAAAGACATCTCAACACCTACAGTCAGTCACTAACATAGCAAACGACCATACAAAAGCTATAAGAAATATATTTAGACACATGGAGGACATTGAAAACCGCGGAAGACGTAACAATATAGGAATCCGCTGCCTCCCCGAAACTATTTTGGATGACTCTTTACAAGATACTGCAATAACCCTATTTCAATGAATCCTAGGCACTGACTTCATACAGCCTATTATAATAGACAGAATACACAGATCTCTATGCCCGAAAAACCTCTCAAGTTTCCCTAGAGACGTAATTTGTAGAGTCCATTATTACACACAAAAGGAACAAAGTCTAACTCACTACCGCACTATGGAGAAAGTGCAACATATGGACGCCACCATACAACTATATCCAGACCTAGCTCCTTCAACCTTAACACGAAGAAGACAACTCCGCCCGCTACTCCAGGCTCTTCGAGACAATAATCTTCCATACAGATGGGGATTCCCGTTTCAACTTATAGTCCGCCACGAGGGAAAGACTCACTCTCTCAGCTACCCGGAGGAGTTGCATGCCTTCTGCGCTTCCCTTCATCTCCCCAAAATCAACCTACCAGACTGGACACCGCTCCCAATCTTGTCCGACGGCGCCCCGCAATCTTGGCACACAAACCAACCACAAGAAACCAAATCCAAACAAGCTACGAAAAGAAGCCAGAGTAAGACACGAAATTCTAATCCCACCACAGAATCTTCACCATCTACCACAAACCTGACCGGACGATTTCAGCCACTTCATGCAACCCAATAGGACCCATCCATCATAAAGACATCCTATCAGCCGGGACCAGACCATAAAGACCTTATCAAGAACAGATATGTGCCCTATCAGAGGCCTCCCCAAACCCCTTTCACTGATCCCCTAAACCCAGACAACGATGGACTATCCATCCTCATATGTGTTGTAAATGTCTTTAACCTAATAACATAATAGATGCAAATTTAATGTACTATACGTGTAAAATGAATATAGACATTGGTGAAGTGTTTTCCCCCAATATACATATACCTATATAGACACTTTTAAAGTGTTCTTCCCTCGTGTGGTCGGGCTGGCTACACGGTGGAGGAGGAAGGGAGGGGGGGAGAAGGAGGGAAAGGGGACAGATGTTAGTTTAATATATTACAAACGAAAAGTGCTCACCCAGCGTTGCACCCCCCCCCAAAAGGGAGAGGAAGGAGAGGGAGGAAAGGGGGAAAGGGGAAGGGGGAAAAAAAGAAGAAAAGGGGAAGAAACTTCCTCCCATCCCCAACTCACATACACTAATATAGATGCCTGTAAGGAGTTATTCCCTCATGGGGCTTAGTTGACTATACAGGGGGAGGAGAAGGGAAGGAAAGAAGAAAGGATAAACAACTGTATATATATGTTAAACTGTATAAGCAAAAAGTCTTCAACCTAATAACAAAACAGATGTGAGTTTTAAATATCATGAATGTAAAATTAATATAGATGTTGGTAAGGTATTTCCCCCCAACCCACATATACTTATATGGACATTTGTAAAGTGGTCTTCCCACGTGTGGCCGGGTTGACGGTGGGAGGGGAGAGGAGGGGAGGAGGGGAGGAAAGGGAGGGATGGAAGAAAAGGGGGGAAAAAAGGTATAAATAACTGTATGTCCCTTAAACTATACGATTCAAATGTCTTCAATCTAGCGACATAATACCCCCTTTATATCAAACAGATGTAAGATTGGTATATTACAGGTATAAAATGCTTACTCGGCGTTAAACTGTTAAACTGTATGAGCAAAATGTCATTAACTCAATAAAATAATAGATGTGAGCTTAATATATTATGAGCATAAAATAAATATAGATATTGGTAAAGTATTTTCCCCCAACTTACATATACTTATATAGACACTTATAAAATGCTCTTCCCCCGTGGGGGGGGGGGGGAGAAAGGAAAGGGGAAAAAGGTATAAACAACTGTGTGTCCGTTAAACTGTATGATTTAAATGTCCCCAACTTAATAGCACAATACCCCCTTCAAATTAAACAGGTGTAAGTTTAATATATTGCAAGCATAAAATGCTTACTCAATACTACACCCCCCCTCATCGAGGCCTTTTTTTTTTTTTTCCCGAGACCCTCTTTCTTGGTCCACACTCTCCAAGACCCCCAATGGTTAGCCCTAGCTTGGAGAGAAAAAGGAAAGAAAAAAGAATAATGGTCTCCAGGAATCCGGACTCTAGAAGTCCCACACGTATACTTGGGGCAGCATGCGGGAGCCCGAACAAATCTGATGAAGCGGCTCCACCTAGCATCCCCACGTCATAACGGAACGATTTTCTGTTCTTTATTAATGGTATATTTTGACCTCTGCACTGGCATACTGATGGAGGGGCCCCTAAATCCCTCATCCCGTCGGTATGTCCAGCAGACGTTCCCTGAGCAACCCCGAAAGAGATATTTGATAAACCACATTTTTTCAACATATATTAGTCATTTACTAAATGCTTTGTTTGTTTGTTTTAGTCATCTACTAAATGTTTTGTTTGTTTGTTTTAGTATAGATTTGGTTGCGAGGCTTCTCCCGGTACCCCCCAGGCGACAAGACGTACTCTATGTACCCCCTCTCACAAACAGATTATGGCAGGTGCACTGACTATTCTATCCCTTAATGTAAAGGGTCTAAACTCTCCTACAAAAAGACGACTTTACTCCAGGAAGTCAAAAAATCCCAAGCAGATGTTCTCTTTCTTCAGGAGACACACCTACAAGGCCCAGAAATGTACAAGTTCATCAAACACATATACCCAACGGTCTTTGCCACAGCAGCAGGTCATAGAAAGGCTGGAACGGCTATTCTATTCCATAAAAACTGCCCCTTCACCCATACACAACAAATAATACATAACTCCGGCAGATACATAATATTGCAGGGCATGCTCCGGGAACTAGAGGTGATACTATGTAATATTTACGCACCAAACTCAGGCCAAATACAATTTTTAAAGAAGACACTACACCACCTATCCACATTGGACTGCCCACATATATTACTAGGGGGTGACTTCAATATGACATACTCCCCTAGAATAGACAGACTCACCCTGAGACCTAGACCCTCTGGAGGCCCCGAAGACCACTTAGCAAAACGATTCCGACAACTAATACGCCGTTGCCATCTATATGACCCATGGAGGATTGAACACCCCACTGCAAGACAATATACGTTCTACTCCTTCCCACACCATACACATTCTCGGATCGATTACTTCTTTATTTCCGCACCACTGCTCCGTCTAACTTCCACCTCTCATATCGCCAACATCTCCTGGTCCGATCACAGCCCAATGTCAATGGCGTTTGAATGAGGCCATGCTAAGAAACCCAACGGTAGCGCAAGACCTTACTACAAATCTGGAGGAGTATTTTACTTTAAACACAGGCTCTGTATCATCTATATGCATACTTTGGGAGGCCCACAAATCAGTCTTGATGGGACACTGTATTAAATGGGGCTCTAGACTAAAAAAAGACAGAAATCAACATCACATAGACACACTTAGGGATCTTCAACACCACAAGCAAATACTAGCTAATCACCCAACTCTCCCCACCCTCCATAAAATACTATCTCTCCGTACGCAACTTAGACTCCTAGAGACACATAGAGTAGAAAAATCACTTTTATGGTCTCGACAAAAAATTTACGAACTTGGGAACAAACCCCATACAATCCTAGCTAGATGCCTCCATAATTCAACACAAGACTACAGTATACACCCAGTCAACACAGACTCAGGCAAATAAGCCACTAGTCCAAAACAAATAGCACAGAGCTTTCTACAATACTACACCAAATTATACTCCGCAACTCACACATCCCCTACAACACCTCAACAACAAAAAATTTGAGATTATTTACACACCTGTCACCTTCCAACTCTGCTACCAACCCAAATAGACCAGCTAAATAAAGACATCTCCACTCAAGAAATCCACCAAACTATCAAAGACATGCCCACAGGAAAATCCCCAGGCCCCGACGGCCTCACCTACAAATATTACGACATATTTTTCCCTACCCTGGCCCCACATATAACCTCCTTTTACAACTCTCTATTAGATGGCACTAAACCACCCCCCTCTTTCCTATCTTCACACATCACCCTCATTCCAAAACAAGGGAAAGATCTCTCTAATATGGCAAACTATCGCCCAATTGCCTTACTCAACACAGACTATAAGATCTTCACAAAAATACTGGCAAACCGTCTCGCATCATTTCTCCCTAAAATCATACATAATGACCAGGTAGGTTTTATTATGGGCCGCCAAGCATGTGACAATACCCGTAGAGCCATAAACACAATAAACATTGCTAATAAAGAAAACACACCACTCCTAGTACTAAGCCTGGATGCCAAAAAGGCCTTCGATAGACTGGATTGGTCCTTAATGTTTGAAACAATGGAGGCCTTTGGGTTATCAGGACGATTTGCATCAGCATTAAGCTCTCTCTACTCAACCCCCACAGGTAGGATTAAAGTACCAGGAGCCATATCCAACTGCCTCACCATACAACGAGGCACGAGACAAGGATGCCCATTATCCCCACTGCTCTATGCAATGAGCATAGAACCCCTAGCTGCACAAATTAGAGACTCTCCTAATGTACATAGTCTTACAATTCACAAAAACACATACAAAATTTCCTTATATGCCGATGATGTACTCTTAACATTGACCCAACCCCAAACCTCTCTCCCAAACCTACATAACACTCTGGCCGAATACGGAAAACTTTCAGGCTATAAGATAAATGAGGGAAAGACAGAAGCTCTCCCATTACATCTCCCACACCCAACCATAAAACTATTGCAACTTAATTTCCCATATCTGTGGAAAGTCGATGAAATCAAGTACTTAGGCATCAAACTCACTTCCAGATTCAAAGACCTATATAAAGCAAATTTTATTCCCATGCTTCTTACTATAAAATCCTTACTGACACAATGGAAAACCTACCCCATATCCTGGTTTGGGAAAATCTCCTCAATAAAAATGACCATTCTTCCAAAATTGATATATTTATTTTCAACTCTCCCAATCGACATACCCCCCAGATTAATCTGCAAACAAGATTTACTTAAATTTATCTGGGAAAATAAAACACACAGAGTTTCCTGGAAAGTCGCAGTAACGCGAAACACACAAGGGGGAATGGGGGTACCCGACCTCCTAAAATACTATTATTCAGCACAATTACGTCATGTCACTCAAAAAAAATCAAAAAAAGTGCTCTGTAATTTGAACAGCCTATGCTTTTTCAAAGGAAACAGTCCCGAAACTTGGAAATACCCCCCCACAATCTATATATTTTTGGAATCTACACTCCTTTAGCTATGTTACTGTGCCAAGCTTTCATACATACATGAAGAATTCCAGACACAGTAATCCAAAAAACTCTGTTTTTAGAAGATTTTGTGAAAAATAAAATTAGATGATTCAAAGGTTGAAATCCTATCTAAACCCACGTGACAAGCAAAAAAACACACTAAATGTCAATCTTCCACATGTCCTGAATCAAACGGTATGCCATATGCATGGGTTCACACAGAGACGTAGCCACCAACAAGCTCAAATGGGACGCATGCCCAAGTGCAATTACAAGAAAAAATCAAAGTGCTCTGTAATTTCAACAGTCTACAATTTTTCAAAGGAAACGGCTCTGAAACTTGGAAATACCCCACACAAACTATATATTTTTGGAATCTACACACCTTCACCTACGTAACGTTGTAATGCTTTCATATATACATGAAGAATTCCAGACACAGTACTCCATAGAACTCTGTGCTTTTTAGGAGATTTTGTAAAAAATATAATATGGTGATTCAAAGGTTGAAATCCTACCTAAACCCACTTGACAAGTAAAAAAACCCACTAAATGGCAATCTCCCACATGTCTTGAATCAAACGGTATGCCATATGCGTGGGTGCTCACAGAGGCGTGGCCACCAACTAGCTCAAATGGGACGCATGCACAAGTGCAATTACAAGAAAAAATGTAAGTGTTCTGTAATTTGAACAGCCTAATCAACTTGGAAATACCTCCCACAAACTATATATTTTTGGAAGCTACACACCTTCAGCTACGTGACGGTATCATGCTTTCGTATATACATGAAGAATTCCAGACGCTGTTATTCATAGAACTCTGTGCTTTTAGGAGACTTTGTGAAAAAATAAAATAAGAGGACTCAATGGTTGAAATCCTACCTAAACCCCCTTGGCAAGTAAAAAAACCCACTAAATGGCAATCTCCCACATGTCCTGAATCAAACGGTATGCCATATGGGTGGTGTAGCTGGCCAGCTAAGACCTGTCCTAGGTTGCTATTATATGCATATTTATATAAACAAACAACCTCATTACAGTTTATATGTTCATATGTTTAAATTTAAAGCAGAGTTATAACTGAAGTTTTATGTTTCTGAATGTCATATAACTGTTGTATATGCATTGTGTTAATAGAAGCAGAAAAAGAAAATATACCTTTAAGAATCATCATATAGGTAAGCCAATCACAGCCAGCTTCCTACTGCCCCTGTGAGGGAAACCCCTTAGCCAGTTTTTTCTAGATTCATCAAGGAAAGAGGCAGAGTTCCAGTCAGAGATTTATTCAGAAAGTTTTATGGAAGTTAAGAAGGCCAAATTCAAATCCAAATCCAAATGCAAATAAAAACGCAATTACAGATTCACTGTTACATGAAGTAAATAAAGAAGTTAATAAAGTATTTGGTGTGCTCTTTAAACCTACTGATTCCATAGAACGGCGCTAGAGGAATTACAGAGTGATAGACAATCTGATTAAACTAAAAAGACAGTGGTTGCGTAATTCTTCTAATGCTATAGCGCACAAGAGACTATATAGTGCTGCGCCTGCCACAGTGGAACTATAACCCACAGAAGAAGAATGTGAGTGGAAAGTAGACGAGCAAGAGAACCAGTCTGAACCAGAAAGGTCTAATGTAACAGTAGTCGAGCCCCAAACCAATATAGCCCAAACAGTTGAACTAAGACTTTCATCACGTGACAGAAAACCAACCCAAAAGGCGCTAGAAAATTTGGAGCAAGAGGCAATACTGAAAAGAAAAAGATTCGTCAGACTGTATGAGAGATGGAAATTATACATTAAAGACATTCGTAAAAAGCTAAAGCAAGAAAGCATAAAAGGGAACCTGAGTGAAATGATAGAGATAGTAGAAGAATTTGAGTCAGAGCTTATGGCAGCATATGTAAGCCTACGATCGTCTATGACACCCTCCCAGGATATTGTAAGGAACATGGACACGTGTACAGCAGTCACTAGGGATTTAGTAAAGCTCATGAGAGAAGTATTATCTACAGCAAACTAAGATGAAGTTAAAACATGAAAGGAAATGAATGACCTCTTCTTGAGAGACTATGCCAGGTCCTTAGGGGGGACCACAATCTCAAGTGTGACCTCCTTTGCCAGCCACACATCAGAGTCCTCAAACACTTCAGCTAATAGAGGAGAATTAGCTGAACAACTCGCTGCCAAGAAAGCAGAAGCTGAGATGGAATCTACCATTGAGGCACAGTGTCTACGGTTAGCCGAAATGGATGCACAACGCCATAAGATAGAGGCCGAAATGAAAAGTCTGGAAAGGCAAAGGGAAGTTAAGATTATAGAAGCCAGACTCAGAGTACATAAAGAGTATATGAAACAGGGTAGTCATAGGTCTAAATCGATAATCAATGAAGAAACTGACTATTTTACTCCATACGCCCAAGAAAATGAATGGAAATCTCCACTATGTAGTGAAAAAATAAGTCATAGTCCTTCCATCTCTGCTCACACAGACAAAGAGAGAGACCCACCAAAATCTTAATCGAGTGAAAAAATAAAACCAGGTAACTTTATTTTCATATGTCATGAAAACTGTCATGAGGATGTCGCAACTGTTGTCCCAGCAAGACCTCAGAGTAGACTGCTCACTAGACTTCCTATTCCCGAACCTGCTGTATTCTCCAGAGATGTACTGAAGTTCATAGAGTGGAAAGCAAGTTTTGAAATGATCATTGAGCATCATTGCTTCCGTCCAGTCAATAAGTTATTCTACCTTCAGAGATAAACTGGTGGTGAAGCAAAGAAAGTTCTTGAAGGTAACTTCTATAGAAGAGACGAAGAAGCCTACAAGCACGCTTGGGAAAAATTAAATGCAAGATACGGTCACCCCTTTTTAGTGCAAAGAGCTTTCAGAGAAAAATTGATAAGCTGGCCTAAAATAGCTTCCAAAGAACACTTCAAACTCCAAGAGTACGGTGACTTCCTGCAAGCATGCAGCAATGCCAGTCCATATGTTCAAGGACTAGAAATACTAAACGACTATCTAGAAAACCACAGGATGCTAGCCAAGCTACCCGAAGAAGTGGCTTCTAGATGGAATCGCTATGTGACTAAACAGTTAGATCAAGGAAAAAACTTCCCAAGTTTCAAAGAGTTCTCAGAGTTTGTCAATGAGGAAGCACGGATAGCATGTAACCCAGTAACCGCATCCTACGTCTTACAATCCTTAGAAGAAAAGCCTGCAAGAGAGACAAGACGTGCAAGAGCAACTAGTTTTGCAACCAACACAACTACTAAAGATCCAGGAATCCAAGAGAGCAAATTCAAAGTCACTACTGGGATAAGTAAAGAGTCAGCATCCACATTTGCAAACTATCTTCAAGTGTATGTTCTGTGGAGAAAACCACTCTATACATAGGTGCCAACAATTGAAGTCTCCAGATGAAAAGAAAAAGTTTGTACTTGATAACCAACTGTGTTTTGGATGTCTAAGGAAAGGCCATGTCACCAAGGAGTGCAGAAAAAAGGCCATATGCAGGATTTGTAAAGGACGCCATCATTCACCACTACATAAAGAGCGTCCAAAGAAAGAGAAATCCTTAATGCCGAAAGATACTGAGGAAGAACAGAAAGTATCAGTATTCTCTTGCAGAGTGAGGGAAAGAAAAATCAATGGCACGTCAATGGTTGTACCAGTGTGCATTTCAAATCCCAAAAGGAGGAACAAGGAGGTATATGCCTATGCGCTACTCGATGCCAAGAGTGACGTCACCTTCATTGATCAAGAAATCTGCAAGAAATTACAAGTGGCTACAGAACCAGTGAGACTCAAACTCACTACAATGACACGTTGGTGAACAGTCAAAGGGTCAAAGGACTGAGAGTCAGAGGACTTAATTCAAACTGCATATTAGATCTGCCTCCAGCTTATACGAAGGATGACATACCTCTAGACCGAGATCGCATACCTACCTGTGAAACGGTCAACAAATGGGAGCACCTATCTGTCATATCTCATGAAATGTCCCCGCTGAAGGAGTTTGGTGTTAGGCTGTTGATAGGTTACGACTGTCCTGAGGCCTTGGTACCAAGAAAGTTTGTACACACTCTAGAAGATAACATTCAGCAAAACCAACAAGCTACCAAATAACAGAGATCTTGCTCTAGCAAGACTGAAAAGCTTAAAAAATGTATGGAAAGAGATCCCAAACTCAAAGATGATTATTTGAAATTCATGAAGTCTTATTAGTCTAGAATCCACAGAATCGGCTATTGAATTGGTGAAAGAAACTCAAGAGTTATGCGCAAGGGGAAATCTGCGCCTTCATAAATTCATCTCAAACAACAGAGAGGAACTGGAATCTATTAGTGAGTCTGAACGTGCACCAACAATGAAGAATGTAGATCTCAATTATGATCATCTTCCAATTCAGAATGTACTCGGATTGGGATGGAATGTAGAAAATGACAATTTCTTCTTTGAAGTATCTATTGAAGAGAAGTTCCAACTAGACGTACCATTCTTTCCGCTGTAGCTTCAATATATGATCCTTTGGGACTCTTGGCACCAGTAATCCTTAGAGCAAAAGTAATACTGCAAGAATTGTGTAGACAGAATGGGATGAGCTCATACCAGAAAGTTTGAGGCCAAGGTGGGAGAGTTGGACAAGAGACTTGCAAAATTTGAAAGAAGTTCAGATACCCAGATGTTTTGTACCTCCTGATTTCGGAAGGTACAGGAATATAGAACTTCATCACTTTTCAGACGCCAGTAGTCAAGGTTATGGTCAGTGCTCCTATATCAGAGTGATAGGAGAAGAAAAGATACACTGTTCCCTAGTTATGGGAAAAGCCAGAGTCGCACCTAACAGTATTCAGACAATACCAAGACTTGAATTGACAGCAGCTGTCGTCTCAGCATCAGTAAGCCAGTTTCTGAAAGAAGAATTGGAATTGAAAATAGATGAAGAGTATTTTTGGACCAACTCACAAGTCATCCTAGGATACATAAACAATGAAGCTCGAAGATTCCATATCTTTGTCGGGTAAATTCTATACCCCACCCAGTGTTGTTGCAGTATTCACAGAATGCTAGTGCCGTTTCTTTGTCACCATCCCATAGTATAATAAGATCATCTATATATCTATATAGAAATACTATATTAGATTTAAAGGGGTTGTTGTCGCAAAAGATGGATGCATGCTCCCACCAGCCCCTGAATAAATTGGCATAGGTTGGTGAGAAACATGCAACCATCGCAGCCCCTCTTAGCTGGAGATAATATTTATTATCAAACATAAAATAGTTCGATGTGAGAAGGTATTGTAAAGCTTCTAAAATAAAAATTTCTTGTTCTTTAGGGTATAGGTTGTTGTATTGCAACCAGTATTGTACTGCCTTAAAGCCCTTAATGTGGTCAATGGATGAATAAAATTCCTTAACATCCAATGTTAGCCATCTGTAGGTATTTTTCCATTGTATTTGCTCCACGTGATTCAATATATCTGTGGAGTCTTTCAAATATGTGGGTAATTTAAGTACCATGGGCATTAATAGTGTATCAATATATCTAGATAACGGCTCATTACATGAGCCTATTCCAGACACAATTGGTCACCCCTTGACATTCCCCAAGGATTTGTGCACTTTGGGTAGGGTGTGAAATATTGGTGTAACCGGATGTTGCACCCAAAGAAAATCCTGTTCTTTTTAGATAGTATGTTAAAGCCTACCCTAGGTCAACAATTTTCCGTAATTTATTCTTAAAGACCATAATGGGGTCATGTGGGAGTTCTTGATATATATTCTGGTCAGATAACTGCTCTATAATGTCATTGTAATAGTCCTTTCACCTATTAGGTTGTTTGATATACTCATTGATTTCAATAGATACACTCGTAAATTGGTATTATTGAGACATTTTTCAGAAGATAACTATAAGGGCACAGAACCTGGGGAGAAACAGTTAATCCCCATTATGGGAGAGACAGTACAAGGAAATGGTGATAATGAGTACATCCCTGAGGAGTTACTTGATATACATAATCTCATTACCCTACATGATTTATTGGAACGAAATGACATCACAGGATACAACATATAAGAGTATTACACACACGAATTGCAAAAATCCATCATCTTTTACCCTCTAAACAGCAAGGGTCACTATATAGATCTGTTCTATAAAATAGAGAGCCCTAGAGAATTTAGCACAAGACCATTCCTTAGTTGTGAAAAACTCAGACAAGGGTGGATCTATAGTGGTTCAGGGTGCAGAGGACTATTACAATGACATTATAGAGCAGTTATCTGACCAGAATAATATATCACGACTCCACTTACCCCATTAGATTTTTCAAGAATAAATTGTTTTACCTAGGGTAGGCTTTTAACATACTATCTAAACATCCTGTCGTGGATTGGCTGAGGGCAGCAATCACATCCCGCTGCTGGACCTCACTGCAGACAGCGCAGGATCGAGGAGTTGTAAGTAGAGATTGACAATAATTTTTTATCACAATAATGTGCAAATTATTTATCAGAGGAGCACATTATGAACATTTCCACTATCATAAGTCTTTTATACACATGTTTTATTAGTAATATTAAAGATGATATTAGATAAGGTTATATGGCATATGTTTTGTATACCTTTTCACATTACTTAGAATGTCTGTATCACTCAGACTGTCACTTAATGGGTTAATAGGGTTTTTGGGTATAAAAGGGAGCAGGAATCATGGGATAATCCTCTCCCTCAGTGAGTCTCTGATGAAGCGGCAGGGATGCCGTGAAACGCGTCAGACCACTTTCTGGTTGCACCTTTGTGATACTTTTTTGGCACAGCCTTTTGATGTTTAACATGGGGTTTAAATAAAAGTTTATGATGACACCACCTGTAAAGTCTGAGTCCTGAATTCCGGAGCGATCCGCTCCCTGATATTTGTTCATTCACCAATAGAACATGTCAAAGGACACGTGGCCATCCCTAAAAACTTGAAGAAAAGAAGTTTAGTTTTCAAGTTCGGAAAGGGTTTTTCACTGTGAAAAGACACTTATGGTAAGGTAGTGCAAATGTGGTTTTATCAGTAAAACAGAACGTTAGGTTGGGTACACAAGGACAAATTTTCCGTCCTGACCTTTAGCCAATATAAAGTGGCCGGCCACAGCAAATGTCTCCTGTGGACCACAGCTTTCACTGCCACTGCCGAAATCACCTCAGATTTTTTCCCAACCGACCAATACACTGAAATATCTGTGGGTTTGTGTGTACCCAACCTTAGTAAGTAAATAATTTAAAAGAAAGGGGAATATGTGTATTGGCCAACTGTAATGGTAATCATGGCAATTACAGAATATATATATATATATATATATATATGATCAGAACACATGAATGTATTTGGTCATGAACCTCCTTCTAGGCTTGTTCAGTGGTAACCCATTTAGGAATCCCCCCCTTAAAAATCCTGCGCTTGCCACTGTCACCGCGCATGAGACATGACATCATCACACCACGATGTGCTTGGTCGCAGCGCAATGATGTCACATGCGTGCACGCTAGATACAAACTTTTTCCACTTTTCCCAAAAATGACACACCTTTAAAGTTTAAAGCCACAGCTATCCACTAAGTTTAACTTGTTTTTACAGCGTACATTTCCTTTAAGGAGGGGCATGGTCTTAACGCCTATTGATTGGAGGCGCAGACCATGCATCTTTCACTACTTGCCCTTTGTAACCCAACGTGGCTTTACTGCATGCCTCTATAGGGCAGGATATGGGTCAATGTTTATCAATGAGTTAAACATTTAGCAGAACAAGTCATGGGGTCGAATCGAGACCTTGGAACCCTGACTCAGCGCTGACACTCACATGGGAGAGGTCGGTCCAGTGGGATAGAATGAGTTTTGCAATTGTCTTTTTTTTGTCATTCAGCTATAACCTCATAGTGTCCTGTCTAAGGAAACAATATGGTTTATTAAAGTTATTGTATGTGTAGTATTGAAGTTATTGTGTGTGTAGTATTAAAGTTATTGTGTGTGGCAGTTTTCCTCCCCCGTTCTTGTGTGTGTTCATTCTGCAGTTTCTGGTCGGTGTGACTCCCTTCGCCGTTCTTGTGTGTGTCTATTGACCGTTCTTGTGTGTGTCGTTTGACTCTTGTGAATTTCTGCGTTGTGTGTGTCGTTGCCGTTTCTGTGTGTGTACGTCTTGACGTGCCGTGTCGTGTTGCTGTCTTTTGTGTGCCTACGTCTTGCCGTTCTTGTGTGTTCGTAGCTTGCCGTTCTGTGTGTGTGTAGTCTCTGCCGTTTCTTGTGTGTGTGTCGATCTTGCCGTTTCTTGTTGTTTGTCGTCTGGCCGTTCTTGTGGTGGTGTCGTCTTGCCGTTCTTGTGTGTGTCGTCTTGCCAGTTTTGTGTCGTCTGCCGTTCTTGTTGTGTCTTCTTGCCGTTCTTGTGTGTTCTCTTGCCGTTCTTGTGTGTGTCGTCGCTTCTGGGTTGTCGTCCTTGCCGTCGTGTCGTCTTAGCCCGTTTTCTTGTGTGTGTCTCGTCTTGCCCCGTTCTTGTGTGTGTCGTCTTGCCGTTCTTGTGTGGTGTCGTCTTGCGTTATTGTGTGTGTCGTCTTGCCGTTCTTGTGGTGGTTGGTCGGTTTGCCGTTCTTGTTGTGTTTCGTTTTGCCGTTCTTGTGTGTGTGCATCCGTCTTTGTCCTGCGTTTTGTTGTGTGTCGTCTTGCCGTTCTCTTGTGTGTGGTCGTCTTGCCGTTCTTGTTGTGTGTCGTCTTGCCGTTCTTGTGTGTCGCGTCTTGCCGTTCGTGTGTGTGTCGCCTCTGGCCGTTCTTGTGTGTGTCGTCTTGCGTTCTTGTGTTGTCGTCTTGCCGTTGTTTGTGTGTGTCGTCTTGCCCTTGTTTTGTCGTCTGCCTTGTGGTGTCGTCTTGGGTGTGTCTCCTTGTGTGTGTGTACCGTCTTGGCCCTGCTGTGGTGTCGTCTTGCCCTTGTGTGGTGTCGTCTTGCCCTTGTTGTGTCGTCTTGCCCTTGTGTGTGTCTGATCTTCCCGTTCTGCCTGTTCCTGGCTGTGGGTGTGTCGTCCTTGCCCGTTCTTGTGGTTGTGTCCGTCTTGCCGTTCTTGTTGTGTGTCGTCTTGCGTTCTTGTGTGTGTCGTCTTGCCGTCGGTTGTCGTCTTGCAGTTTGCCGTTGTGTTTTTTCTTGTGTGTGTCGTCTTGCCGTTCTTGTGGTGTCGTCGTCGCCGTTCTTGTGTGTGTCCGTCTTGCCGTTCTTGTTTGTGCTCGTCTTGCCGTCTGTGTGTGTCGTTTGCCGTTTCTTGTGTGGTGTGTCGTCCTTGCCGTTCTTGTGTGTGTGTCTTGCGTTCTTTGCGTGATTGTCGTTGTCTCTTTCGTAGTGTCGTCCTTGCCGTTTTATTGCTTGTGTGTGGTCGTCTTGCAGTTCTTGTGGTGTGGTCGTTCTGCGTTTTGTGTGTGTGTCTTGCCGTTACTGTGTGTGTGCGTATTGCGTTCGTGTTTGTGTCGTCTTGCCGTTCTTGTGGTGTGTGTCTCTTTCCGTTTTCTTGTTTGTGTGTGCCTCCTGCCGTTCTTGTTTGTGTCGTCTTGCCGTTTCTTGTGTGTGTCGTCTTGCCCCTTGTGTGTGTCGTCTTGCCGTTCTTGTGTGTGTCGTCTTGCGTTCTTGTGTGTGGTCGTCTTGCCGTTCTTGTGTGTGTGTCCCGTCCTTGCCGTTCCTTGTGTCGTGTCGTCTTGCCGTCGTGTCGTCTTGCCGTTCTTGTTTGTGTGTCGTCTTGCCGTTCTTGGGTTGTGTCGTCGTGCCGTTCTTGTGTGTGTCGTCTTGCCGTTCTTGTGTGTCGTCTGCCGTTTTCTTGTGTGTTTCCGTCTTGCCGTTCTTGTGGTGGTGTCCGTCTTGCCCTTGTGTGTGTGTCGTCTTGCCGTGCTTGTGTGTGTGTCGTCTTGCACGTGCTTGTGTGTGGTGTCGTCTGCCGTGCTTGTGTTGTGTTAGTCTCTTGCGTAGCTTGTGGGTGTGTGTCGTCTTGCCTTGGCTTTACGTGTGTGTGTCGTCTTGCGTGCTTGTGTGTGTTGGTGTCGTCTTGCCGTGCTTGTGGTGTGTGTCGTCTTGCCGTGCTTGTTGTGTGTCGTCTTGCCGTGCGTGTGGTGTGGTCTTGACCGTGCTTCGTGTGTGGTGTTCGTTGTGTGTGTCGTCATTGCCGTGCTTGTGTGATGTCGTCTTGCCCGTGCTTTGTGTTGGTGTCGTCTTGCCGTGCTGGTGTGGTTTCTTGCGTGCTTGTGGTGTGGTGTCTGCCGTTCTTGTGTGTGTCGTCTTGCCGTTCTGTTGGTCGTCTGCGCTTTTGTTGGTGTCGTCTTGCCGTTACTTGTGTGTGTCGTCTTGCCGTTCTTGTGGTGTGTCGTCTTGCCGGTTTGTGTGTGTCGTCCTTGGCCGTTTCTTGTGTGTGTCGTCTTGCCGTTCTTGGTGTGGTCGTCTTGCCGTTCTTGTGTGTGTCGTCTTGCCGTTCTTGTGTGTGTACCGTCTTGCCGTCTTGTATGTGTCGTCTTGCCGTTCTTGTTGTGTCTTCTTGCCCGTTCTTGTGTGCTGTGTTTGGTGCGTTGTCGGGTGTCTCTTGCCGTGCTTGTGTGTGTGTACGTCTTTGCCGTCTTGTGTGTGTGTGTCCTTTGCCGTCTTGTGGGTGTGTCTGTGCCTTTTGTGTAGTGCGTCTTGCGTTCTGTGTGTGTCGTCTTGCCTGCTTGTGTGTGTGTCGGCCTTGCCGTGCTTGTGTGGTGTCGTCTTGCCGTGGCTTGGGTGTGCTCGCCGTGTTGTGGTGTCGTGCTTGTTCTTGTGTGTGTCGTCTTGCCGTGTTTGTGGGTGTCGTCATTGCTTTTTGTGTGTTCGTTTGGTGTGTCTTGCCGTTCTTGTGGTGGTGTCTTGCCGTTCTTGTGTGTGTCTATTGGTTCTTGTGTGTGTCGTATTGCCGTTCTTGTGTGTGTCGTTCTTGCGTTTCTTGTGTGTGTCAGTATTGCTTCTTGTGTGTGTACGTCTTGCCGTTTCTGTGTGTGTCGTATTGCCGTTTTGTGTTGGTGTGGTCGTCTTGATTCTTGTGTGTGGGTCGTTTGCGTGTGTCGTTGTGCGTGCTGTGTGTTGTGTCGTCTTGCATTCTCTGTGTGGTGTGTCCGTCTTGCCGTGTTGTGTGTGTGTCGTCTTGCCTGCTTTGTGTTTGTGCTGTTGGTCTCTGCCGTGCTTGTGTGTGTGTTTCTCTTGCCGTGCTTGTGTGTGTGGTCGTCTTGCCGTGCTGTGTGGTGTGTTCTTGTCTTGCCGTGCTTGTGTGCTGTGTCGTCTTGCCGTGCTTGTGTTGTTGTGTCTTCTTGCCGTGCTTGTGTGTGTGTGCTTGCCTTGCTTGTGTGTGTGTCTTGTCGTCTTGCCGTGCTTGTGTGTGTGTCTTGCCGTGCTTGTCGTGTGTGTCGTCTTGCCGTGCTTGTGTGTGTGTCGTCTTGCCGTGCTGGTGTGTGGGTGTCGTCTTGCCGTGTCTGTGTGTGTGTGGTCGTCTTGCCTGCTTGTGTTGTGTCGTCTTGCGTGCTTGTGTTTGTGTCGTCTTGCCGTGCTTGTGTGTGTATCCGTCTTTGCCGTGCTTGTGTGTGTGTCGTCTTGTCTGCCTGCTTGTGTGTGTGTGTCTTCACGTGCTTGTTGTGTGTGTCGTCTTTGCCGTGCTTGTGGTGTCTTCTTGCTAGTCTTGTCTGGTGTCCTTGCCGTGCTTGTGTGTGTGTCGTCTGCGTGCTTGTGGTGTGTTCGTCTTGCCGTGCTTGTTTGTGTGTCGTCTTGCCCGTGCTGGGTGTGTCCGTCTTGCCGTGCTTGTGTGTGTGTCTTATTGCGTGCTTGTTGTGTGGTCGTCTTGCACGTGCTTGTGTGTGGTGTCTTTTGCCGTTCTTTTGTGTGTCGCTTGCCGTTCTCTTTGTGTGTGTGTCCTTGCGTGCTTGTGTGTGTTGTGTGTCTTGCCGGCTTGTGTGTGGTGTCGTCTTGCCGTCTTGTTGTGTGTCGTCTCGTTGCTTCGTTGTGCCTGTGTGTGTGTTTGTTTTGTGTTTTTCTGGTCTTGCCGTTATGTTGTGTCTCGCGTATGTCGTGGTGTCTTTTGACGTGGTTGTTGTGTTTACCGTTTTCTTGTTTTGCCGAGTTCTGCACTTCCTCACCTTCCTAGTATGTCTGGACATTTGAACTGTTTTTACTTTAAGGACCAGATTTTTAACTTGGGTTATATTGATTTTCCTTGTTGTATTTACATTGTCACACCCAAAGGGCAGATGGGCACCACTATAAGGGAGCCGGTTGGGTTAGAGATGGAAGTGCGGAGGGGTGGGTCATTATCCAATGGATGTGAACACTTTATACTACAAGGTCACTCCACTTATACATTTAACTACAACAGCTCACATGTCCCAAAGATTTAACATTTTTTGGATTGGAAATTTCAAATATCTGCATCTGTGAAGATTTATAATGTTATATCATAATGATTATGCTCAATCAGTGTTTCGCTATGCATCAGTTATAATCGTGTTTAGCTAGGTCATCAGTTTAATCGGTGTTTAGCTATGTCATCAGTTAATCAGTGTTTTAGCTATGTCATCAGTTTATAATCGGTGTTTAGCTGTGTCTCAGTTATAATCGTGTTTTAGCTATGTCATCATTTATAATCGTGTTTATGCTATGTCATCATTTATATCGGGTTGTTTAGCTATGTTCATCAGTTCTAAAGTCATGTTTAGCTTAGTGTTTATCAGTTCTAATCAGTGTTTTACTATGTCATCATTTATAATCAGTGTTTAGCTATGTCCATCAGTGCTAAATCATGTTTGCTTGTCATCAGTTATAATCATGTTTAGCTATGTCACATTTCATTAAATCAGTGTTTAGCTATGTCATCAGTTATAATCGGTGTTTAGCTATGTCCAGTTATAATCAGTTTTTAGCTATGTCATCAGTTATAATCGGTGTTGGTATCTATCATCAATTATATCAGTGTTTAGCTATGTCATCATTAAGAATCAGTGTTTAGCTTGTCATCAGTAAGTAAATCCGTGTTTTAGCTTGTCATCAGTTATAATCAGGTGTTTAGCTATGTCATCAGTTAAATCGGTTGTTTTAGCTATGATGTCATCAATTAATCATGGTTTAGCTATGTCATCAGTAAGAATCAGTGTTTTAGCTATGTCACATTTTAGAACAGTGTTTATCTATGTCATCAGTTAGAATCATGCATGTCTGTTAGATCATGTTTGCTATGTCATCAGTTAATCATTGTGTTAGCTTGTCATCATTAGATCATGTTTAGCTATTCTCAGTTATAATCAGTGTTTCTATGTCATCAGTTATAATCGGTGTTAGCTATGTCTCAGTTCTAACGGTTTTTAGCTTGTCATCAGTTCTAATCGGTGTTTAGCTATGTCTATTCTCAGTGTTGCTGATCTTTCTAATCATTTTTTAGCTATGTCATGCAGTTCGTCGAATCAGTGTTTAGTCTATGTCATCAGTTCTAATCAGTTTTTAGCTATGTCATCAGTTCTAATCATGTGTTTAGCTATACTGTTGTATTCAATTAGATCAACTGGACTTGAATGTGTTCTTCTTGAAGACGTTTCGCTAGTCATCCGACTGGCTTTCTCAATTCAGAACAACTTCTGAATTGAGAAAGCCAGTCGATAGACTAGCGAAACGTCTTCAAGAACTACATTTCAAGTCCAGTTGATCTAATTGAATACACAGATATACCATGACCTGGATGAATGAAACCTTACAAGTGTTTAGCTATGTCTCATTATAATCAGTGTTTTAGAGCTATTTCATCATTATATCATGTTTGCTATGCCATCAATTCTAATCATGTTTAGCTATTGTCATCAGTTTAATCGGTGTTTAGCTATGTCATCAGTTATAATTGGTGTTTAGCTATGTCATCCAGTTTATAATCGGTGTTTAGCTAGTCAATCCGTTATAATCAGTGTTTATAAAGAGCCCAAACAGTCCATGTGCATAGTCTATACATAGTACATACGTTCGGTTATTAATAAAAGTTCTTCGTTAAAATGGTGCTAATTTTGAATCAGATGTTTCTTTCAAATGTTAAATAAATCTGATTGGTTGGGGCACCATTTTAACGTAAACTGTTATTTTAACCCCCTGATATATTATATGCCATCTAGTGGCCATGGGACCACGTTACCAATACATAAATGCAGATGCTACTGTTAATGATGAAGTATCAAGTTTTTCCTCTCTTCCTTGACAATGTTATATGTACATTTCTGTGACGTGGGTAGTTTCATCAACGTAACATTATCATACAAACAATTTGTACTTAAACTTAAAGGGCATCTATACTGAAAAAATAGGTTTATTTAAATTGACCATAACAACTGTAAACTTAATTCTTCCCAACCACCACTGTATCATTTTGTTGTTGACTGGCCCCCTTTTTCTTAAGATATCCAACTCTAAACCTTCTTATTTCAGCTGTCAATCAAGTTCCTTGCTCTCACAAACCATTCTTCTGTGAGTAGTTTTAACTGTAGCTGGAATGGCGACAGAGATTTGACAGTTTGGAATGCTGTGTGCTTGTGCAGCTTGACAGTTGTGTGTGGGGGGAAAGTCGGTCAATGGAAGTGGGAGTGGTTAAAAGAGGGAGGGGGGATACTGCTTCCTAAACAAAATGTTGTGCTGGATTGAAGGCACGCACCAACACACCAATCAGAGTAAGCGCTACTGACATGTAATTCCAGTTATAGATTAAGGTGAGGCAAAGTTATTTTTTCAGTATAGTGTCTCTTTAAACCTAAACTAACTTACCCATTCCCCATAAGTTGGACGCTCACGCTGACCCGACCGCCTCATAATATCTCAGATCATCTCCAGTTGAAATTTCAAACTTCAAATCTGTCATTGTATTTTTCAACTTAGGGGGTTGGTTTTTGTACCTATTGCAGTGCCTACCAGGGGGAAGTCATGATTGACCAGTATATTGATCCAAGGACCCCCAAGGTAATTTCATATTTATTCAGTTTTTCTAATTTGGCTGTGAGACGTTCAGTTATTTGTACTTTCCTTAAGATTGTTGTGGTTAGTTCAGTGGAATGGGAATTTTAGAGTGGTTTTTTTTTTTTCAATATTTGGTATAAGGCACTTGCAACTGTGATCAGTTCTAGAGATGTAAAGTGGATTCGAATCAAATCTGAGTTTTTGGAAGTCCCGCGAAACTTTCGGAACTCCCGAATTTCATGGAAAAGTAGACAATGATCGAAAATTGTCGATGATTGTCGACGCTTTTTCGAAAATCAATATTTGAGCGCAATGCGATCTATGCAATAGTGTGATATTTAGCGCATGCAATAGTGAGCGATGTTTGAGCCGATGCGATCTGGGTGATATTTTAGCGAATTGCGGTCCGTGCAATAGTGTGATTTTTGAGCACATGCGATACGTGTAATAGTGCAATTTTGAACCATTGCAGTCCATGTAATAATTTGATTTTGAGCGCATGTGATACGTGCAATTGTGAGATGTTTGAGCACAATGCAGTCCCATGTAATAATGATATTTTGAGCGCATGCGGTCCGTGTAATTGCGATATTTGGGCACATAGATCCGTGTAATAGTGTGGTATTTTGAGCGCATGCGGTCCGTGTAACTAGTGCGATTTTAGAGCGCATATGATCTGTATAATAGTGTGGGTATTTAGCACATGCGGGTCCGTGAATAGTGTGATGATTGAGCGCATACGATCCGTGTAATGGTGTGTATTATTGAGCGCATGCGAAAATCCATGTAATAGTGCAATGTGTAAGCGTATGCGATCATCGTGTAATAGTGCGATGTTTGAGCGCATATGACCGTGTAATAGTGTGGTATTTGAGCTCATGCGGTCCGTGTAATATGTGATGATTGAGCGCATACGATCCCGTGTAATAGTGTGGTATTTGAGCGCATGCATCCATGTAATAGTGCATGTGTAAGCTCATGCGATCCGTGTAATAGTGCTGTTTGAAGCGCATATGATCCGTGTATAGTGTGGTATTTGAGCGCATGCGGTCCGTGTAATAGTGTGTGAATTGAGCGCATACGATCCGTGTAATAGTGTGGTATTTGAGCGCACTGCGATCCATGTAATAGTGAACTGTGTAGCGCATGCGATCCGTGTAATAGTGCGATGTTTGGAGCGCATACGACCGTTAATAGTGTGGTATTTTGAGCGCAGCGATCCTGTAATAGTGCAATGTTGAAGCGCATGCGATCCGTGTAATATTGTGCGATATTTGGGGCGCATGCGGTCCGTGGTAATAGTGTGGAATGGAGCGGCATACGATCCGTGTAAATAGTGTGGTATTTTTGAGCGCATGCGATCCTTATAGTGGCAATGTTTACGCGCACATGCATCAGTGTAATTGGTGCGATTTTGAGCGCATATGACCGTTGTATAAGTGTGTATTGAGCGCATGCGTTCTGCAATAGTGGCGATGTTTGAGCGCATACATCCGTTTATAAGTGGTGGTATTTGGAGCGGCATGCGTGTGAAGCGGCACAATGGGCATGGCGGTAGATTGGGTCAACCAATGGTATCCGATAGATTGCTTCTGTCCCTTGGAATGGTTGAAAATGTACAAGGAAACCTAAACCGATCTCAAAGCCACCCATCACGGGATTGACATGTTGGAGTGATCCCCAATATTCGCTCAAACTATCGAAAATCGCTTCTTTCTTTCCCGTTCAACCGCTCAGCACAATGTCTTGTGGTTTATTAGAAAAACAAAGATCGGGCCAGCAATAAACTGATCGGCTGACGCCCCCACTCTCCCACATATTTCAAGGGGAAAAATCAAAAGCCTCAAGGTTGCTTGTGATCGATTTCTGATCCTTGCACTTGGATCGTAAATCTGATTGGAAGAACTTCTGGCTCGTGTAGGCCATCTTTAGACAGGTAATTTATTAATATATAATATACGTTGGCTCAGGTAGTTAGCACTGATCCCTTGCAGCGCTGAAGGGTCCCGGAGTTCGATTTCCACCAACCCCTTGGACACATGCTGCATGGAGTTTTGTATGTTCTCCCCGTGCGTTCGTGTTTCCTCCGGGCACTCACTTCCGGTTTCCCCCCACAATCCATAAAAAGACAATACTGAATAGGTTGGTATGTGTACACATAACGTGATTAGATTGTAAGTCTTCGAGGGCAGGGCCCTGATTGGGAATGTTACATGGAAATTGTAAGTGCCACGGAAGAGTTAGCGCTATAACATCCATCAATCCAATACTACATAATATATATATTCCTTCGGGTTTTTTTTTGGATTTATATTTTTGATTAATTTGATTTAATTCCCTAATTACTTTTGCACTTGCGGTGCATGTCCCATTTTATTTTCAAGTACCCACTCAACCCCCTCAAAACCCTCTCTGTTCCACTGCCATCTCCCTTCATCACCGTCCAGTTTCCCCTAAATAAGTACCAGAATCAGTAATTATTAAAATTTGGTATATTCCTATTAACCTTACAGTTGGATGCCTGGGAAATGTAGTTTCTACAGATATTAAAAGAGAGAGAATTGCGGTGGTGAGTTTCATTGAATGGACGGTGATCATTTGCTAGTAATGGTTTCACGCTTTGCTGTAATGATTAATCTATTACCTGGGGCTAATCTAACTGTCATCCAACCTTACATGTCTGCAGGGACCAGCCCTTGGTGAGAGAGGTCAGACATGATTATTTACAACGCATGGGATACGTTATTTCATATCACCCCCCTGCTTAGCTTGTTTTTCTATTAATATTAAAATGTTGCTGAAGTTCTCTTTTTTTCCTTGTTATTTTTGGTTCTCAGAAAACAGTTTTTTGTAAATTCCAGAAACATCTGACCCCCCTGAGATAAAGATGGATGACCCCATAAAATCTGCGCGTGGAGTGACATGTGGCTGGGGAGTAGTTTAGGATGGTTAGATTGCTGCTCGTATGTTATCGTTCGATCCTTTACGTCTGTGCTTGCTGGCGACCGTTAACCCGAAGAAAATTATTCAAATGTCCTCAAAAGATTCATCGTTTGCCAGCTACAATCCAGAGATGGAGTTCCACTCGTTTCCATGTGATAGCGGGGAGGCTAGGCTTGGTGAATCCACCTGTAACGCGATTAACTTGGGATTATTAAAAGCTGGTTCACACAGTAAAGATCATTCAAAGACCTGTCTGGTATCTTTTTCAAAGATCTGCAATCCACACAGTCCCGAGCGTATCCTCGTATGAATCATCAAATGACGAACGCTCGGGACCTGTGTGGTTTCATCGCCGCCGCTAAACTCCCTCTATAGGGAATCTTAGCGCTGGCCGTATTGAAATTTTTGTTCTTCCGACGAGCGTTCGCCGCCGAGCGCTCGTTCGTAAAGCTAATCATAACAGAGAGCATGCTTTATTGCTGGAACATTTTTCCAGAAAGCCTGGGTCATACCAATGCAGGATTGCCAGGCATCTCTGTTTGGACTTGACTGCAAGAACAAATTCCCAAGTCCTGCAGTCAGGGTTGAAATCCCATCTAAATACCACCCCGGGAAGCCCCACCCCTTTACGCCCACTCCCCTGCCCAGGTTCACCCCTCCGCCAATTGTGGATCCACCCTATCCCCGCCTTAGCTCTGCCTATGCTCTGCCCATCATGACCCTGCTCCCTACTGCTCCGAGCGGGCGGAATATGGCAGCCCTGTAAAAATGCAACAAGTTGCTGCTGCTAACAGTTTAACACATTGCTTACCAAGAAATAGTACAATAGGGCAATGTTGTCTAGAATTAAAGTCTCCAGACATCATTTCCCCAATATAAAAAGCACATTCACAAAGATACAAAAAGCTGTGTCGTACCTCCCCCTTTGCTGTGGTTGCTGGGTGATTTAAAGGGTATCTCCACTGATAAAAGTCACCTGGGTTGTAAGGATAGATATGTGTAAGGTGGATATGTACCTGCAGTATCCTGTGTCTTTCAGCAGTAGTTTAGAAGAAATCCAATGAGTTTCCCCCAGAACGCTGTAGATGGTGCAGGTCCGCCCACTTTCAGTGACTGCCTGTCTGGGAAATGTCCGATGCGCGCTTTCCTTTAGTGCATGCGCAGAACGTGAGGATCCGTCGGGATGTGTGTGTCGATCACACACACACACACACACACACACACACACACTGCTTAATGGAGGAATCCCCTATGAAATCAATCATTGATCAGAGTTAGACACAAAAAATCTTTATTAAAAACAACGCAAGTCCCCCTGCCTTTGTTACAGTAGTGTGGGAAGAGGGTTTTAACTTTTCCTCCCCTGTCTCTCTGCATGATTAGCTGTAAAAATTAACTTAGAGAGTCAGGGAGGAAAGGATTTCTTACTGCAGCCAAGTGGGTGTGTCTGCTACCATGATGATGCACATTGAGTGACAGCACTCTCAGCACGGGAAGACACACCCCCAGGAACCTGCACAACTTTCCCATGCTGCTGCAATCAAACGAAAGGGAATTCTGGGGGGGGAAAGGTAGGGGGAGGGTTGGGGGATGGTGTACTTTAAAAGAAACCAAAAAAAAAATGCTGTACATATGTACAAACTTTATTTTTTCTAGAAATATGATGGAAACAAACAAAAAAGCAATAAACTCAGGCAGTTAGACTATTTTGCATTTTTTCAGAAGTAAACCAGGGGATTTGAACTTCTTGGGCTGTATGTTCCTAAAAACACGGCATTTACATGGTGTGCCACCAGCAACCCGACAATGAAAAATGATAAATTTAAAAACTAACAGGGTTATTTAATAAAAGTTCTTATCGTTTAAAATGGTGCTAATCATTGAATCAGATGTTCTCTTTCAAATGTTAAATAAAATCTGATTGGTTGGGGCACCATTTTAAACAATAAGAACTTGTATTGAATCTCCCTGTTTATCTTTCACTAGAAACAGAAGCTAGAAACTCTGTGCATAGAGAATCCTGAATCCTGGGGTCAGACAGCGTGGCTCTTTGAAGCCAAGATAGACTATGAGTTGTACTGGCAACAACATGGAAGCCCTCTTTGTTACAGAATCTATTACTTACATAAACTAAATGCAACTTACTAGAGAAGAACTTTTCAATGTATTGGTTTTCTGGGGAAAAAAGCTTTTACATTAGGATAAAAGTTTATTTCTCCTTTAAAAAAAAATGGTTAGTGTTGCTTTGTTTAGCTATCCTAACCTTATTAAAAAGCATGTTCACTCCCAAAACTAAAATTTTACCCCATACTGGCCCCACTGTGTAGTTTAAAATAATCCTTACCATACATGTCTGCTCCTTATGGTTCTCCTTCAGTGCTTGTTCAAAGTTCAGGAA
The DNA here is from genome assembly GCA_019447015.1 of Hymenochirus boettgeri. Taxonomy (NCBI): domain Eukaryota; kingdom Metazoa; phylum Chordata; class Amphibia; order Anura; family Pipidae; genus Hymenochirus; species Hymenochirus boettgeri. The sequence goes on from CM033477.1 coordinate 74,286,025, forward strand.
ACTTAAGGGAAGGAGGTGATATTTCCTTAGCCTTCCTCATTCAGAAAATCACCCTCTGCCAATGGAAATCTCGAACAAACCCCAAGTAAAATATAAGAGCCTTCTAAATATTATTTTCCCATGCCCTCAATAAAACAGTACTCCACTTAATGCAGGGCCGAATATTTCGACCAACCTCAAAAGGAGACAATGAGCAATTTTGTGGCTGGAGTCAAGCAATCTATTTCAAATTGTAAAGCCCCTATTGTTTATGACATATCAGAGCTTTAAATACACATTTTTCTTACTGATTTTTTGGTGGGTTAAATCTAGTAACAAAATGCCCACCCTGTTCCACCCCCTCCACACACACCTTTTTAGTGTTAAATACACGTGTGTGTATCACTTTAAAGGGTATCTCCAGTGGTTAAAATCAATTTTTTTAAATAAAACGTTCAGTTAAAGGGCATGTCCACACCCAAAACTATAATCCCCCCCACTAATGGCCCCACCATGTAGTGTAGTAAAATCCTTACCTCACATCCCAGCTCCATATTGTTCTCCTGTATTCCCCCCCCAAAGTCCCAAAAACTGCCCACCAGAAGGATAGCAGAGTCCATATAGGACTCTGCCTCCTATCTGGCCTCCGGGAGAAGGCCAGATAGGCCTTCTTCCACTCCCTCCCGATTTGACATTTAATAGTTCTGAAGTGGATTACTTGTCAAGTGGATTTAGGTAGGATTTTCACCTTTGAATCATTTTATTTAAAGGATACCTCCACCCTTAAAAAAAAAATTTAATACAGTATATTGTAGGGCACCCTACCCATCCCAAACTGCCAGTGTGTTTGTTTAAAAAAAAAAAAAAACCCGAAATCTACAGTCTTCATTCCTCTGGCGCTCACAGTGACGTAGCTACAGACCTATGAGCCCTGATGCAAAATTTGGGCATGGGCAACTCTGCCACAAACACAATCGGCACCGCAAACCAAATAATCATTTCCATAAAAAAACGTCCAATTCATCATTAACATTTTTTAAAGGCACTCATTTTAAAAAGAAAACATACTTTACCCATACACCTTGCAAAACCATTCAATCAGATTCAAATCGTATTTCTAAACTTAGATCCTTAAACCTTCTAAAACAACTAACCAACTGATGCTAGTAAATGCTTGGCACACAGACAATGGTAACAATGCTTTGTACACAGGCCACTGGTAAAATAGTTGACACAAAACCTTAGCACAATATAAGGGGCCGCCTTTTTGGCCAAGGGCCTGGTATGGTCGCATCCCCTGCACCCCTGGTAGCTACGCCCAGGGGGCTCAGATCTCGGCCTCCTGTTGCCGGAACTGCAAGCAGGGGGCCGGACCGGAGGCGTGTCTGTGATGGCTGAGTGGCAGCCAATGACAGGCACTGCTGCCATCAATGCAGCTTGCCGTGCTGTAAGTAATGTTCTCATAATTTTTTTAATGAAATAACTTGGTGGTTAGGGGTGGCAGGGGGCATCTAAAATATGCCCAAAGGGTTTCACTCTAGGTGAAACAGCAGCAAAGGATGGATCCGGATGGTGGGGGGAGGGGGATGGCTCGCATGTTACTTAGGTAAAGGATAAACAGGCATCCGGATGACTCACAGACACCTTCTACTCTTTGGAAATTTGGACAGACACTACAGGAGAACCATAAGAGCAGAGATGTAAGGATTTTTAACACTACACAAAGGGGCCAGTAATGGGTTAAATTTTAGTTTGGGGGTGGACATGCCCTTTAATTTTTTCACGAAATCTCCTAAAAGCACAAAGTTTTATGGACTACTGTGTCTGGAATTTGTCATGTAGTTGAAAGCATAGCACCGTTACATAGTTGAAGGTGTCTAGTTTCCAAAAATTATAGTGTGTGGGGGTTATTTAGACCTTTTAGGGGTGTTTCCTTTGAAAAAGTGGAGGATGTTGATTTTCTTGTAATTGTAATTTGATTTTTTCTTGTAATTCATCCTTTGAGCTAGTGGTGCACCCAAGCATAAGGCATACTGTTTGATTCAGGCCATGTGAGAGATTGACATTTAGTGGGGGTTTTTACTCCTCAAGGGGTTTAGGTAGGATTTCAACCTTATGTATGAATGAAAGAATGGCACTGTTACGTAGCTTAAAGTGTGTAGATTCCAAATATACATATACATATATTTCTGAGTTAGCAGGTAGTTTAGAGAGAAAAACTGCAGACTGCTCAAATTTGGAGTTGGCTAAATATTTTTGCTTTTCTTGAGCATTATGCATTATCTTATTTCATGGCTAGTTGCTTCCACATCCGTGTGTGTAACATGTATGTGACATACCATTTGATTCAGAACATTTGGGAGATTGATATTTGGTAACATTTTTATTACTCTGGGCTTTGGCATTATTTTAAATTTGAAAGTGTTTTTCCTAATTTTTTAAAGAAAATCTCCTAAAAGTGTTAAATTCTATGAAGATCTGTGTCCACACCATTGTGGCATATGAATAAACAATGGCACCGTTGCATGGCTAAAGGTGTGTAGATTCCGAGAATATATAGTTTGGGGGTGTATTTTAACTTAGGAGGTGTTTAGTGTGACAAATCTGGAAAGTTGCTTTATTAGGCCACTGAAACATTGTTGTATTGGGCATCGGCGCCCTTTTATGGCTAGTTGATTCTACATTTGCTTGTGTATCCATGCATATAGCATACCGTTTGATTCAGGACATTTTGGAGATTGATATTTGTGGTTTTTTTTAGCTTGTCATGGAATTATGTATAATTTACTGACTTTGAATCATGTATTTGATTATTTTTTTTTTGTGGGGGTATTTTTGAGATTGGGGGGGTTTTAGTCTGAAAAAAACAAAGAAGTTAAAAACACAGAGATGACTGAAATTGTAGGTATAGTATAGTATAGTATTTGAGGTTGAATAAAGACATACGTCCATCCAGTCCAACCATCTAGCAATATCCTTATTTCCTGCCTATCTGTTGACCAGACGAAGGAAAAAAATCCCCACCAAATTTATGAAGGGGGAAAACTGACTCCAATTGGCAATTGGAAATTCCCTAGATCAACTCTACTTATGAATCAATACCAGTAACTTGCAAAATTCCTTGTTTGCAGAACTTTATACAGCTTTTTTTTAAACTGACCAATAAACCTGCCATCAACGTCCACTGGAAGACAGTTCCACAGCTTTACCGTTTCCACAGTGAAAAACACTTTCTGAACTTGAAGCCTAAACCTTTTTTCTCAAGTCTTAAGGGATGTCCTTGTGTCCTCTGACATGCTCTATGTGTGAACAATGCCCCAGATAGTTTATTGTATGGCCCGTTAATGTATTATACACAGTATCATATCCCCACGAAAGCAACCTTTTCTCCAGAGTACATTATTGTAACTTTTCCAGTCTCTTTCATATTCAAGCTCCCTAATCCCTATTAATTTAGTTTCCTTTCTCTGAACCCTTTCCATTTCCAAGATGTCCTTTTATACAGGATTCCAAAATTGCACTGCAATTCCAAATGAGGCCTTATCAATGCTTTGTAAAGAGGGGAGATAACATTTTCCTCCCTTGAATCCATACCTCTCTTTATACAAGACAATACCATGCTGACTCTGGCTGTTGCCACCTGGCACTGCTTGCTACCTTTAAGTTTGTTATCCACAAAAACTCCAAGATCCCTTTCCAACAGGGATTCACTAACACAGAGCCATTATAGTATAAGTAGCACACAAAATGCATCACCTTACATTTATCAACATTGAACCTCATCTGCCACTTAGCAGCCCATGTGACAATCTATCTAGATCCCCCTGCAACGATTGCACATCCTCTGAAGTTTTTAATGGTTGACAAAGTTTTGTGTCGTCAGCAAAACACAGAAACCTTGTGACAATACCCACTTCAAATCATTAAAAATAGAGTAAATAGAAGCGGCCCCAACACAGTACCCTGTGGCACCCCACTTTAGTGCACTTTAGTCCATAAGATGAAGCCCCATTTACAACTATTCTCTGCATCATTCATTAACCAATTTTCTATCCATGTACAATGTGACTCCCAGAACAACAGACCTCAGCTTATACATTAGTCGCCTATGGGGACTGTGTAATAAGCCTTTGCAAAATCCAAGTAAACTACATCTACTGCTTGCCAGAGTCTAAATTTCTACTTACTTCCTCAAAAAGCCAAGCAAGTAGTTTGACAAAATCTATCCTCCTAAATCCATGCTGGTTACTACTTATAATGTCAGTCCTTGAAAAATACTCTAGAACATGTTCCCTTATTAAACTTTCCAGGATCTTCCCCACACACTGAAGTTAAACTTACAGGCCTGTAATTACCCGGCCGTGAATGACTACCCTTTTTGAATATTGGAATAACATCAGCTTTTCCAATCCGAGGCACACCACGGGATGAGGGAATCTGCAAAAATAAGAAACAATGGCCTAGATAAAACTGAAATAAGTACCCGAGGTGTATTTTATCCGGTTAGGAGATTAATTAATATTAACCTTATTTAGTTCTTTTCTGTACCATATCTGGCGGACCCCAACAAAACCCCAGTAACCCGCAAAGATCTAGATGATTTATTCCACTACCTGGAACAGTGTGATAACAGCAGTTGCGGATCTAGAGACGCAACAAACTTCTACAGCCAAATACTGTCAGCAAATGGAGCAAGACATAACAGAGCTGCGAACCCAGATCCAACAACTTGGGACTGCAAGAAGACACTGAGAACGCCTCACGCAGGAACAATAACGTCTGAGAGGCATACCTGAAAACGTGACAGACCTCTCTCACTACCTAGAAAACAAACCTCTCCAAAAATGACTCCCGACATCAAGGAAGAGCAATTGATAATGGACAGAGCCCACCGAGCCTTAAGACCCCCATCAAATAGAATGGAGCCCCAAGAGACGTCATAACCAGACTCCCACTACTTCAAACAAAGAAAGGATCCTAAGAGAGACCAGAACCAAGGGCCCCCAGAAATAGAGGGCACAACCATCCACCTATACCAGGATCTGTCCCCCAGAACCCTACAAAGAAGAAGAGCATGAAGCCAATAATAGACATTCTCATTACCCACAAAATTTAATATAAATGGGCATTCCCATTCCGCTGAAGCCACACTGGGCGACAAAACAGTATCCGAAAAGAAGGACAACTACTGCTTCAGAAGCTGGGTATTGGTGCAGAAGCTCCATTACCATCCGAAGTACACACAAAGAATCCCACCCCCATAAGTTACCTGGCACTAAAGAAAACACCTCCAAGAGTTAACCCCTAAAAGGAAAACTTGGTTTCACAAAATATGAAAATAAAAAGACAATGTGACGCTTTCAGATAGGAACTAGAAGCCATGACAACAACCAGGGAACATAATCCACCTCCTAACCTGATCTACACTACTCCCCCTCCCTCTTACCCCCTACCAAAAGACAACTCTAGGAGAACCAAATCTCCTGGGAACAGAAATACTACATCCCTTGATACCCGGACAATAAACTAGTAGAAAACAAACCCGTAAAGAAAACTTATCAAAAAACAAACCAATCCCTACAGAACAGACTTCTTTACCCCTTCCCTATACAAATCCAGGAGGACTAGCTACCCCTATAATAATTTTCCCCCAGCTACTAACCTAGGAAAAGCACCACATTTTCATCCGCTTTCCCCCAAGCCGTCAAAAGGCATACCTCCCATAACCATTCAGACCCTTTAAGGCTCCCCCACATACAGTGAAACCCCGTAACAGTCACCAACTATAACGAAAAATTCCTGGGACCCCCAGACCCCAAGTCCTATATGCACAGTTTAGCCACGTTGGCTAGTTTGAAAGTATTAAAATGTCTAAGTACAACACAACAGTGTTTAATATTTAATTGTATTTTTGTTGTTGCTAATAATATATTGTTATTTTGGCAGGTCTTTAACGATATAAACAAACTCCTCGGCGCTGAAGCAGATCGGGTCCTTTTTCATAGGTACAATCAATAACCGGTATGCACAAATCTGTATTATAATAAAACCCCTGCCCCTGAAAGGTGACATTATCTTCCTACAGGAAACGCACATTTATCAAAAATAAAGAACCGAAAATACTAAGCAATAAATTTACCACAGTATATTTGCTTCAGCCGATGCCAGGAGGGCCAGAGTGGCAATTTTGATTCATAAAAGAATAAAATTTCCAACAAGAAAAATGTATTAGAGATAGTAAAGGTAGATATGTAATGCTAACAGGTTATATAGGTCTCACAAGCTCAGTTTAATAAATGTATATGCACCGAACGAAAACCAAAATTTTTTTCTAGAAGAAGTGGAGACCGAACTACTCATCCAGAATGTAGGGAAAATGATAATAGGAGGAGACTTTAACCTAAGTATGGATCCGAAACGGATCGATCACGACCCCCCACACAAACACACAACAACCTCCTCAAAACCCCTAAAGAAACTAATACAAACCTATAATCTATGGGACACCTGGAGAATCTCACACCCGAAAAACAAACAGTAAACATTCTATTCCAACCCTCACGATATATACTCCAGAATAGACTATATCTTTATATCAGCTGAATTGATCCCTCACATCCAGGAGGCAGAAATCCTCCCAACATGGTCGGACCACGCCCCAGTCCAACTGACCCTAAAAGACCCCTAACCCATATACCAGCATACACATGGCATCTGAACGAATCCCTACTAGCAGATCCCGACAAAAGCCAAACTAGCTAAAGAAATAGATAAATACTTCCAGACAATATCAGGGGAAATAGACTTCTAAACCATATGGGCTGCCCACAAAGTAGTACTCAGAGGCCAAATAATTAAAATAGCATCCCGTCACAAAAGAAAACAAACAGAACAAATACTCTCCTTAACGAGCCAAATAAAAATCTAGAAAACCAACACTCCAAATCACATTAAGAATCAGACAAACTAACCTTGACACAACTAAGACAACAATTGACAAAGATCCTCACAAACAACGCAGAAAAAAGCAATAAGACTCGCACAACAAAAATACTTGCCAAAGCTAACAAATCAGACAAGTGCTAGCGAAAAAACTAAACGATAGAATGACACATAAACAGACTATTTCCATGAGACAACATGACGGAACATTAACATACAACCCAACACACATACTTAAAACCTTTGAAAACTATTACAAAAAAACTATATAATGGACCACCTCCGATCCAAAACTAGATATCAAAAAGAATTAATTAACTTCTAGCACCTCTCCAACTCCCACAACTTAATCAACAAGAATTCCAAAAACAGAAGCACCAATCACATATTTAGAAGTAGAAGCAGCGCAATCAAAACAACAAAAAACAGGAAACGCCCAGGCCTGACGGCTACACAGCAGGATACTACAAAACATTCAAAGAACAACTAATGCCACACATAACTACACTATTTAACCAAATTCTACAAAACAAAACCACACTACACCCAGACTTACTCAAAGCAAACATAATCGTTATACCTAAACCAGGCAAAGACACAGCATGTTGTCAAAACTACCGACCCATCTCCCTAATAAATATAGATATTTACCAAGAATTATCCACCCAGATCAGTGGGGCTTTATTAAAGGCCGCCAAACTAAGATAATAGTATCAGAAGAAACACCAACTAATCCAACCCTTTATTTAGAGAGCCATAAAGGTCCACAAGGGGTACATAGATAAGAGACAAGCACAAAGTTAAAATCTTAAAACCAGATAACAAAAGGTATCCCACTAGCATAGTAGTGAAAGGGATTAGAGCACATATATATAAAGCCCTCACCCCAAAAACTCACAGTCAAAGAGCAGTCGTCAGTTAGTACAGACTTATCTGTCTAGTAGTGCTGCCATGTAAAGCGCAAAGTCGGGGGGGTCCCAAGGAACGGGTAGGGAAATACGCAGGGGGACACCAGCTAGCCAACCATTGAGATAAACGCCGGACGCATTTCGTTCAAACCAAGGACTTTCTCAGCAGCGTATTGTGACCGGGAACAGAAGCGCCATAAAATAGGTACCAGCGCAGCAGTATATTGACGTCATTGCATAATAGCGTAATGACGTAGTAACGTAAGGTGCGTACTGGCACGGCAACGAATAGTGCCGTGACCACAGTAAATACTCAAGCATAAAGGAGGCGAGGCAAGAGTCACCGGTCGTGCAATGTCATGGCTAACAAAATAAAAATAAAAGAGAGTGACAAAAATAACAAACAGTCTACAAAGTTTGGATATCAATCCGGTATTACACCCTACATTTCAAAGGCATGCATCAAAAGCACAAGTGTACATAATTATAATGGGCAAAGTAGAAAGTACCCAACATATCAATAATTATAATACATATATAACAATAAATAAATGTACATATTCACCAGTACACATATAGAGGATAGGAACTGAATGTACCAGGTAGGTATCCCCATGTTTATTCAATATCCATATGTAAATGAACAAAGTCAGGTAAGTATCCAGTGAATCCAAGGTAAAACAGAATATGATCAGTAAGTATCCAATATGCAGATAATAATTGTAGAGAATCAAACATATGTTAAACATCCGCATGTAGCAACATGAAAGGTGTTAATCGGTAGATTAGCAGTTTGCAGGGTATCTATTCCTCTACTGAGTACATCCATAATGGTATACTGTTAAAAGTAGATTAGCAATTTGCAAGATACCTATTCCTATGTTAGATGTATCCATAGTATTACATAAATGTATACACGGGTCCAAATCTCTGTGTACATCCTGCATCATATATGGGGTACTATCACAGTGCAACAAGCATCCAAAAGAGGAAAAGGAAGATGTATTCCAGTCAACCAGAAGAATATGTGTATGTAATTCAAATAACCGGGCACCACAAAGGTGGTCCAAGGTTGTGAATAAGCTGATGATGAAGTAGTTGAGAAAAGGGATGGGGCCCACTCCAGTTTTTTATTCCCGCAGAATTCCGAATATACATCCTTGTTTTGGAAATTGACTGCTCTATGTATCCCGATTAATCAGCCTCTCGGGTAGCCCCTATTACAGAATCTCTGACACAGTTCATGGGATGCGGTACAAAGTCAGTATCAAGAGTGCAATTCCTGCGAATTCTAAGGAACTGACCTCGGTATAGAACGTCTCAGCGCAAGTGGGTGTGCACTGGTATAGTGAAGAAGTGAATGCTTGCGTCGGTCGATTTACGAAATAAAGATTAATAGCTTATCATTATGTATAGAAATCCGAACATCCAAAAATTCAACACTTGTGGTGGATATTGGAGTAAGAAAGATATTGGAGGGTGTTGTTATTTAATATTTTAATAAATTCAACCAGAAGTTCCTTTGTGCCGCTCCATACAAAAAGATGTGTCTATGTAGCGGTACCATATTTCCACAAATGCAGTGAACAAAAGTAAATTTCTGCAAAGACGCGCTCCCTCTCCTACCAACCAAGGAAAAGTTGGCGTACGAGGGAGCACATCGGGCACCCATCGCGCGGTACCTCTCTGTTGCAGGTAGATATACGATCAAACAAAAAGAAATTGTGTCTAAGGACAAAGTCCAATAGACAAAGTATAAAATTATGTCTATCTGTAAATCCTTTGTCTCAGTCTGTAAGAAATAGCCCATGCTTTAACCCCCTCAGCATGTTCGATAATAGTGTAGAGAGATTCCACATCACAAGTCACCAAAGACTACCGGGGGGAATAATATTCCTTGAAGTTTACCTATAAGATCCTTGGTGTCTCGTATGTAAGAATCAAGTGCGGGTGACATGTGATTGTAAGTAATGATCAACAAATCCAATTCTAGTATTGGATTTAGAATTACCCTTGTGATTCCATTCATACACCTGCCAGATTGGTAGTCCTTTTGGTCTCTAAGTAGTTTGGATTTTTTGTTTGTTAATATCATTTCTAGTTGTTCCAATTCCTTCTTTAATTTCTTGTCAAAAAGATCGACTCTGTTTTCGATATATTGACTATTCAAGGCCACAATCGAGTGGCAATATATTTTATTTCCACCAGACGTTCTTTATCAAAGGAAATCGGAGTGGAGATCTGCTTTAGTGCACTATCGGTCAAGATATTTTCCCCATCTTTTTAAAATTGTCTGGGTTCCAAGATGGAACAACACGACTTCGCAAACCTCTAGGAAAATCCTCAAATTTAAGTATTTATCCAGGCTATTTATGTTCCACCTAATCGTGCATATTGAAATGTAAAGTACATAGATTGTACAGGTATCAGAATTAACATTAAAAGTAGTAGTCCCAACTCAGTGGGATCATTGAATATGATTATCCAAACATTTAAGTCTGTCCCTATCTTAGGACCCCAAATCACAAGTCATAAGGGTTCAACCAAGTAGGGATATAATAATATATAACAGGGTACAGCTGGTGATAGAACCCAAGATGATCCATGCACTCAAAATCAGAAGCAAAGCCCTAAAGAAGGGAAACATAATATAAACATGAACAATGTTAATGAGGCACAGGATCTCAAAGTAAAATTAAAGCAATCAAGCAAGGTATGGCCCAAGTAGGCCCAGGTGCTGGTACTGCATAGCGTAATTATAATCAATAAAAAGAGGAAAAGAACGTACCGCACTCAATATTATGAAATATACATAAAAAACTTTATTAGAGAGCCATAAAGGTCCACAATGGGGGTACATAGATAAAGACAACACAAAGTTAAATCTTAAAACCAGAACAAAAAAGGTATCCCACACAGCATAGTAGTAGTAAAGTTGTGCACCTATATAAAACCTCACCCAAAAAAACACAGTCAAAGAGCAGTCTCAGTTCAGTACAGACTTATCTTTCTAGTAGTGCTGTCAGTAAAGCGCAAAGTCGGGGGGGGGGGTCCCAAGGAACGGAAGGGCAATAGCAGGGGGACACCCAGCTAGCCAACCATTGAGATAAAAGCCGGACGCGTTTGGTCCAAACCAAGGACTTCTCAGCAGCGTATTGTGACCGGGAACAAAAGCAACATAAATAGGTTACCGCGTGCAGTAATTGACGTCATACCGTAATGACGTAGTAACGTAAGGTGCGTACTGGCACGGCATTGAATGTGCTGTGACCACAGTAAATACTCAAGCATAAAGGAGGCGAGGCAAGAGTCAACCGGTCGTGCAAATGTCATGGCTAAACAAAATAAAAATAAAAGAAGTGACAACAAAAATACCAAACAGTCTACAAATGTTTGGATATCAATCCGGTATTACACCCTCATTTCAAAGGATGCATCAAAAGCACAAGTGTACATAATTATAATGGGCAAAGAAGAAAGACCCAACATATACAATAATAAAACATATATAATACAATACAATAAATGTACATATCAACCATGTACATATAGAGATGATAGGATCTGAATGTACCAGGTAGGTATCCCCATGTTTATTCAATATTATATGTAAATGAACATGTCCAGGTAAGTATCCAGTGAATCCAAGGTAAAACAAATATGATCAGTAAGTACCAATATGCAGATATATAATTGTAGAGAATCAACATTATGTTAAACATCACAATGTAACAACATGAAAGGTGTTAATCGGTAGATTAGCAGTTGCAGGGTATCTATTCCTCTACTGAGTACACCATAATGGTATACTGCCTTAAAGTAGATTAGCAATATGCAAGATACCATTCCTATGTTAGATGTATCCATAGTATTAACATAATGTATACACGGGTCCAAACTCTGTTCGTACATCCGCATCATATATGAGGTACTATCACAGTGCAACAAGCATCCAAAAAGATGCTAGCGAAAAAACTAAATGATAGAATGACACTAAACAGACTATATCCACTGAGACAACATAACGGAACATTAACATACAACCCCACACACATACTTAAATCCTTTGAAAACTATTACAAAAAACTATAATGGTACCACCTCCGATCCAAAACTAGATATCAAAGAAGAATTAATTAATTCTTAGCACCTCTCCAACTCCCACAACTTAATCAAACAAGATTCCAAAAACTAAGAGCACCAATCACATATTTAGAAGTAGAAGCTGCATGAAGCTATGAGTAAGAGCACTTCGCTCGAAACGCGTAAGGCCATGTTTCTGCTGTACATTTGCTTTTGTATTGATGTGGTGAATAAACTGAATTTCTTAAACAACAAGCTGCAACTTTCATTTAACTGGAGTGTGCTGCCTTATATTTTCGTTGTAAGCAGCAATCAAACAACAAAAAAACAGGAAAAGCCCCAGGCCCTGATGGCTACACAGCAGGATACTACAAAACATTCAAAGAACAAACAATCCCCACACATAACTACACTATTTAACCAAATTCTACAAAACAACCCACATACACCTAGACTTACTCAAAGCAAACATAATCGTTATACCTAAACCAGGCAAAGACACAGCATGTGTCAAAAAACCGACCAATCCCTAATAAATATAGATATCAAACTGATCACGAAAATAATGTCAGATAGACTAAACAATATCTACCAAGAATTATCCACCCAGATCAGTCGGGCTTTATTAAAGGCCGCCAAAATACAGATAGTATCAGAAGAAACATCCAACTAATGCACTAAAGCATCCCAAACCACAGAACCAACTATTATTTGCACTTGATGCCGAGAAGGCATTGATAGAGTAGAATGGAAATACATGAAAATCATACTACAATATTTAAACTTCCCACCAAGCTTCCTTAATCTCATCACAACCATCTACTCACACCCTACAGCTACGGTACACAATATGAGTTTCCACTCAGACCCATTCCCAATACACAATGGCACCAGACAGGGCTGTCCCCTCTCCCCACAACTTTTTGCACTATGTATAGAGCTATTAGCCCAGGCAATACGTACAAACACAAAAAAACAAGGAATCAATATAGGGACATCAGAATACAAAATTGCAATGTTCGCCGACGATACGGTATTGACAATACAAACCCCCTCAAACTCACTACCCCATCTATTCCAACATTTAACCTTTTTTGGAAAACTGTCCGGATTTAAAATCAGCACATCAAAATCACTAGCTCTCCCTAGAAACCTCACAACGCAAGAAACAACAGAAATGACACGAAAACACAACCTAAAATGGACCACATCAAACATCCCATACCTAGGGGTCAATATAACCAACGACATACCAAACCTATACAAACTAAACTACCCAACACTTTTCAAACAAACTAACCAAATACTCCCATGGACACCCTATCAAATCTCACTATTTGGCCGAATAAACTCTATAAAAATGATAATTCTACAAACTATTAGATTTATCTGGGGGCCTACCCATCCCTAAAAAAGACCTTACCCAATGCCAAAGCAAGATAACTAAATACATCTGGCACAACTGGAACCAAGAATCAAAATATCTACCTTACAAAGACCCGCAACAAACTAGGAGCAGCCCTACCCTCCCTTCACAAAACTATATATCAGCACGCCTAGACCAAACACTACAATGGCATACACCCCAAAATGAGACAAGATGGATAGAAATAGAACAAGGAAAAACACCTCTACCTGCACTACTATGGTCACACACCCATACCCAACACAAACCCACAAAACCCAATTATAAAATACACAACCAATTTTGAGTTAACAAACCCTCACACCACTATGATACCTTTATTAACAATACTGATTTCCCTCCTGGATGTGAAACGGAGCAATGGCTAGAATGGCAAGAAAGAGGGCTAGAATGGATTTTCAACTAATACACACAATCAACTGATTCTTGGGACCTGGCCCAATCTAAATGGAAACTACCTGTCACGAACGCCAGTTCGCTGGGCACGTGATCTGACCAATCAACTCGTTACTCGCTGCCACCACTTTAAGTTGGCCTTAAAGACGCCCCAAAAACATCTTGACTCCACTGACTATGCACACCCCTGTCTGGCAGCTAAATGGTTACAATACAACTCTTACTCCAGCAACTAACTGGTTAATTAGCATCAGTCCTTCACAAGCAGTCACAGAGTTAATTAGCATTTACACTGCAAAACATTCCATTTCCATTCCATTCAACCACATATAAACTTATCAGAGGCTAACTGAGTTATTTAGAGCATCAAAGACAAAAATATTAAATTTTAGATTTAATATTCCAAAAGGTGGGCAGTGCATATAATACAAAATAAAGAAAATGGTGTATATAAAATGACATACAATAGGTACAACAGTTATATAAGATAAAAGGATAAAAATATTCACAGACCCTACTCACTATAGAAGAGTCTGTATCCCGGGGCGGGATGAAAACATTGGGTCATACACACGTTTTTAGCATGTCCCCTTAGTATGAAGAAGAAAGTTGTAGGGTACAAGGATTTTTTAAACCTTTGATGAACCACCCCTACTCCTGGTATACATGATGTGGGAGTGTCTAGCAATGTATAGTTTACGACTAGCCAAAAGCATTCATTCCCCTCAGTTAGGCGGATTCCATAAAATGTAGATATGTACATTGTATTGGGATATTGACCACATATTCCTCTCCAGTATTAATTACAATTCCCCAATACCAAACATGACTGTGTGTAATCCATATTCCCAAGATATTAAACTCGTCTTGGCAAGGGAATAAGGCTCCATGTTGGGTATCATTTTGAAGGGCCTTCTGTCCATTCATAAATTAATATTGGTTTATATCTTACACATTCCAATGCCGAAATACAATTATTTTGCATGTATGGTTGTCCTTAAAATGACCTCTTAGTACCCACCAGACCCTAGCTGAAGAGAATTCCAGATGCACAGTTCGGCCCCACATTGTCTGGAAAAGGAGATCTGGTTCCATGCTTCACTAATGTAATATAAACAATAGGACTGTTCCAGGGTAGAATGGGATTTTTATTGGTCCTTTGCAATAACTAAACCACTAGTTAACCCCTTCTTACCAAGTCACTACACACTTTCCTGACATACCAAAGACAGAATGGTTTAGATTCAACAAATAATCACTTCGCTAGATCCATAACTAAGATACAACCAATACCCCCCCCCCCAAACCCCACTGGAAAAACTAGCAATCAATTCACCAGGAGGACAAGGGAAAAATTACAACACTTTACTCAATCATACAAAAACATAACATCCCAACCACCAAACTCCCAACCCAACTACAATGGGAACAATGGACCAACAAACAACTAACCAATGAACAATGGGAGAACCTAGCACTAAACCACAAAAAACTGCTCAATGTTAACATTCAAGAAAAAGACTTTAAAATTATACATTATGGTACTTTCACCCTCAAAACTACATAGCAATCTACCCAACAACCTCACCCTTATGTTTCCACCAATTCAGCAGGAAGCAGACCTCTACCATGCTGGTGGACATGCCCTGAGGTCGCAAAAATCTGGACAGAATGCTACACACTAATTAATAAAATCATGAAAACAAACCTGATCCCCGATCCTTGGGAAGCTCTTTTGATAAACAACATCTCTATTTCATAAAGAAGGCAATAAATCTTTCATTATATATGTGCAGTAACCAGGTCTTTGATAGCGGCCTCTTGGAAATCCCCAGCTCCCACAGAATCACACCTAGTAAACAACATATGGTGGTTCTACAACAATGAAAGACCAATACACATAGCCAGAAATACCCATCAAAAAATTGATAAGATATGGGAGGTGTGGTTTATATATATGGAACAATCTCTTGTAAATGGAAATGTATGACAATCTGGAAACAGAAGGACCGGATCTGCTTGAAAAGAGAGTGGAAACTACGAAGGGACAGATAACTGCCTACTACAATTCCCCCAGCGCCAACAGAAAACAGAAAATAAAACAAGACAGACAAGTATATAAGGTACGACAAAACAGTTTATTTAGAAACAACAAGAAAGTGCATAGAATACGTTAAGACAAAAAGTATATAGATCAATGAATAAAGTTTAAAAATAACGAGAGAAAAGGTAACAACTATTAAATATTACAAAGAAAAACAATATTGGTCTAGATGATGATATATAATTTAAAAATAACATACAACACAGAATGTATTAAGGATGATCTCAAACTGTTAAATTAGATGCAAAAGAATGCAAATTATTGTATACCTTTATCTCAAATAAATATTTAATGAAAAAAAGAAAAGTAAATGATTATACCATTGTTAGGACAGGAGCCTTGAATGTGTTTAAAAAAAAAAATGGAATCCGTTCTGTGTCATGAGAGGGAGGATCCTGTGCTGTAATGTGATTGGTTGTCAGCTTCTAGGAAGCAGGGCTGCAACTTCCTTGTTTTGATCTGTTGAGCTTTATGGAGCATGTGCCTGTACGCAGACACTTAGCTGGGAGGTTACCCAGCTAAGGTGGATTGGGGGCTGACCCCTAGTACTCACAGGTTATTTTCATAAATCACCCAATGGCCACAGCAAAGGGAGAGGAGACACAGCTTTTTGTAGTTGTGAATGTGCTCTGTCTATTGGGACAATGTTGTCTGGAGACTTTAGTTCCCTTAACATCCCTTGAACACAGTCCACTTCTGCAGTACCTGTACCAGATAATACATTATCCCAGTTGACATTCTGAAGACCTGCTTTTAACCTGGGAAAATTTTCCTTCCCGAAATTAAAAGTCTTTGTTAACCCAGGCCACTTTTCTTTGATAACAAAGTCCAAACGCCGCTATTCATGGTCACTATTCCATAAGCCTCCAGTTACCTTTATATCTATAATGCACTCCAGTGATGTTAGATATGACCAGATCCAACAGAGCTCCTTTTCTAGTAGGACCTCAACCACCTTGAGAGAAAATTATCATGCAGCAAATTTAGGAACTCATCGCTTTTTTCTGTGATGGCAGTTCCACAAACCAATCAATATCAGGGGTAATTAAAGTCCGCATAATGAGCACACTCCCCAAACTTGCAGCCCTTGCCAACTGCATATGAAGTTGACTCACCTCCTCTCTGCTAGCCTTTGGCGGCTTATAGCAGATACCAACAATGACATTTACCCCTTTCTTGTTCCCTAATTCCACCCATATTGCCTCCACTTTAACATCCATATTGCCAGTTATCTCTTCTTTTAAATTGGATTCAATTCTTTTTTAACATAAACACATACTCCTCCCCCTTTCCTTTTTTCTTCTGTCCTGCCTAAACAAGGCATATCCAAATTTACAGCCCAGTCGTGAGAACTGTTCAAGTACGTATTTTGCTATACCTGTACATCATACTTTCATTCAACGCCATTATCTCCATCACCCATTTTGTAGCCAGGCTTCTCGCATTTGAAAACATACATTTTAGATTATGATCCTGTAATTTATTCGTACACTTTAATACACATGCCTCCCATCCCCTATGGAAGCCCCACACCCCCTTTCGCCCACCACTGGCCTAGCTACACCTTGCTTTCCTCTGAGCTATCTATCCCAGTGAGACTGCTAATACCCTCTCCCCAAAACCTAGTTTAAAATCTCCTCCAACCTCTAGCCATTTATCCCCTAAAACAGCTGCACCGACATCAATGAGGGCAACCCATCCTACTAAAGAGCCTGTATCAACAGCAAAGTCTGCCCAGTTCTCATAAACCCAAAACCCTTCTTCCTTACACCACCCTTTAGCCATTGCATTTGCCCCGCAAGCTACTGGGCCAGTCCTCCCCTGAGCCCCCTCCATACACGCTAATTCGAGGTGTCTCCTCCACTTCATTACCTAAGACAGCATAATTGTCTGTATGCATTGGTTGCCTTCAAGGCTAGTTGGTAGTCTCGTGTGGTACCCACCCATGTGGCATACCATTTTATTCAGGAGGGGTTAGGCTTTCATATTTCGTAGGTTTTCAACTCCCCACACCCCCACAATTTTTCTGAGAAATTTACCTTAACTTTGTTAATGATTTGGTATTTGAAGAAGAAAAGGAAAATATGAGAAAAATCTTCCATTCAGCTCCAGTGCAAAATCATGAAAATTCTTCTGGCACTTGGGCTGAAAGGGTTAATGGTTGCAGTTGAGATGCAGAAGAAGAACTGCCATTATGGTCACTGCATACAAACATTTCGTATCTCCCAGGTTAGCACATAGGTGCCCTGGAACTTGGGTAACCTTTGTAGATTATACTGTGGCACATTCTTCTTCCCCTAGGGTTAATGCTGTGGGCCTAGCTATCTGTGTGCAGCCATTGGAGGGCTGGCACCTGCTGATTGCATTACCAGGAAGAGAGGAGAAGATAATGATTATACTGGCTAATGTGAGTTAATGACCAGCTTCTGTTTTGTTAGATCCTAGAGGATTGAATACTACCACGTTACGGTACAGCTATTTCTTTACAACATATTGATTTATTTTACAGGTCTGACTGAATTGTTTATTTATTGAATTTAATGAACGATAACAGCATAGTGCCAACATTCTCAAAAATATCCAGGGACACATTTAAAATGCTTTTTTGTGTTTTGGTATGGGTCTTTCGCATGTACCATTGCTGCCTCAGTGTGTTGTTCGGTTTAAAGCAGACAGGGATACGATGTTTTTTGCAAATTCTTCTAATTTCTCGGAGACCCCTGTACATAGGGATGACCATGTTCTTCCTCCTGTCTTGCTTTTCCCTTCACTGTTGGTATTTGTGTTCTTTCTTTCCTTACTTCTTTGACAAAGAAGTAGAAGGAAAGAAAAGACAAACACGAATACAACAGTGAAGGGGGGAAAAGCAAGACAGGAGGAGAACATGGTCATCCCATATGTAGCGGGGTTCTCCGAGAAATTAAGAAGAATTTGCAAAAAAAAATCGTTATCCCTGTCTGCTTTAAACAGAACAACACACTGAGGCAGCAATTGGTACATCCGAAAAAGACCCAAATACCAAAACACAAGAAAAGCGACATCGTAATGCAGTGCAGTGCAGTGAAGATGCTTGATTTGTATGTGGGGGAGACCAACAGCAACTGCATCAACGTATGGCCCAGCACAGAAGAGCCAATTCCTCGGGTCAGGACTCAGCCGTGTATCTGCATCTAAGATAAAGGACATACCTTTGAAGATTGTAATGTGAACATACTGGCGAAGGAAACGTGACTGTTCAAGAGAGGTGTTAAGGAGGCCATTTATGTGAAAATAAAGAAACCAAGCTAAATAGAGGTGGGGGGGGTTCGACACCAAATGTGCATGTACAATGTGTTTTAACACCTTACTCTGGGCGTTCCTATAACAAACCTCTTAGCCACTATCAATCACACCCTTAACACCTGGCTGTGATATGCAATTGGGATTTTCCAGGGTACATAATTGCCACAGATTCTGTACAAGTCATTCTGAATTGAGAAAGCCAGTCGGATATGACTAGCGAAACGTCTTCAAGAACTACATTTCAAGTCCAGTTGATCTAATTGAATACAACAGATATACCATGACCTTGATGAATGAGAACTTCACAAGCTTATTCAAACATGTTCATCTTAAAAGCACCCACGATACCCAGCATCCAACGCGTTCGGGGAAACACCCCTTAGTCATGGATGATGCTCTATGTACAACTCCCACCATATATATCAGCTGGGTGTGTCCAGGGTAACATTACCCTTTCAGGATATATTAACATAGATAAATAAAAGAAAACATACATTAGTGCAATGTCTATAGTACTCGACGTACCTAATTAAAAACACCGAATTATTCTTAAAACAGTCAGATGAAATGGGTAACGTCCCACAGGAGTCAACCCAATGGTGTCTCGTTTGCAATTGGAAAATCCAAAATACCTCTCTTTTGCATTTGCACAGACCTCAAAAGTGGAGGGTCGAGTGTCAAGGTTATAGAGAGAGTCTCCTCCCCTTTAAGAGGGGGTGACTTCTTAGGCTCTAGGGAAAAGAGAGGATTGTACCGTTGAGTACTATAGAATTGCACTAATGTATGTTTTCTTTATTTATCTATGTTAATATTACCTGAAAGGGTTAATGTTTCCCGACACCCCCCCGCTGATATATATGGGGGGAGTGTACATAGAGCATCATCCATGACTAAGGGGGTGTTTCCCGAAGCGTTGGATGGGGTTATAGTGTGTGCTTTTAAGATGAACACGTTTAAATAAAGCTTTTTCCATCAAGATTCGTGCGGCTTGTTTTTTGCTTTTGTGTTCATCCAAATATTCTATTTATATGGATCATGTAACATATATATATATTCTCTACTTGCCATAATTATTATTACAGCCAATACTGGGATCACCGTAAGTCACTTTCTTACCCTCCAACTGTACCGGTTTGCCCAGTACTGTACCAAATTAAAAATTCTGTACGGATTCTAATGTACTGTACAAGACCCAGAGTCGGCGATATCTGTAAAAAAAAATATAAATAAACTTTACATTTAAAATCCCCACTGCAAATTGCTCTGGGAGTCCGTAGAATCATTGCGAACTGTGCACTGCATCTGACATCATAATGCTACATTGCTAATGACGTCAATCACGTCTCTGCTCCATTGAGTCCAATACCTGTCTTCTTCCTGCCTCCCTCTACCACCTGGCAGTGCACACCCCCCCCAGTCAGAAGAGGTAGTTAGCCAGTGGGAACTGACTGAGGCACCGTCACACATGGTGAGTGCGGGTCTACTTTTAATGCCTGTGGGCTAGTGGGTGGGGAATTCACTGGACTGGAGTCAGTGGAGGGCAGCCAGGTGGCAAGTGTAAAGGTTCGTACACACGTGCGATCGCAGGTGCCAATCCGTGCACACAATGTGTATGAACGGCCGTTCGGCTGGTAATCGGCCCTTGTATGGGCCATCATTGGTAAATTGCCGCACGTGGGGATCCACCCGGCAGATCGGGCAACGATCCCAAACTAACGGCGTTTCAGCTGATAAAGTGCCCATCCACGGGCGACTTATTGGCCGAAACGGCCATTCGTACACATTGTGCATCGTGGGTTGGCACCCGCGATCGCACGTGTGTATGAACCCTCAAGGGGCAGTGGCTGGGCTGAATGGCAATCTAAGCATAGCTGCACCAAAATTGGTGGAAGCTTAATACGGTTAGGGAATGTTGTGACATAGGCCACAATAACGGAATCGTAACTCAAATGTACATGTTCCCCCTAGCCCAAAACCCATTTTGGTTTAAATAAATGTTAGTCATCCACCAGTAGTTCTGTGTATTACTCATGTCAGCCGTCAAGTTCCACAAGCTATCCATTATTGCAGACAGGGGCCTGCAGCTTAAAAATCAGGTGAGTCAGATCCCTGTTAAAAAAACAGTCTGACATGTTCAGCTGTAGCACACGACAAGGAGTTAAGTAATAATGTAATGTGAGTCACATTGTAGGATACATACAGAGATAGGTTAGATTAGAGACAGACAGATGGATGGATAATAAATAGATACAGAGAGATAGGATACAAGATACAATATATATATAATATAGTAGAGAATGCCACATTCCTCCTCAAGTGAGTAGTCAGGTAACTGTGTTCAGCGGGACTTAGCCAAAGGTCCCACATATCAAAGAACAATATTATAATCACCGCACTCAAACTTCATGCAAGTATCTTTTATTATGTGGCTTGCGCATCACAAGGGCTACATTCGGGAACTACATGTCCCCTTTATTAAGCCACAGCTGCGAGGCCATAAAATAACAAACGCGTATAGTTCACATCAATGTATATCCCATATATCCCTCCCATTTAGCCCGCCCACATAAACACAATCACATATCAAATTGTAGGTTATCCTTAAAAGCAAGTACCAACAGTCAATCAAAACCAAGACGAGACATCAAGGCACCACTTAGGACCCCTGAAAAAATAATAACATCAAAGTACTTACTCTTACAAAACAACATGCAATCGTAATCTCGATTGAGCCAAAAGGGTAAGGGTCTTAACAAGTACCACCCAAACTTTCTTTTCTTAAGTAATAGTTCCCTATCCCCCCCACACTTGGGTTAGGAACACACTCCAAAGCCAGAGAAACCGCAGCTCAGACTTGTTATGGTGAGCCTCATTGAAGTGAAGTAATTTAGCGTTCTTTAGTTTAATGCTAGATTTATGTTGCGAAATTCTATTTTTAAAGGACTGGGTGGTCTCCCCTAAGTGATCTTTATTACAGGCAGAGAAGGGCGTACACCACAAATTTGGTTTCAGCGACCTGAAATACACCCTGAAGGGGGTAGGGCGTTGGTTAGGTAACGGTGTACAAAATTCCTTGTTTTAATCACATGTTTACACTTGCTTGCAGGGTCTACACGGGAACATACACCAAAGTGTATTTGATATTGGGGTGCAGAGCATTTAATTTTCATAGAACTCCATGAGCCTACTCAATGTTGCCCCGCCAATGCACAAAGACATGTCTATCTACCTCCACCAGGCACAACAGTGCCTACAAAACAGTGGAAGTACATAGACAAGGTCCACCTCCTGAGAAGCATGAAAAAAGTACACATAAACAATTGTTTGTATAAAACACTGGAACCTATTATGGATGGGCCAATCAGTCAAAGAATTGCCTCCACCTTTAATTTCATACAAAAAAGGGTTAAACATTAGCTAATCACTTTGTGGGGTCGTTTTTATGGACTTATTACAAAGAGGGGGTTATGACTAAGGGGAGTTCCCGTGTAGATCTACAAGCGATTGTAAAAGTGATTAAAACAAAGGAATTTGTACACCTGTTGCAACCAAAACATTCCCCTTCGGGATTACAGGTGCGAAACCAAATTTGTGGTGTACGCCTCCTCGCCCATGTAATAAGATCTATGTAGGATTGACCATCCAGCGCGCGTTAAAAATCGAATTTCGGGGGGGCGGAGTCGACCAGAGATGTGAGTGGTCACACTTAACAATTAGCTCCCGGTGGAGTCTTTAATCATAGGCCCTATAAACATAGGGAACCCTGCAAAAGGTGAAAGACTGACTTTTTTACTAAAACGGACACCCCACGTGGCAGCCAAGATGGCGCTAAAACGGAACCAAAGGAACACCTTAGAAAGCTTGTGTACCAAACAGGACCTAGAGGACTTGTACCTTAACATACAAAAGTCGATTATGACCTCTCAGCTCCAAATTTGCTGAGGTAAAACAGGAGATTACCAACTGGTGGACCTAGTGGCCTCTCTGGAACAATTAGCTGAGCAAATTCCCAGATGGAACAGGAACTCCGTGAACTCAGGCAAGATAATTTCCTCCTCCAGACCACCAGTGGAGGCTGAGATAGAGCAAGGCGTGGGCACTAAGGATTAGAGGCATTCCGGAAAAGAATAGCAGATATTGAGGAGTTTGAAACGACTATCAGTCACCTGTTACCGGATGAACCGCCTCAAAATGTATGATGGGCAGAGCCCACCGCTCACTAAGGCCCAAACCTCTGGATAACGAACCACCCAGAGATATATATGCAAACACATTATTTCCAAACAAAGGAAAAATCATGCAAACGGCAAGGAATTAGACAAAAATAATCAACGATATACAGGTACCAATTCTCCAAGACTGTCCCAGCGACACTAGCCAGCCTGAGGGAATTCAAACCCTAATAGACATCCTAATAGACATCCTATTAAACATAATCTAGGTATAGTGGTGGTTTCCCTTTAAGATTACAGTCTAAAGAATGGCCGCCAATTTCAATCTCACACCCAGACAAAGGTGAGGATCTTTTAGAAAAGCTTGGGATCTCCAACCAACAAGCCTCCACAGATGTGTTGGCAGTGGTGCTCACCAAAGAAATCCCAGGATCCAGGAGGAGACCAGATAAGGCAACGAGGAATCGGCCGAGTATGCCCAAAAAAACAGGCCAGGCTGGCAGCATGGGCACCCGCAATGGATCACAGTCTTTTGCCATAAGTGGAAATTTACTGATCAAAGTCTGGATGGTACACCCTTTAGGGTTTATATCAAAAACTAACGGTTGGATAAAAATGTACATAAATGCAAACTTAATTAACGTTTCGACATCATGACCTCAGGTCCATCGTTTCTCCCGCTAACAATCAGAGGGGAGAACCCCATGGAAGAGTCGCCTAGCCATTCAGCCACGGATATCAACGGTCCATTATCGGCCCACTGACAGTTGTCACATCACCTTAAGTCATATATAATTTTATAATGTTGGTTAGAAAATTGTTTTAAAGGTTTTTATATATTTATTATTGAATGTAAAAACTGTAAATATTAAAATGGTTACAGGATAACCCCTGCATAACTTCAAGATCATATATTTAGGCCTTTAGGCCCCCATGAGACCATTTAGCAGTTTGAGTGTTACTAGCGGGATATAGCTCCCTCTGATAAAGGATTACTTAACCGAATCGAATATAGGTTCGCAAATCCCTTAAGAGGCATATAATAAACCCCTAAGGCTGTCTAACAAGGTCATATAAGTATATATTTTAATTTTATGCCAGGAAAGAGCGTACCCAGGATCCTTTTCGGCCCCCCCCCCTGTCTAACCAAAGGGGGAATAAACTTGAAAAGGCCTCACCTCGGCTAGCAGAAGACTGGTATTACTTGTTGCCCTGGGATTGGTCAGTTAATCACAACTCAAGACCCCAGAACTCTACTTACCTTCCCTCTCTCCCCCGGCATTCTGAGAAGCCAGCAGCCGTGTCCGTGATTGGCTGCCTCTCAGCCAATCACGGACACGGCTGCCGGTCCCGCCCCCTGCTTGCAGTGTCTCGCAAGCAGAAGGCCAGGCCGGGCGTCGGAGGAGAGAGGGAAGGTAATTAAACATCTGGGCACTTTCTTAAATTATTTTTATAGCGGTTGGGGCTGGGGGACTGTATTCTATTATATGTCAAAAGTTCTTATTAAGGGTGGACATGCCCTTTAAAGGAACACTAAACAAGTAAAAATAAGTATATGCCATCTGTTTCTATTATTCACAGGGAGGTGAGAACGCTTATTCTCACCTCCCTGTGAATAATAGAACGCCAGGGGGACACAGCCGAACTTACCTTACTGGGTGCTCCACTGACAGCTTGGTTGGTGACATGTTGGTTTATAGAATATCGATATTTAGTGGGAAATTTTATTGGTCAAGATTTCTAAGTTTGAACCTTTGTCTCTTTTTCACAAAATCTGCTAAAAAGTGTGACTTTCTAAAAAGAACTGTGTGCCAAATTTTGCATGTATGTATAAAAAAAGAAATCACACTTTAGTATGGGGGCTGCTTCAGGCGTTCCAGGTCTGAGAAAGCGTCTTCGCTTACAGCATCTCTGGTCTGGCTAAAATTGACTCCGCCCTTATCCTGGCAATCAAAGGATTACCCGCTTACAAGGAAGAAAGATGTGTCTAAACAGAGGGGGATTCGTGCATATCCCCAAATATCCTATAGCAAAAACAAAGACAATCTTCTGCACCTTCCAGTCTTTAAAGAGGAATTGTGGTCTCCAGACAAGTTTATTTTAAAACGAAAGGCCAGGTTCTTACCTTTAAAACGAGCCATCAATCACCTCTCTATGTGCTGCACAGCCCAAAATATGAAGAAATCATTGATCAAAAAGTTAGGGGGTGGGAGGTTCTGAATCAGAAATACTACTTGCTCTTCTAATCTGCGGTTGGTGCATGACTGAAGGGTAGGAGGGGGTGGTGAGAACAGCACACAGCACAGCTTTTTTTACTGCCATCCACTTGCTAGCCCTTCCCACTCACGGGCCCTGTGTTCCCTCCTCTTGCAGACCCAACCTGGCCCCTTCCCTTGCAGCCCCCTTTGGCCCCTCCCACTCACAGACTCAGTGTTCCCTTCCACTCTCGGGTCCTGTGGCCCCTCCCCCACTTGCACCTCAGACCAATACCCTCCTACCCCCTACAGAAGATTGTAAAAGCAGTCTTTTTAGTAGAGAAAGCCCATGAGTGGGAGGGGCCACAGGAGGCTGCAAGGGAAAGGCCCATGGGGGCTGCAAGGGAAGGAACCAGGATGGGTCTGCAAGGGAAGGGTCCACGGAGCCCACGTGTGGGAGGGACACACAGGAAAGGCTGCAAGGGAAAGGCTCAAGGGGGCTGCAAGGGAAGAGGCCACGTGGCCCACAAGAGGGAGGGACCATGAGCCATGAGTGGGCAGGACCACAGAGCACGAGTGGGAGGGGCCACAGGAGGCTGCAAGGGAAAGGCTCAAGGGAAGTGGCCATGGAGGCCCATGAGGAGGAGGAGATACAGGGAAGAGGGACTGTTTCAGAGCAGGAAGTGCAGGGGATCTGGTGATGCTGCTCTGATATCACACATATAAATGTAAATATCTTCAAAACTATGTAAAATAAATCATGAAAGTAAATTGCAAACATCTTCAGGAAAGCAATTACTGTCAATTTACCTAAAGTCATTTTTAGACCACAGTTACCCTTTAAAAAGCAACATGGTCCTTTATTGAAACATAGTAAATGAGCTTATGCGCCCTTCCTCATAGGCATGAACATGGATACAGACAGTACAGATGTGTTCTTATAGGGACTTCTGACATACTTTACAACATCTAATAAATACCAATTTACATAGTTAAAAAACAACACAAAATAAATTTAAATAAATCCCACCTAGCATTAAGACCAGAAGGAACTCTTGTGCCATGTTGGTATATCCAATGTATTTTCCTAGTATCCAGTATCCTGGTCCAATCACCCCCCTCTGCGTGGCAGAAAGATTCTTTTTATGACTTTGACACGTAAGACAGAAACACCACAGACCTGACAGGTTGCAAAATGTCTGCCCACTGGGGTAGTTGGAGTAGAAGACCCGATACCGCTAATATGCTTCACCATTAATTTGGATTTGGACCTGACATGTTCTCCATTTCTTGACCCCACATTTATAATTAAACAGAACATTTTTCACCAGAACATTTTCTTTTTTTGCTATTGTATAAAATTACACAGCCGTGTAGCTAAAGGTGTTTTAAAAATATATAGTTTGTTGAAATTACAAAGCACTTTGCATTTTTTTCTGGTAATTGCACCTGTGCATGCGACCCATTTGAGTTAGTTGGTAGCCACGTCCCTGTGTGCATGCACGCATACGTCAATCATATACCATTTGATTGAGGATATGGGGAGATTGACATTTAATAGTTCTGAAGTGGATTACTTGTCAAGTGGATTTAGGTAGGATTTTCACCTTTGAATCATTTTATTTAAAGGATACCTCCACCCTTAAAAAAAACTTTTAATACAGTATATTGTAGGGCACCCTATCCCATCCCAAACTGCCAGGTTTGTTTGTAAAAAAAAAAAAAAACCCGAAATCTACATGTCTTCATTCCTCTGGCGCTCACAGTGACGTAGCTACAGACTTATGAGCCCTGATGCAAAATTTGGGCATGGGCAACACTGCCACGAACACAAATCGGCACCGCAAACCAAATAATCATTTCCATAAAAAAACGTCCAAATTCATCATTAACATTTTTTTTAAAGGCACTCATTTTAAAACAGAAAACATACTTTACCCATACACCTTGCAAAACCATTCAATCAGATTCAAATCGTATTTCTAAACTTAGATCCTTAAACCTTCTAAAACAACTAACCAACTGATGCTAGTAAAATGCTTGGCACACAGACAATGGTAACAATGCTTTGTACACAGGCCACTGGTAAAATAGTTGACACAAAACCTTAGCACAATATAAGGGGCCGCCTTTTTGGCCAAGGGCCCTGGTATGGTCGCATCCCCTGCACCCCTGGTAGCTACGCCCCAGGGGGCTCAGATCTCGGCCCTCTGCTTGCCGGAACTGCAAGCAGGGGGCCGGACCGGCAGGCGTGTCTGTGATTGGCTGAGTGGCAGCCAATGACAGGCACTGCTGCCATCAATGCAGCTTGCCGCTGCTGTAAGTAATGTTCTCATAATTTTTTTAATGAAATAACTTGGTGGTTAGGGGTGGGCAGGGGGCATCTAAAATATGCCCAAAGGGTTTCACTCTAGGTGAAACAGCAGCAAAGGATGGATCCGGATGGTGGGAGGGGGGATGGCTCGCATGTTACTTAGGTAAAGGAAGTAACAGGCATCCGGATGACTCACAGACACCTTCTACTCTTTGGAACTTTGGACAGACACTACAGGAGAACCATAAGGAGCAGAGATGTAAGGATTTTTAACACTACACAAAGGGGCCAGTAATGGGTTAAATTTTAGTTTTGGGGGTGGACATGCCCTTTAATTTTTTCACGAAATCTCCTAAAAGCACAAAGTTTTATGGACTACTGTGTCTGGAATTTGTCATGTATGTATGAAAGCATAGCACCGTTACATAGTTGAAGGTGTCTAGTTTCCAAAAATATATAGTGTGTGGGGGTTATTTAGACCTTTTAGGGGTGTTTCCTTTGAAAAAGTGGAGGATGTTGATTTTTTCTTGTAATTGTAATTTGATTTTTTCTTGTAATTCATCCCCTTTGAGCTAGTTGGTGCACCCAAGCATAAGGCATACTGTTTGATTCAGGCCATGTGAGAGATTGACATTTAGTGGGGGTTTTTACTCCTCAAGTGGGTTTAGGTAGGATTTCAACCTTCATGTATGAATGAAAGAATGGCACTGTTACGTAGCTTAAAGTGTGTAGATTCCAAATATACATATACATATATATTTCTGAGTTAGCAGGTAGTTTAGAGAGAAAAACTGCAGACTGCTCAAATTTGGAGTTGGCTAAATATTTTTGCTTTTCTTGAGCTATTATGCATTATCTTATTTCATGGCTAGTTGCTTCCACATCCGTGTGTGTAACCATGTATGTGACATACCATTTGATTCAGAACATTTGGGAGATTGATATTTGGTAACATTTTTTATTACTCTGGGCTTTGGCATTATTTTAAATTTGAAAGTTGTTTTTCCTTAATTTTTTAAAGAAAATCTCCTAAAAGTGTTAAATTCTATGAAGATCTGTGTCCACACCATTGTGCATATGAATAAACAAATGGCACCGTTGCATGGCTAAAGGTGTGTAGATTCCGAGAATATATAGTTTGGGGGTGTATTTCTAACTTAGGAGGTGTTTAGTGTGACAAATCTGGAAAGTTGCTTTTATTAGGCCACTGAAACATTGTTGTAATTGGGCATCGGCGCCCTTTTTATGGCTAGTTGATTCTACATTTGCTTGTGTATCCATGCATATAGCATACCGTTTGATTCAGGACATTTTGGAGATTGATATTTAGGTGGTTTTTTTTAGCTTGTCATGGGAATTTATGTATAATTTACTGACTTTGAATCATGTATTTGATTATTTTTTTATTTTGTGGGGGTATTTTTGAGATTGGGGGGGTTTTAGTCTGAAAAAAACAAAAGAAGTTAAAAACACAGAGATGACTGAAATTGTAGGTATAGTATAGTATAGTATTTGAGGTTGAATAAAGACATACGTCCATCCAGTCCAACCCATCTAGCAATATCCTTATTTCCTGCCTATCTGTTGATCCAGACGAAGGAAAAAAATCCCCACCAAATTTATGAAGGGGGAAAACTGACTCCAATTGGCAATTGGAAATTTCCCTAGATCAACTCTACTTTATGAATCAATACCAGTAACTTGCAAAATTCCTTGTTTGCAGAACTTTATACAGCTTTTTTTTTAAACTGACCAATAAACCTGCCATAACAACGTCCACTGAAGACAGTTCCACAGCTTTACCGTTCTCCAGTAACACTTTCTGAACTTGAAGCCTAAACCTTTTTTCTCAAGTCTTAAGGGATGTCCTTGTGTCTCTGACATGCTCTATTGGTGACAATGCCCCGATAGTTTATTGTATGGCCCGTTAATTTATTTATACACAGTAATCATATCCCCACGAAAGCACCTTTTCTCCAGAGTACATAATTGTAACTTTTCCAGTCTCTCTTCATATTCAAGCTCCCCTAATCCCCTATTAATTTAGTTTCCTTTCTCTGAACCCTTTCCATTTCCAAGATGTCCTTTTTTACACAGGATTCCAAAATTGCACTGCATATTCCAAATGAGGCCTTATCAATGCTTTGTAAAGAGGGAGAATAACATTTTCCTCCCTTGAATCCATACCTCTCTTTATACAAGACAATACCATGCTGACTCTGGCTGTTGCCACCTGGCACTGCTTGCTACCTTTAAGTTTGTTATCCACAAAAACTCCAAGATCCCTTTCCAACAGGGATTCACTTAACACAGAGCCATTATAGTATAAGTAGCACACAAAATGCATCACCTTACATTTATCAACATTGAACCTCATCTGCCACTTAGCAGCCCAATGTGACAATCTATCTAGATCCCCCTGCAACGATTGCACATCCTCTGAAGTTTTTAATGGTTGACAAAGTTTTGTGTCGTCAGCAAACACAGAAACCTTGCTGACAATACCCACTTTCAAATCATTAATAAATAGAGTAAATAGAAGCGGCCCCAACACAGTACCCTGTGGCACCCCACTTTAGTGCACTTTAGTCCATAATGATGAAGCCCCATTTACAACTATTCTCTGCATCCTATTCATTAACCAATTTTCTATCCATGTACAAATGTGACTCCCCAGACCAACAGACCTCAGCTTATACATTAGTCGCCTATGGGGGACTGTGTAATAAGCCTTTGCAAAATCCAAGTAAACTACATCTACTGCTATGCCAGAGTCTAAATTTCTACTTACTTCCTCATAAAAGCCAAGCAAGTTAGTTTGACAAAATCTATTCCTCCTAAATCCATGCTGGTTACTACTTATAATGTCAGTCCTTGAAACATACTCTAGAACATGTTCCCTTATTAAACTTTCCAGGATCTTCCCCACCACTGAAGTTAAACTTACAGGCCTGTAATTACCCGGCTGTGAATGACTACCCTTTTTGAATATTGGAATAACATCAGCCTTTTTCCAATCCAGAGGCACACCACCGGACATGAGGGAATCTGCAAAAATAAGAAACAATGGCCTAGATAAAACTGAACTAAGTACCCGAGGATGTATTTTATCCGGTCTAGGAGATTAATTAATATTAACCTTATTTAGTTCTTTTCTGTACCATATCCTTGGCGGACCCAAACAAAACCCCAGTAACCCGCAAAGATCTAGATGATTTATTCCACTACCTGGAACAGGTGATAACAGCAGTTGCGGATCTAGAGACGCAACAAACTTCTACAGCCAAATACTGTCAGCAAATGGAGCAAGACATAACAGAGCTGCGAACCCAGATCCAACAACTTGGGACTGCAAGAAGACACTGAGAACCGATCACGCAGGAACAATATACGTCTGAGAGGCATACCTGAAAACGTGACAGACCTCTCTCACTACCTAGAAAACCTCTTCCACAAAATGACTCCCGACATCAAGGAAGAGCAATTGATAATGGACAGAGCCCACCGAGCCTTAAGACCCCCATCAAATAGAATGGAGCCCCAAGAGACGTCATAACCAGACTCCACTACTTTCAAACAAAAGAAAGGATCCTAAGAGAGACCAGAACCCAAGGGCCCCCAGAAATAGAGGGCACAACCATCCACCTATACCAGGATCTGTCCCCCAGAACCCTACAAAGAAGAAGAGGCATGAAGCCAATAATAGACATTCTCATTACCCACAAAATTTAATATAAATGGGCATTCCCATTCCGCCTGATAGCCACACTGGGCGACAAAACAGTATCCGAAAAGAAGGACAACTACTGCTTCAGAAGCTGGGTATTGGTGCAGAAGCTCCATTACCACTCCGAAGTAACCCACAAAGAATCCCACCACCATAAGTTACCTGGCACTAAAGAAAACACCTCCAAGAGTTAACCCCTAAAAGGAAAACTTGTGTTTCACAAAATATGAACATAAAACTGACAATGTGGACCGCTTTCAGATAGGAACTAAGAAGCCATGCAACCAACCAAGGGAACATAATCCACCTCCTAACCTGATCTACACTACTCCCCCTCCTCTTTACCCCCCTACCAAAAGACAACTCTAGGAGAACCAAATCTCCCTGGGAACAGAACTACTACATCCCTTGATACCCGGACAATAAACTAGTAGAAACAAAACCTGTAAAGAAAACTTATCAAAAAACAAACCAATCCCTACAGAACAGACTTCTTAACCCCTTCCCCTATACAAATCCAGGAGGACTAGCTTACCCCTATAATAATTTTCCCCCAGCTACTAACCTAGGAAAAGCACCACATTTTCCATCCGCTTTCCCCCCAAGCCGTCAAAAGGCATACCTCCCATAACCCATCCAGACCCCTTTAAGGCTCCCCCCACATACAGTGAAACCCCCGTACCAGTCACCAACCTATAACGAAAAATTCCTTGGGACCCCCAGACCCCAAGTCCTATATGCACAGTTTAGCCACGTTGGCTAGTTTGAAAGTTATTAAAATGTCTTATAGTACAACACAACAGTGTTTAATATTTAATTGTATTTTTGTTGTTGCTAATAATTATATTTGTTATTTCTGGCAGGTCTTTAACGATATAAACAACTCCTCGGCGCTGAAGCAGATCGGGTCCTTCTTCATAGGTACAATCAATAACCGGTATGCACAAATCTGTATTATAATAAAACCCCTGCCCCTGAAAGGTGACATTATCTTCCTACAGGAAACGCACTTTATCAAAAATAAAGAACCGAAAATACTAAGCAATAAATTTACCACAGTATATTTTGCTTCAGCCGATGCCAGGAGGGCCAGAGTGGCAATTTTGATTCATAAAAGAATAAATTTCCAACAAGAAAAATGTATTAGAGATAGTAAAGGTAGATATGTAATGCTAACAGGTTATATAGGTCTCACAAAGCTCAGTTTAATAAATGTATATGCACCGAACGAAAACCAAAATTTTTTTCTAGAAGAAGTGGAGACCGAACTACTCATCCAGAATGTAGGGAAAATGATAATAGGAGGAGACTTTAACCTAAGTATGGATCCGAAACTGGATCGATCACGACCCTCCACACACACAACACCAACAACCTCCTCAAAACCCCTAAAGAAACTAATACAAACCTATAATCTATGGGACACCTGGAGAATCTCACACCCGAAAAACAAACAGTACACATTCTATTCCAACCCTCACGATATATACTCCAGAATAGACTATATCTTTATATCAGCTGAATTGATCCCTCACATCCAGGAGGCAGAAATCCTCCCCATAACATGGTCGGACCACGCCCCAGTCCAACTGACCCTAAAAGACCCCCTAACCCATATACCAGCATACACATGGCATCTGAACGAATCCCTACTAGCAGATCCCCTGACAAAAGCCAAACTAGCTAAAGAAATAGATAACTACTTCCAAGACAATATATCAGGGGAAATAGACTTCTCAACCATATGGGCTGCCCACAAAGTAGTACTCAGAGGCCAAATAATTAAAATAGCATCCCGTCACAAAAGAAAACAAACAGAACAAATACTCTCCTTAACGAGCCAAATAAAAAATCTAGAAAACCAACACTCCAAATCACATTAAGAATCAGACAAACTAACCTTGACACAACTAAGACAACAATTGACAAAGATCCTCACAAACAACGCAGAAAAAGCAATAAGACTCGCACAACAAAAATACTTCGCCAAAGCTAACAAATCAGACAAGATGCTAGCGAAAAAACTAAACGATAGAATGACACTAAACAGACTATATCCACTGAGACAACATGACGGAACATTAACATACAACCCAACACACATACTTAAAACCTTTGAAAACTATTACAAAAAACTATATAATGGTACCACCTCCGATCCAAAACTAGATATCAAAGAAGAATTAATTAACTTCTTAGCACCTCTCCAACTCCCACAACTTAATCAACAAGAATTCCAAAAACTAGAAGCACCAATCACATATTTAGAAGTAGAAGCTGCATGAAGCCTATGAGTAAGAGCACTTCGCTCGAAACGCGTAAGGCCATGTTTTCTGCTGTACATTTGCCTTTTGTATTGATGTGGTGAATAAACTGAATTTCTTAAACAACAAGCTGCAACTTTCATTTAACTGGAGTGTGCTGCCTTATATTTTCGTTGTAGAAGCAGCAATCAAACAACAAAAAACAGGAAAAGCCCCAGGCCCTGATGGCTACACAGCAGGATACTACAAAACATTCAAAGAACAACTAATCCCACACATAACTACACTATTTAACCAAATTCTACAAAACAAAACCACACTACACCTAGACTTACTCAAAGCAAACATAATCGTTATACCTAAACCAGGCAAAGACACAGCATGTTGTCAAAACTACCGACCAATCTCCCTAATAAATATAGAATATCTTACCAAGAATTATCCACCCAGATCAGTGGGGCTTTATTAAAGGCCGCCAAACTACAGATAGTATCAGAAGAAACATCCAACTAATCCAACCCTTTATTTAGAGAGCCATAAAGGTCCACAATGGGGTACATAGATAAGAGACAAGCACAAAGTTAAAATCTTAAAACCAGATAACAAAAAGGTATCCCACTCAGCATAGTAGTAAAGGGATTAGAGCACATATATATAAAGCCCTCACCCCAAAAACTCACAGTCAAAGAGCAGTCTCAGTTCAGTACAGACTTATCTGTCTAGTAGTGCTGCCATGTAAAGCGCAAAGTCGGGGGGGTCCCAAGGAACGGGTAGGGATAATACGCAGGGGGACACCAGCTAGCCAACCATTGAGATAAACGCCGGACGCATTTCGTTCAAACCAAGGACTTTCTCAGCAGCGTATTGTGACCGGGAACAGAAGCGCCATAAATAGGTACCGCGCGCAGTATATTGACGTCATTGCATAATAGCGTAATGACGTAGTAACGTAAGGTGCGTACTGGCACGGCATACTGAATAGTGCCGTGACCACAGTAAATACTCAAGCATAAAGGAGGCGAGGCAAGAGTCACCGGTCGTGCAAATGTCATGGCTAAACAAAATAAAAATAAAAGAAGTGACAAAAATACCAAACAGTCTACAAATGTTTGGATATCAATCCGGTATTACACCCTACATTTCAAAGGCATGCATCAAAAGCACAAGTGTACATAATTATAATGGGCAAAGTAGAAAGTACCCAACATATACAATAATTATAATACATATATATATACAATACATAAATGTACATATTCAACCATGTACACATATAGATGGATAGGATCTGAATGTACCAGGTAGGTATCCCCATGTTTATTCAATATCTATATGTAAATGAACAATGTCCAGGTAAGTATCCAGTGAATCCAAGGTAAAACAGAATATGATCAGTAAGTATCCAATATGCAGATATATAATTGTAGAGAATCAACATTATGTTAAACATCCACATGTAACAACATGAAAGGTGTTAATCGGTAGATTAGCAGTTTGCAGGGTATCTATTCCTCTACTGAGTACATCCATAATGGTATACTGCTTAAAAGTAGATTAGCAATATGCAAGATACCTATTCCTATGTTAGATGTATCCATAGTATTAACATAAATGTATACACGGGTCCAAATCTCTGTTCGTACATCCTGCATCATATATGGGGTACTATCACAGTGCAACAAGCATCCAAAAAGAGGAAAAGGAAGATGTATTCCAGTCAACCAGAGAGAATATGTGTATGTAATTCAAATAACCGGAGCACCACAAAGGTGGTCCAAAGGTTGTGAATAAGCTGATGATGAAGTAGTTGAGAAAAGGAGATGGGGCCCCACTCCAGTTTTTTATTCCCGCAGATATTCCGAATATACATCCTTGTTTGAGGAAATTGAGCTGCTCTATGATATTCCCGATTAATCAGCCTCCTCGGGTAGCCCCTATTACAGAATCTCTGACACAGTTCATGGGATGCGGTACAAAAGTCAGTATCAAGAGTGCAATTCCTGCGAATTCTAAGGAACTGACCCCTCGGTATCGAACGTCTCAGCGCAAGTGGGTGTGCACTGGTATAGTGAAGAAGTGAATTGCTTGCGGTCGATTTACGAAATAAAGATGTAATCAGCTTATCATTATGTATAGAAATCCGAACATCCAAAAATTCAACACTTGTGGTGGACATATTGGATGTAAGAAAGATATTGGAGGTGTTGTTATTTAATATTTTAATAAATTCAACCAGAAGTTCCTTTGTGCCGCTCCATACAAAAAAGATGTCGTCTATGTAGCGGTACCATATTTCCACAAATGCAGTGAACAAAAGTAAATCTTCTGCAAAGACGCGCTCCCTCTCCTACCAACCAAGGAAAAGGTTGGCGTACGAGGGAGCACATCGGGCACCCATCGCGGTACCTCTCTGTTGCAGGTAGTATCTACGATCAAACAAAAAGAAATTGTGTCTAAGGACAAAGTCCAATAGACAAAGTATAAAATTATGTCTATCTGTAAATCCTTTGTCCTCAGTCTGTAAGAAATAGCCCACTGCTTTAACCCCCTCAGCATGTTCGATAATAGTGTAGAGAGATTCCACATCACAAGTCACCAAAAGACTACCGGGGGGAATAATTATTCCTTGAAGTTTACATATAAGATCATTGGTGTCTCGTATGTAAGAATCAAGTGCGGTGACATGTGATTGTAAGTAATGATCAACAAATCCAATTTCTAGTATTGGATTTAGAATTACCCTTGTGATTCCATTCATACACCTGTCCAGATTGGTAGTCCTTTTGGTCTCTAAGTAGTTTGGATTTTTTGTTTGTTATAATATCATTTTCTAGTTGTTCCAATTCCTTCTTTAATTTCTTGTCAAAAAGATCGAACTCTGTTTTCGATAATTGACTATTCAAGGCCACAATCTGAGTGGCAATATTATTTTTAATTTCCACCAGACGTTCTTTATCAAAGGAAATCAGGAGTGAGATCTGCTTTAGTGCACTATCGGTCAAGATATTTTCCCACTCTTTTTTAAAATTGTCTGTGGGTTCCCAAGATGGAACAACACGACTTCGCAAACCTCTAGGAATAATCCTCAAATTTAAGTATTTATCCAGGCTATTTATGTTCCACCATAATCGTGCATATTTGAAATGTAAAGTACATAGATTTGTACAGGTATCAGAATTAACATTAAAAGTAGTAGTCCCAACCTCAGTGGGATCATTGAATAGATTATCCAAACATTTAAGTCTGTCCCTATCTTAGGACCCCAAATCACAAGTCATAATGGGTTCAAACTAAGTAGGGATATAATAATATATAACAGGGTACAGCTGGTAGATAGAACCCAAGATAGATCCATGCACTCAAAATCAGAAGCAAAGCCCTAAAGAAGGGAAACATAATATAAACATGAACAATGTTAATGAGGCACAGGATCTCAAAGTAAAATTAAAGCAATCAAAGCAAGGTATGGCCCAAGTAGGCCCAGGTGCTGGTACTGCATAGCGTAATTATAATCAATAAAAAGAGAAAAGAACGTACCGCACTCACTATTTATGAAATATACATAAAAACCCTTTATTTAGAGAGCCATAAAGGTCCACAATGGGGTACATAGATAAAAGACAAGCACAAAGTTAAAATCTTAAAACCAGATAACAAAAAGGTATCCCACACAGCATAGTAGTAAAGTGATTAGTGCACATATATATAAAACCCTCACCCCAAAAAATCACAGTCAAAGAGCAGTCTCAGTTCAGTACAGACTTATCTGTCTAGTAGTGCTGTCACGTAAAGCGCAAAGTCGGGGGGGTCCCAAGGAACGGGAAGGGCTAATATGCAGGGGGACACCAGCTA
Source organism: Hymenochirus boettgeri (assembly GCA_019447015.1). Classification (NCBI taxonomy): domain Eukaryota; kingdom Metazoa; phylum Chordata; class Amphibia; order Anura; family Pipidae; genus Hymenochirus; species Hymenochirus boettgeri. The sequence continues at coordinate 74,323,669 of CM033477.1, forward strand.
GCCAACCATTGAGATAAACGCCGGACGCGTTTGGTCCAAACCAAGGACTTTCTCAGCAGCGTATTGTGACCGGGAACAAAAGCAACATAAATAGGTACCGCGTGCAGTATATTGACGTCATACCGTAATGACGTAGTAACGTAAGGTGCGTACTGGCACGGCATACTGAATAGTGCTGTGACCACAGTAAATACTCAAGCATAAAGGAGGCGAGGCAAGAGTCAACCGGTCGTGCAAAGTCATGGCTAAACAAAATAAAAAAAAGAAGTGACAAAAAATACAAACAGTCTACAATGTGTTGGATATCAATCCGGTTTACACCTACCTATTCAAAGGCATGCATCAAAAGCACAAGTGTTACATAATTATAATGGGCAAAGTAGAAAGTACCCAACATATACAATAATTATAATACATATAAATACCATACAAATGTACATATTCAACCATGTACACTATAGATGGATAGGATCTGAATGTACCAGGTAGGTCCCCATGTTTATTCATATACTAATGTAAATGAACATGTCCAGGTAAGTATCCAGTGAATCCAAGGTAAAACGAATATGATCAGTAAGTATCCAATATGCAGATATATAATTGTAGAGAATCAACATATGTTAAACATCCACATGTAACAACATGAAAGGGGTTAATCGGTAGATTAGCAGTTTGCAGGGTATCTATTCCTCTACTGAGTACATCATAATGGTATATGCTTATTAAAGTAGATTAGCAATATGCAAGATACCTATTCCTATGTTAGATGTATCCATAGTATTAACATAAATGTATACACGGGGGCCAAATCTCTGTTCGTACATCCTGCATCATATATGAGGTACTAACACAGTGCAACAAGCATCCAAAAAGATGCTAGCGAAAAAACTAAATGATAGAATGACACTAAACAGACTATACCACTGAGACAACATAACGGAACATTAAAATACAACACCACACACATACTTAAATCCTTTGAAAACTATTACAAAAAACTATATAATGGTACCAACCCGATCCAAAACTAGATATCAAAGAAGAATTAATTAACTTCTTAGCACCTCTCCAACTCCCACAACTTAATCAACAAGAATTCCAAAAACTAGAAGCACCAATCCAATATTTAGAAGTAGAAGCTGCATGAAGCCTATGAGTAAGAGCACTTCGCTCGAAAGCCGTAAGGCCATGTTTTGCTGTACATTTGCCTTTTGTATGATGTGGTGAATAAACTGAATTCTTAAACAACAAGCTGCAACTTTCATTTAACTGGAGTGTGCTGCCTTATATTTTCGTTGTAGAAGCAGCAATCAAACAACAAAAAACAGGAAAAGCCCCCAGGCCCTGATGGCTACACAGCAGGATACTACAAAACATTCAAAGAACAACTAATCCCACACATAACTACACTATTTAACAAATTTACAAAACAAAAACAACCACTACACCTAGACTTACTCAAAGCAAACATAATCGTTATACCTAAACCAGGCAAAGACACAGCATGTTGTCAAAACTACCGACCAATCTCCCTAATAAATATAGATATCAAACTGATCACGAAAATAATGTCAGATAGACTAAACAATATCTTACCAAGAATTATCCACCCAGATCAGTCGGGCTTTATTAAAGGCCGCCAAACTACAGATAGTATCAGAAGAAACATCCAACTAATGCACTAAAGCATCCCAAACCACAGAACCAACTATTATTTGGCACTTGATGCCGAGAAGGCATTTGATAGAGTAGAATGGAAATACATGAAATCATACTACAATATTTAAACTTCCCCCAAGCTTCCTTAATCTCATCACAACCATCTACTCACCCTACAGCTACGGTACACAATATGAGTTTCCACTCAGACCCATTCCCAATACACCAATGGCACCAGACGGGCTGTCCCCTCTCCCCACAACTTTTTGCACTATGTATAGAGCTATAGCCCAGGCAATACGTACAAACACAAAAAAACAGGAATCAATATAGGGACATCAGAATACAAAATTGCAATGTTCGCCGACGATACGCTATTGACATACAAAACCCCCTCAAACTCACTACCCCATCTATTCCAACATTTAACCTTTTTTGGAAAAACGTCCGGATTTAAAATCAGCACATCAAAATCACTAGCTCTCCCTAGAAACCTCACAACGCAAGAAACAACAGAAATGACACGAAAACACAACCTAAATGGACACATCAAAACATCCCATACCTAGGGGTCATATAAACAACGACATACCAAACCTATAAAAACTAAACTACCCAACATTTCAACAAAACTAACCAATACTCCTCATGGACACCCTATCAAATCTCACTATTTTGGCCGAATAAACTCTATAAAATGATAATTCTACCTAAACTATTAGATTTATCTGGGCCCTACCCATCCCTAAAAAAGACCTACCCAATGCCAAAGCAAGATAAACTAATACACTGGCACAACTGGAAACCAAGAATCAAAAAATCTACCTTACAAAGACCCCGCAACAAACTAGGAGCGAGCCTACCCTCCCTTCACAAATACTATATATCAGCACGCTAGACCAAACACTACAATGGCATACACCCCAAAATGAGACAAGATGGATAGAAATAGAACAAGGAAAACACCTCTACCTGCACACTATGGTCCACACAACCATACCCAACACAACCCACAAAACCAATTATAAAATACACAACAATTTTTGAGTTAACAAACCCTCACACCACTATGATACCTTTATTTAACAATACTGATTTCCCTCCTGGATGTGAAAAGGAGCAATGGCTAGAATGGCAAGAAGAGGCCTAGAATGGCTATTTCAACTAATACACAACAATCAACTGATATCTTGGGACCTGGCCCAATCTAATGGAAACTACCTGTCACGAACGCCAGTTCGCTGGGCACGTGATCTACCAACAATCGTTACTCGCTGCCACCACTTTAAGTTACGGCCTTAAAGACGCCCACAAAAACACTCTTGACTCTCACTGACTATGCACACCCCTGTCTGGCAGCTAAATGGTTAACACTACACCATTCACTCCAGCAACTAACTGGTTAATTAGCATCAGTCCTTCACAAGCAGCACAGAGTTAATTAGCATTTACACTGCAAAACATTCCATTCATTCCATTCACCACAATATAAATTATCAGAGTAACTGAGTTATTTTAGGCATCAAAGACAAAACTTATTAAATTTTAGATTTAATATTCCAAAAGGTGACATGCATATAATACAAAAATAAAAGAAAATGGTGTTATAATAAAATGACATACAATAGGTACAACAGTTATATAAGATAAAAAGGATAAAAATATTCACAGACCCTACTCACTAGAAGAAGTCCTGTATCCCGGGGCGGGATGAAACATTGGGTCCATACACACGTTTTTAGCATGTCCCCTTAGTATGAAGAAAGTTGTAGGGGATACAAGGATTTTTTAAACCTTTTGATGAACCACCCCTACTCCTGGTATACATGATGTGGGAGTGTCTAGCAATGTCTAGATTTACGACTAGCCAAAAGCATTCATTCCCCCTCAGTTAGGCGGATTCCATATAAATGTAGATATGTACATTGTATTGGGATATTGACCACATATTCCTCTCCAGTATTAATTATCAATTCCCCCAATACCAAACATGACCTGTGTGTAATCCATATTTCCCAAGATATTAATAACTCGTCTTGGCAAGGGAATAAGGGCTCCATGTTGGGTATCATTTTGAAGGGCCTTCTGTTCCATTCATAAATATAATATTGGTTTATATCTTACACATTCCAATGCCGAAATACAATTATTTTGCATGTATGGTTGTCCTTAAAATGACCTCTTAGTACCCACCAGACCCCTAGCTGAAGAGAATTCCAGATGCACAGTTCGGCCCCACATTGTCTGGAAAAGGAGATCTGGTTCCATGCTTCACTAATCGTAATATAAACAATAGGACTGTTCCAGGGTAGAATGGTATTTTTATTGGTCCTTTGCAATAACTAATACCACTAGTTAACCCATTCTTACCAAGTCACTACACACTTTCCTGACACTACCAAAGACAGAATGGTTTAGATTCCAACAAATAATCCACTTCGCTAGATCCATAACTAAGATACAACCAATACCCCCCCCCCCCAACCCCACTGGAAAACATAGCAATCAATTCACCAGGAGGACAAGGGAAAATTACAACACTTTACTCAATCATACAAAAACATAACATCCCAACCAAACTCCCAACCCAACTACAATGGGAACAATGGACCAACAAACAACTAACCAATGAACAATGGGAGAACCTAGCACTAAACCACAAAAACTGCTCAATGTTAACATTCAAGAAAAAGACTTTAAAATTATACATTACTGGTACTTTTCACCCTCAAAACTACATAGAATCTACCCAACAACCTCACCCTTATGTTTCCACCAATGTCAGCAGGAAGCAGACCTCTACCATTGCTGGTGGACATGCCCTGAGGTCGCAAAAATCTGGACAGAATGCTACACACTAATTAATAAAATCATGAAAACAAACCTGATCCCCGATCCTTGGGAAGCTCTTTTTGATAAACACACATCTCTATTTCATAAAGAAGGCAATAAATTCTATCATTATATATGTGCAGTAACCAGGTCTTTGATAGCGGCCTCTTGGAAATCCCCAGCTCCCACAGAATCACACCTAGTAAACAACATATGGTGGTTCTACAACAATGAAAGACCAATACACATAGCCAGAAATACCATCAAAAAATTTGATAAGATATGGGAGGTGTGGTTTATATATATGGAACAATCTCTTGTAAATGGAAATGTATGACAATCTGGAAACAGAAGGACCGGATCTGCTTGAAAAGAGAGGTGGAAACTACGAAAGGGACAGATAACTGCCTACTACAATTCCCCCCAGCGCCAACAGAAAACAGAAAATAAAACAAGACAGACAAGTATATAAGGTACGACAAAACAGTTTTATTTAGAAACAACAAGAAAGTGCATAGAATACGTTAAGACAAAAAGTATATAGATCAATGAATAAATGTTTAAAAATAACGAGAAAAGGTAACAACTATTAAATATTTACAAAGAAAAACAATATATTGTTCTAGATGATGATATATAATTTAAAAATAACATACAACACAGAATGTATTAAGGATGATCTCAAACTGTTAAATTAGATGCAAAAGAATGCAAATTATTGTATACCTTTATCTCAAATAAATATTTAATGAAAAAAAGAAAAGTAAATGATTATACCATTGTTAGGACAGGAGCCTTGAATGTGTTTAAAAACAAAAAACTGAAATCCCTGTTCTGTGTCATGGAGAGGGAGGATCTCTGTGCTGTAATGTGATTGGTTGTCAGCTTCTAGGAAGCAGGGCTGCAACTTCCTTGTTTTGATCTGTTGAGCTTTATGGAGCATGTGCCTGTACGCAGACACTTAGCTGGGAGTTTACCCAGCTAAGGTGGATTGTGGGAGCTGACCCCTAGTACTCACAGGTTATTTTCATAAATCACCCAATGGCCACAGCAAAGGGAGAGGTGAGACACAGCTTTTTGTATGTTTGTGAATGTGCTCTGTCTATTGGGACAATGTTGTCTGGAGACTTTAGTTCCCCTTTAACATCCCCTTGAACACAGTCCACTTCTGTTCAGTACCTGTACCAGATAATACATTATCCCAGTTGACATTCTGAAGACCTGCTTTTAACCTGGGAAAATTTTCCTTCCCGAAATTAAAAGTCTTTGTTAACCCAGCGCACTTTTCCTTTCGATAACAAAGTCCAAACGCCGCTATTTCATGGTCACTATTCCATAAGCCTCCAGTTACCTTTATATCTATAATGCACTCCATGATGTTAGATATGACCAGATCCAACAGAGCTCCTTTTCTAGTAGGAACCTCAACCACCTGTGAGAGAAAATTATCATGCAGCAAATTTAGGAACTCATCGCTTTTTTCTGTGATGGCAGTTCCACTACACCAATCAATATCAGGGTAATTAAAGTCCGCCATAATGAGCACACTCCCCAAACTTGCAGCCCTTGCCAACTGCATATGAAGTTGACTCACCTCCTCTCTGCTAGCCTTTGGCGGCTTATAGCAGATACCAACAATGACATTACCCCCTTTCTTGTTCCCTAATTCCACCCATATTGCCTCCACTTTAACATCCATATTGCCAGTTATCTCTTCTTTTAAATTTGGCTTCAATTCTTTTTTAACATAAACACATACTCCTCCCCCTTTCCTTTTTTCTCTGTCCTGCCTAAACAAGGCATATCCTAAATTTACAGCCCAGTCGTGAGAACTGTTCAAGTACGTATTTTGCTATACCTGTTACATCATACTTTTCATTCAACGCCATTATCTCCAATTCACCCATTTTGTCAGCCAGGCTTCTCGCATTTGAAAACATACATTTTAGATTATGATCCTGTAATTTATTCGTACACTTTAATACACATGCCTCCCTATCCCCTATGCTAGCCCCACCCCCCTTTCCGCCCACCACTGGCCTAGCTACACCTTGCTTTCCTCCTGAGCTATCTATCCCAGTGAGACTGCTAATACCCTCTCCCCCAAACCTAGTTTAAAATCTCCTCCAACCCTCTAGCCATCTTCTCCCCTAAAACAGCTGCACCGCCATCAATGAGGTGCAACCCATCCCTACTAAAGAGCCTGTATCCAACAGCAAAGTCTGCCCAGTTCTCAATAAACCCAAACCCTTCTTCCTTACACCACCCTCTTAGCCATGCATTTGCCCCGCAAGCCTACTGGGCCAGTCCTCCCCTGAGCCCCCTCCATACACGCTAATTCCGAGGTGTCCTCCTCCACTTCATTACCTAAGACAGCATAATTGTCTGTATGCATTGGTTGCCTTCAAGGCTAGTTGGTAGTCTCTGTGTGTACCCACCCATGTGGCATACCATTTTATTCAGGAGGGGTTAGGCTTTCATATTTCTGTAGGTTTTCAACTCCCCACACCCCCACAATTTTTCTGAGAAATTTACCTTTAACTTTGTTAATGATTTGGTATTTGAAGGAAGAAAGGAAAATATGAGAAAAATCTTCCATTCAGCTCCAGTGCAAAATCATGAAAATTCTTCTGGCACTTGGCGCTGAAAGGGTTAATGGTTGCAGTTGAGATGCAGAAGAACTGCCATTATGGTCACTGCATACAAACATTTCGTATCTCCCAGGGTTAGCACATAGTTGCCCTGGATACTTGGGTAACCTTTGTAGATTATACTGTGCACATTCTTCTTCCCCTAGGGTTAATGCATTGTGGGCCTAGCTATCTGTGCAGCCATTGGAGGGCTGGCACCTGCTGATTGCATTACCAGGAAGAGAGGAAAGATACATGATTATACTGGCTAATGTGAGTTACTGACCAGCTTCTGTTTTTGTTAGATCCTAGAGGATTGAATACTACCACGTATACGGTACAGCTATTTCTTTACACATATTGATTTATTCTTACAGGTCTGCTGAATTGTTTATTTATTGAATTTAAATGAACTATAACAGCATAGTTGCCAACATTCTCAAAAATATTCCAGGGACACATTTTTAAAATTGCTTTTCTTGTGTTTTGGTATTGGGTCTTTCGGATGTACCAATTGCTGCCTCAGTGTGTTGTTCGGTTTAAAGCAGACAGGGATACGATGTTTTTTGCAAAGTCTTCTTAATATTTCCTCGAGACCCCTTCTACATATGGGAGTGACATGTTTTGCCTCCTGTCTTGCTTTTCCCCTTCACTGTTGGTATTTGTGTTCTTTTCTTTCCTTCTACTTCTTTTGACAAAGAAGTAGAAGGAAAGAAAAGAACACGAATACCAACAGTGAAGGGGAAAAGCAAGACAGGAGGAAGAACATGGTCATCCCATATGTAGCAGGGGTCTCCGAGAAATTAAGAAGAATTTTCAAAAAACATCGTATCCCTGTCTGCTTTAAACCGAACAACACAAGCAATTGGTACATCCGAAAGACCCACTACCAAACAACAAAGAAAAGCGATATATGCAGTGCAGTGCAGTGAAGAATGCTCTGATTTGTATGTGGGGGAGACCAAACAGCAACTGCATCAACGTATGGCCCAGCACAGAAGAGCCAATTCCTCGGGTCAGGACTCAGCCGTGTATCTGCATCTTAAGGATAAAGGACATACCTTTGAAGATTGTAATGTTAACATACTGGCGAAGGAACGTGACTGGTTCAAGAGAGGTGTTAAGGAGGCCATTTATGTGAAAATAAAGAAACCAAGCCTAAATAGAGGTGGGGGGGTTCGACACCAACTGTCTGCCATGTACAATGCTGTTTTAACACCTTACTCTGGGCGTTCCTATAACACCTCTTAGCCACTATCTAATCACACCCTTAACACCTGGCTGTGATATGCTAATTGGGATTTTCCAGGGTACATAATTGCCACAGATTCTTGTACAAGTCATTCTGAATTGAGAAAGCCAGTCGGATGACTAGCGAAACGTCTTCAAGAACTACATTTCAAGTCCAGTTGATCTAATTGAATACAACAGATATACCATGACCTGGATGAATGAGAACCTTCACAAGCTTTATTCAAACATGTTCATCTTAAAAGCACACACGATACCCAGCATCCAACGCGTTTCGGGGAAACACCCCCTTAGTCATGGATGATGCTCTATGTACACTCCCCCCATATATATCAGCTGGGGTGTGTCCAGGGTAACATTAACCCTTTCAGGTATATATTAACATAGATAAATAAAAGAAATAAAAGAAAACATACATTAGTGCAATGTCTTAGTACTCGACGGTACTTAATAAAAACACCGAATATTCTTAAAACAGTCAGATGAAATGGGTAACGTCCCACCAGGAGTTCAACCCCAATGGTTGTCTCGTTTGCAATTGGAAAATCAAAATACCTTCTTTTGCATTTTGCACAGCCTCAAATTGGAGGGTCTGAGTGTCAAGGTTATAGAGAGAGTCTCCTCCTTTAAGAGGGGGTGACTTTCTTAGGCTCATAGGGAAAAGAGAGGTATTGCGTTGAGTACTATAGACATTGCACTAATGTATGTTTTTTTATTTATCTATGTAATATATACCTGAAAGGGTTAATGTTTCCCTGAGACACCCCCCGCTGATATATATGGGGGGAGGTACATAGAGAATCATCCATGACTAAGGGGGTGTTTCGAAACGCGTTGGATGCTGGGTATAGTGTGTGCTTTTAAGATGAACACGTTTAAATAAAGCTTTTTCCATCAAGATTCGTGCGGCTTGTTTTTGCTTTTGTGTTCATCCAAATATTCTATTTTATATGGATCATGTAACAGTATTATATATATCTCTACTTGCCATAATTATTATTACAGCCAATACTGGGATCACCGTTAAGTCACTTCTTACCCTCCAACTGTACCGGTTTGCCCAGTACTGTACCAAATTTAAAAATTCTGTACCGGATTCTAATGTACTGTACAAGACCCAGAGTCGGCGATATCTGTAAAAAAAAAATATAAAATAAACTTTACCATTTAAAATCCCCACTGTCACATTGCTCTGGAGTCCTGGAGAATCATTGCGAACTGTGCACTGCATCTGACATCATAATGCTACATTGCGTAATGACGTCAATCACGTCTCTGTTCCATTGAGTCCAATACCTGTCTTTCCTGCCTCCCTCTACCACCTGGCAGTGCACCCCCCCCCAGTCAGAAGAGGTAGTTAGCCAGTGGGAACTGTACTGAGGCACCGTCACACATGGTGAGTGCCGGGTCTACTTTTAATGCCTGTGGGCTAGTGGGTGGGGAATTCACTGGACTGGAGTCAGTGGAGGGCAGCCAGGTGGCAAGGTGTAAAGGTTCGTACACACGTGCGATCGCAGGTGCCAATCCGTGACACACAATGTGTATGAACGGCCGTTTCGGCTGGTAATCGGCCTTGTATGGGCACTTCATTGGCTGAAATTGCCGCACGTTGGGAGATCCACCCGGCAGATCGGGCAACGATCCCAAACTAACGGCGTTTCAGCTGATAAAGTGCCCATCCACGGGCCGATTATTGGCCGAAACGGCCATTCGTACACATTGTGCATCGTGGGTTGGCACCCGCGATCGCACGTGTGTATGAACCCTCAAGGAGGCAGTGGCGTGGGCTGAATGGCAATCTAAGCATAGCTGCACCAATATGTGTGGAAGCTTTATACGGTTAGGGAATGTTGTGACATAGGCCACAATAACGCTGAATCTGTAACTCAAATGTCATCTGTTCCCCCTAGCCCAAACCCATTTTTGGTTTAAAATAATGTTAGTCACACCAGCTAGTTTTGTGTATTACTCATGTCAGCCGTCAAGTTCACAAGCTATCCATTATTGCAGACAGTGGGCCCTGCAGCTTAAAAATCAGTGTGAGTCAGATCCCCTGTTAAAAAAACAGTCTGACATGTTCAGCTGTAGCACACTGACAAGGAGTTAAGTAATAATGTAATGTGAGTCACATTGTAGGATACATACAGAGATAGGTTAGATTAGAGACAGACAGATGGATGGATAATAAATAGATACAGAGAGATAGGATACAAGATACAATATTATATAAATATAGTAGAGAATGCCAACCTCCTCTAAGTGAGTAGTCAGGTACCTGTGTTCAGCGGGACTTTAGCCAAAGGTCCCACATATCAAAGAACAATATAATACACCGCACTCAAATCTTCATGCAAGTATCTTTTATATGTGGCTTGCTGCATCACAAGGGCTCATCATTCGGGAACTACATGTCCCCTTATTAAGCCCACAGCATGACGGCCATAAATAACAAACAGCGTATAGTTCACATCAATGTTATATCCCATATATACCCCTCCCATTTAGCCCGCCCCATCAAAAAACCAATCACATAATCAAATTGTTATGGTTATCCTTAAAAGCAAGTACCAACAGTCAATCAAAACCAAGACGAGACATCAAGGCACCACTTAGTGACCCCTGAAAAAAATATAACATCAAGTATTACATCTTACAAAAAAACATGCAAATCGTAATCTCGATTGAGTCCAAAAGGGTAAGGGTCTTTAAACAATGTACACCACCAAACTTTTTTTCTTAAGTAATAGTTCCCTATCCCCCCCACACTTGGGTCTAGGAACACACTCCAAGCAAGAAACCGCAGCTCAGACTTGTTATGGTGAGCCTCATTGACGTGAAGTAATTAGCGTTCTTTAGTTTAATCTAGATTTATGTTGCGAAATTCTATTTTTAAAGGACTGGGTGGTCTCCCCACGTAGATTATTTACATGGGCAGAGAAGGGCGTACACCACAAATTTGGTTTCGCGACTGAAATACCCCTGAAGGGGGTATTGGTTAGTAACGGTGTACAAAATTCCTTTGTTTTAATCACATGTTTACATTGCTTGCAGGGTCTACACGGGAACATACACCAAAGTGTATTTGATATTGGGGTCAGAGCATTTAATTTCTCAAGAACTCCATGAGCCTCTCAATGTTGCCCCGCCACTGCACAAAGACATTGTCTATCTAACTCCACCAGGCACAACAGTGCCTACAAAACAGTGGAAGTACATAGACAAGGTCCACCTCCTGCCGAAGCATGAAAAAAGTACACATTAACAATGTTTGTATAAACACTGGAACCTATTATAGGATGGGTTCCATCAGTTCAAGAATTTGCCTCCCCCCTTTAATTTCATAAAAAAAGGGTAAAACATTAGCTAATCACTTTGTGGGGTCTGTTTTTTATGGACTATTACAAAGAGGGGGTTATGACTAAGGGGATGTTCCGTGTAGATCCTACAAGCGATGTAAACGTGATTAAAACAAAGGAATTTGTACACCCTCTGTGCTAACCAAACCATTCCCCTTCGGGGGTATACAGGTGCGAAACCAAATTTGTGGTGTACGCCCTCCTCTGCCCATGTAATAAGATCTATGTAGGATTGACCATCCAGCGCGTTTAAAAATCGAATTTCGGGGGGCGGAGTCGACCAGAGATGTGAGTGGTCACACTACAACTTAGCTCCGTGTGGAGTCTTTAATCATAGGCCCTATAAACATAGGGAACCCTGCAAAAGGTGAAATGACTGACTTTTTTACTAAAACGGACACCCCGTGGCAGCCAAGATGGCGCTTAAACGGAACCAAAGGAACACCTTAAGAAAGCTCTGTGTACCAAACAGGACCTAGAGGACTTGTACCTTAACATACAAAAGTCGATTAAGACCTCTCAGCTCCAAATTTTGCTGAGGTAAAACAGGAGATTACCAACCTGGTGGACCTAGTGGCCTCTCTGGAACAATTAGCTGAGCAAACTTCCCAGATGGAACAGGAACTCCGTGAACTCAGGCAAGATATATTCCTCCTCCAAGACCACCAAGTGGAGGCTGAGAATAGAGCAAGGCGTGGGCACCTAAGGATTAGAGGCATTCGGAAAGAATAGCAGATATTGAGGAGTTTCTGAACCGACTATTCAGTCACCTGTTACCGGATGAACCGGCCTCAAAATGTATGATGGGGAGGAGAAAGAAAGAAGAAAGAAAGAGAAAGGAAAATATGAGAAAAATCTTCCATTCAGCTCCAGTGCAAAATCATGAAAATCTTCTGGCACTTGGGCTGAAAGGGTTATGGTTGCAGTTGAGATGCAGAAGAAATGCCATTATGGTCACTGCATACAAACATTTCGTATCTCCCAGGGTTAGCACATAGTTGCCCTGGATACTGGGTAACACTTTGTAGATTATACTGTGCACATTCTTTCCCCTAGGGTTAATGCATTGTGGGCCTACATATCTGTGCAGCCATTGGAGGGCTGGCACCTGCTGATTGCATTACCAGGAAGAGAGGAAAGATACATGATTATACTGGCTAATGTGAGTTACTGACCAGCTTCTGTTTTTGTTAGATCCTAGAGGATTGAATACTACCACGTATACGGTACAGCTATTTCTTACACATATTGATTATTCTTACAGGTCTGCTGAATTGTTTATATTGAATTTAAATGAACATAACAGCATAGTTGCCAACATTCTCAAAAATATTCCAGGGACACATTTTTAAATTGCTTTTCTTGTGTTTTGGTATTGGGTCTTTCGCATGTACCAATTGCTGCCTCAGTGTGTTGTCGGTTTAAAGCAGACAGGGATACGATGTTTTTTGCAAATTCTTCTTAATTTCTCGGAGACCCCTGCTACATATGGGATGACCATGTTCTCCTCCTGTCTTGCTTTTCCCCTTCACTGTTGGTATTTGTGTTCTTTTCTTTCCTTCTACTTCTTTTGACAAAGAAGTAGAAGGAAAGAAAAGAACACGAATACCAACAGTGAAGGGGAAAAGCAAGACAGGAGGAAGACATGGTCATCCCATATGTAGCAGGGGTCTCCGAGAATTAAGAAGAATTTGCAAAAAACATCGTATCTCCTGTCTGCTTTAAACCGAAACACAACTGAGGCAGCAATTGGTACATCCGAAAGACCCAATACCAAAACACAAGAAAAGCGACATCGTATATGCAGTGCAGTGCAGTGAAGAATGCTCTGATTTGTATGTGGGGGAGACCAAACAGCAACTGCATCAACGTATGGCCCAGCACAGAAGAGCCAATTCCTCGGGTCAGGACTCAGCGGTGTATCTGCATCTTAAGGATAAAGGACATACCTTTGAAGATTGTAAGTGAACATACTGGCGAAGGAACGTGACTGGTTCAAGAGAGGTGTTAAGGAGGCCATTTATGTGAAAATAAAGAAACCAAGCCTAAATAGAGGTGGGGGGGTTCGACACCAACTGTCTGCCATGTACAATGCTGTTTTAACACCTTACTCTGGGCGTTCCTATAACACCTCTTAGCCACTATTAATCCACACCTTAACACCTGGCTGTGATATGCTAATTGGGATTTTCCAGGGTACAATAATTGCCACAGATTCTTGTACAAGTCATTCTGAATTGAGAAAGCCAGTCGGATTGACTCTTGAAGACGTTTCGCTAGTCATCCGACTGGCGAAACGTCTTCAAGAACTACATTTCAAGTCCAGTTGATCTAATTGAATACAACAGATATACCATGACCTGGATGAATGAGAACCTTCACAAGCTTTATTCAAACATGTTCATCTTAAAAGCACACACGATACCCAGCATCCAACGCGTTTCGGGGAAACACCCCCTTAGTCATGGATGATGCTCTATGTACACTCCCCCCATATATATCAGCTGGGGTGTGTCCAGGGTAACATTAACCCTTTCAGGTATATATTAACATAGATAAATAAAAGAAAACATACATTAGTGCAATGTCTATAGTACTCGACGGTACTTAATAAAAACACCGAATTATTCTTAAAACAGTCAGATGAAATGGGTAACGTCCCACCAGGAGTTCAACCCCAATGGTTGTCTCGTTTGCAATTGGAAAATCCAAAATACCTCTCTTTTGCATTTTGCACAGCCTCAAATTGGAGGCGTCTGAGTGTCAAGGTTATAGAGAGAGTCTCCTCCCCTTTAAGAGGGGGTGACTTTCTTAGGCTCATAGGGAAAAGAGAGGTATTGTACCGTTGAGTACTATAGACATTGCACTAATGTATGTTTTCTTTTATTTATCTATGTTAATATATACCTGAAAGGGTTAATGTTTCCCTGGACACCCCCCCGCTGATATATATGGGGGGAGTGTACATAGAGCATCATCCATGACTAAGGGGGTGTTTCCCGAAACGCGTTGGATGCTGGGTATAGTGTGTGCTTTTAAGATGAACACGTTTAAATAAAGCTTTTTCCATCAAGATTCGTGCGGCTTGTTTTTTTGCTTTTGTGTTCATCCAAATATTCTATTTTATATGGATCATGTAACAGTATTATATATATTCTCTACTTGCCATAATTATTATTACAGCCAATACTGGGATCACCGTTAAGTCACTTTCTTACCCTCCAACTGTACCGGTTTGCCCAGTACTGTACCAAATTTAAAAATTCTGTACCGGATTCTAATGTACTGTACAAGACCCCAGAGTCGGCGATATCTGTAAAAAAAAATATAAATAAACTTTACCATTTAAAATCCCCACTGTCACATTGCTCTTGGAGTCCTGTAGAATCATTGCGAACTGTGCACTGCATCTGACATCATAATGCTACATTGCGTAATGACGTCAATCACGTCTCTGCTTCCATTGAGTCCAATACCTGTCTTCTTCCTGCCTCCCTCTACCACCTGGCAGTGCACACCCCCCCCCAGTCAGAAGAGGTAGTTAGCCAGTGGGAACTGTACTGAGGCACCGTCACACACGGTGAGTGCCTGGGTCTACTTTTAATGCCTGTGGGCTAGTGGGTGGGGAATTCACTGGACTGGAGTCAGTGGAGGGCAGCCAGGTGGCAAGGTGTAAAGGTTCGTACACACGTGCGATCGCAGGTGCCAATCCGTGACACACAATGTGTATGAACGGCCGTTTCGGCTGGTAATCGGCCCTTGTATGGGCACTTCATTGGCTGAAATTGCCGCACGTTGGGAGATCCACCCGGCAGATCGGGCAACGATCCCAAACTAACGGCGTTTCAGCTGATAAAGTGCCCATCCACGGGCCGATTATTGGCCGAAACGGCCATTCGTACACATTGTGCATCGTGGGTTGGCACCCGCGATCGCACGTGTGTATGAACCCTCAAGGAGGCAGTGGCTGGGCTGAATGGCAATCTAAGCATAGCTGCACCAAATATGTGTGGAAGCTTAATACGGTTAGGGAATGTTGTGACATAGGCCACAATAACGCTGAATCTGTAACTCAAATGTCATCTGTTCCCCCCTAGCCCAAACCCATTTTTGGTTTAAAATAATGTTAGTCATCCACCAGCTAGTTCTGTGTATTACTCATGTCAGCCGTCAAGTTCACAAGCTATCCATTATTGCAGACAGTGGGCCCTGCAGCTTAAAAATCAGTGTGAGTCAGATCCCCTGTTAAAAAAACAGTCTGACATGTTCAGCTGTAGCACACTGACAAGGAGTTAAGTAATAATGTAATGTGAGTCACATTGTAGGATACATACAGAGATAGGTTAGATTAGAGACAGACAGATGGATGGATAAATAAATAGATACAGAGAGATAGGATACAAGATACAATATATATATAAATATAGTAGAGAATGCCACATTCCTCCTCAAGTGAGTAGTCAGGTACCTGTGTTCAGCGGGACTTTAGCCAAAGGTCCCACATATCAAAGAACAATATAATACACCGCACTCAAATCTTCATGCAAGTATCTTTTATTATGTGGCTTGCTGCATCACAAGGGCTACATTTCGGGAACTACATGTCCCCTTTATTAAGCCCACAGCATGACGGCCATAACATAACAAACAGCGTATAGTTCACATCACTGTTATATCCCATATATACCCCTCCCATTTAGCCCGCCCCATCAATAAACCAATCACATAATCAAATTGTTATGGTTATCCTTAAAAGCAAGTACCAACAGTCAATCAAAACCAAGACGAGACATCAAGGCACCACTTAGTGACCCCTGAAAAATAATATAACATCAAGTATTACATCTTACAAAAACACATGCAAATCGTAATCTCGATTGAGTCCAAAAGGGTAAGGGTCTTTAAACAATGTACCCACCAAACTTTTCTTTTCTTAAGTAATAGTTCCCTATCCCCCCCACACTTGGGTCTAGGAACACACTCCAAAGCCAGAAACCGCAGCTCAGACTTGTTATGGTGAGCCTCATTGACGTGAAGTAATTTAGCGTTCTTTAGTTTAATGCTAGATTTATGTTGCGAAATTCTATTTTTAAAGGACTGGGTGGTCTCCCCTACGTAGATCTTATTACATGGGCAGAGAAGGGCGTACACCACAAATTTGGTTTCGCGACTGAAATACCCCTGAAGGGGGTATTGGTTAGTAACGGTGTACAAATTCCTTTGTTTTAATCACATGTTTACATTGCTTGCAGGGTCTACACGGGAACATACACCAAAGTGTATTTGATATTGGGGTGCAGAGCATTTAATTTCTCATAGAACTCCATGAGCCTCTCAATGTTGCCCCGCCACTGCACAAAGACATTGTCTATCTACCTCCACCAGGCACAACAGTGCCTACAAAACAGTGGAAGTACATAGACAAGGTCCACCTCCTGCCGAAGCATGAAAAAAGTACACATTAACAATTGTTTGTATAAACACTGGAACCTATTATAGGATGGGCTTCCATCAGTTCAAGAATTTGCCTCCCCCCTTTAATTTCATACAAAAAGGGTAAAACATTAGCTAATCACTTTGTGGGGTCTGTTTTTTTATGGACTTATTACAAAGAGGGGGTTATGACTAAGGGGATGTTCCCGTGTAGATCCTACAAGCGATGTAAACGTGATTAAAACAAAGGAATTTGTACACCCTGTTGCTAACCAAACCATTCCCCTTCGGGGTATTACAGGTGCGAAACCAAATTTGTGGTGTACGCCCTCCTCTGCCCATGTAATAAGATCTATGTAGGATTGACCATCCAGCGCGTTAAAAATCGAATTTCGGGGGGCGGAGTCTGACCAGAGATGTGAGTGGTCACACTACAACTTAGCTCCCGTGTGGAGTCTTTAATCATAGGCCCTATAAACATAGGGAACCCTGCAAAAGGTGAAATGACTGACTTTTTTACTAAAACGGACACCCCACGTGGCAGCCAAGATGGCGCTAAAACGGAACCAAAGGAACACCTTAAGAAAGCTCTGTGTACCAAACAGGACCTAGAGGACTTGTACCTTAACATACAAAAGTCGATTAAGACCTCTCAGCTCCAAATTTTGCTGAGGTAAAACAGGAGATTACCAACCTGTTGGACCTAGTGGCCTCTCTGGAACAATTAGCTGAGCAAACTTCCCAGATGGAACAGGAACTCCGTGAACTCAGGCAAGATATATTCCTCCTCCAAGACCACCAAGTGGAGGCTGAGAATAGAGCAAGGCGTGGGCACCTAAGGATTAGAGGCATTCCGGAAAGAATAGCAGATATTGAGGAGTTTCTGAACCGACTATTCAGTCACCTGTTACCGGATGAACCGGCCTCAAAATGTATGATGGGCAGAGCCCACCGCTCACTAAGGCCCAAACCTCTGGATACCGAACCACCCAGAGATATTATATGCAAACCACATTATTTCCAAACAAAGGAAAAAATCATGCAAACGGCAAGGAAATTAGACAAAATAATACTCAACGATATCCAGGTACAATTCTTCCAAGACTTGTCCCCAGCGACACTAGCCAGCCTGAGGGAATTCAAACCCCTAATAGACATCCTAATAGACATCCTATTGAAACATAATCTAAGGTATAGTTGGGGTTTTCCCTTTAAGATTACAGTCTTAAAGAATGGCCGCCAATTCTCAATCTCACACCCAGACAAAGGTGAGGATCTTTTAGAAAAGCTTGGGATCTCCAACCAACAAGCCTCCAACAGATGTGTTGGCAGTGGTGCTCACCAAAGAAATCCCAGGATCCAGGCAGGAGACCAGATAGGCAACGAGGAATCGGCCGCGTATGCCCAAACACAGGCCAGCTGGCAGCATGGGCACCCGCAAATGGATCACAGTCTTTTTGCCATAAGTGGAAATTTACTGTATCAAAGTCTTGTATGGTACACCCTTTAGGGTCTTATATCAAAAACTAAAGGTTGGATAAAAATGTACATAATAGCAAACTTTAATTTAACGTTTCGACATCATGACCTCAGGACTCCTATCCGTTTCTCCCGCTAACATCAGAGGGGAGAACCCCATGGAAGAGTCGCCTAGCCATTCAGCCAACGATTATCAACGGTCCATTATCGGCCCACTGACAGTTGATTACCTCACCTTAAGCATATATAATTTTTATAATGTTGGTTAGAAAATTGTTTAAAGGTTTTTATATATTTTATTATTGAATGTAAAAACTGTAAATATTTAAAATGTTACAAGGATAACCCCTGCATAACTTCAAGATCATATATTTAGGCCTCTTAGGCCCCAATGCAGACCATTTAGCAGTTTGAGTGTTTACTAGCGGGATATAGCTCCCTCTGATAAAGGATACTTAACCGAATCGAATATAGGTTCGGCAAACCCTTAAGAGGCCTATAATAAATCCCTAAGGCCTGTCTAACAAGGTATATAAGTATATATTTTAATTTTATTGCCAGAAAGAGCGTACCCAGGATCCTTTTCGGCCCCCCCTGTCTACAACCAAAGGGGGAATAACTTGAAAAGGGCACTCACCTCGCTAGCAGAAGACTGGTATTACTTTTTGCCCTGGGATTTGGTCAGTTAATCACAATACCTCAAGTTAAAGGGCATGTCCACCCCCAAAACTATAATCCCCCCCCACTAATGGCCCCACCATATAGTGTAGTAAAATCCTTACCTCACATCCCCAAAGAATTGCAACACACTCTTGAAAACTATTTTAAGAAATACCTCTCCTGAAAATATCACAAGCTACCTTATGGACAGCTCATAAGGCAGTGATTAGAGGGAAGCTCATCCAATTAGCAGCGAGAGAAAAACGTATCAGAAATGAAAAGATAAACTCACTCATTAGATCAATAAAGTCCCAACAACAAAACAAGTAAATCTCACATGGAAGCCCACCTCACAAAATTAGAAACATTGAAACAAGAGTTAGCCTCATTATAAACACAAAACGGAATGGCACTTAGATTATAAACCGGACACTTTTCTAGCTCGGAAGCTGAATAATAAACTAACTTCCTCTGAAGGATTCTACAGGGACACTACACTACGACCCAAACTATATAGCCACCAAATTTGCTGATTATTATCAGAATTTATAAAGCGGACAGATAGTAAACAGTTCTAAAATAGATGACACACAGCCAATTTTCTACAAAACCTACAGCTACCGGAACATACAGAAGACCAACAACACATATTATAAGCACCTATCACGTATCGGGAAATTAAAGAGGTAATCACAAGTTTTCAAACACAAGTTTTCAAAAACAAAACAAGTGGAGACCGGAGCAGTCTGAAGCAACGGAGAGAGCAGAGACGCAGGCATGTTGGACGCGCAAGTTACGCACGCTTACCGGTACATCAGAGCGGCATTATGGATGGAACAGAACCGTCTCCCAGGATGGAACAGAACAGTCTCCCAGTCAGCCTTTACCTATGGTACATCTTCAACCCTCTAGTAAGGAGGGTTCTTTTCTGTTGGTGGGCTATTAAGTCTACCATTACCTACCGTAATGCAATGGGTTTGTGGGTGGGTAGGTAGGTGGGGGGGGGTGGGGAAGGGGGGTGGTGTGGGTGGCATCTCATGGGGCTGGGGGACAGGGGGAATGTTATATCAAAACTTTTTTTCAAGGGTAGACATGCCCTTTAATATATAACTTTCAAGTAATGGGTCCTAAGATAACAATAGTTAAAGGTCTCATTTGTACTCCCAATTTG
This sequence comes from Hymenochirus boettgeri, assembly GCA_019447015.1. Taxonomy (NCBI): domain Eukaryota; kingdom Metazoa; phylum Chordata; class Amphibia; order Anura; family Pipidae; genus Hymenochirus; species Hymenochirus boettgeri. The sequence continues at coordinate 74,344,140 of CM033477.1, forward strand.
AATGCAAAAAATCTGAAGGCTGATATGATTATAAGGCTAACCTTCTACAATAGTAGTTATCTACTGCTTCTATGTAAAAATTAATGGAAATAACTGGTGTTGTTATAGATAGCCTCTACGCCATTCGGGTCTTATCCAAGACACAAACCCGAATAATTCAATCCACAATTACCGGGGGCTCCAGGCCTCACTTTTTTTTAAATTTTTTGTATTAAATTTAACTTGACTAAATTTATGAAGGTCCAGGCCTCACTTTTTTTTAAATTTTTTGTATTAAATTTAACTTGACTAAATTTATGAAGGTCCTATAGACCTGTTTCCACTAAAAACTTATTGACACATTATTGGTGGAGTAACCCCAAAATCACCAATTTAGTATTCTGGCATCGGATAAAAGGTTACTATTAATCTTCAGAGAGGTAGTCTACGAGACCCCCCCACCCACCCCCACTGATAGGTTGGGAGGGGGATGGGTGAGGGCAATTTGAATTGCTGACGGAAAAAAATTTAACTTTCATTTGCAAAATATAGGCGTTAGTAAATAATTTTAAAAAATAAGTGAGAGATGATGTACAAATGTTTATATACATTATTTTTCCTATCTTCTATGGATGGAATAATTTCATGTAAAGTATTGTTAGTTAAAATTGATAACATTTTAACTAATATTTTCTCCCCTTTCCCTAACTCACAAGAATCTACAACCTATATCCTATTTCCAGAACAAAAAGGGGTTTGTTAGAGTACAGTAATAACTGCAAATCACTATATTCATAGTGAAATAGAAGGAACTATTTTCTGGCTGTAATACCAAGAGTACGTCCATCAATAGCTCTCTCCCTGACTATCATCTCTTAGAGCACAAATATGTATAGAAAAGGTACTCCAAACCCCAATACAGATATATATCAAGTAAACAATTTAATTGGTATTACTATCACAGACAACGGACTCAACCATACCCCTACCCCTCTTCCAAGCCAAAGATAAACACAAAAAATTTCCGTCACAAACAAATGATGCGAATACATAAAGGAAGTTAAATGATGAAATCTCCTTTCTCCGAGACTAAAATTGAACAGAATGGACAAAGATATTTCTTATAACAATCCAGGTATGCAGTCACCTAACACTGATAAGCTGAACCCATTTCAATATGCTAATTATGGTTACTGCAAACTCACTACAAAATATAGTATATATTTAGCTATACTTAAGATCCAACCAAAAGTAATTAAGATTGGTCCACATTCCCTTTTAAAGACCAGACAAAACAATTGGACTCCACTGGGAGCGAATAATAGAACCAAAACTCCAAAAGTTACATTTTTCTACAGGAGGAGTAGTCAATCCTCACCCCGGAGATATATAAAGGAATAGTCTCCTGTTATTGTATTTTATTCTTTTTACTGTTTATTTTTTATTTCTAAAATTCTGTTGTATTTTATTTTGTCTCGAGTATCAGGTGGAATTAAACACCCCCGTCTCAATATCAACCCTCTCCATAAGAACATCCAAATACAGTAAGGTCACCAACCAAGAAACAGGTAATCTCAAACAAATTTATACAAATGGCTACCTCTCTGCAATTAGTTTCACACAATGTAAAAGGTCTCAACACACAGAAACGCAAGCTAGCTCTACAATACCATAAAAAATCAAACCCAGACATACTAATGTTTCAGGAAACTCATTTTAAAAAAGGAAGAGAAATTAAATACTGGAAAAATATCTATAAAACTCAATATTACTCTTCCCCAACATCAGGTAAAGCAGGAATCGCGGTCCTGATCCACAAAAACCTTCCATGGGTGGAAGAATCTCATTACAGTTACCTAAAAGGACACTACTTAATACTAAATGGCTTAATATACAACTTCAAACTAACTATAATTCTATGTATGCACCAAACACCAATCAAAAGTATTCTATCAAGAACTGTTAGACAAGTATTGCCACTGCTTCTGGTCCCATCATCATGATGGGAGATTTCAATGCTACCCTAAACTCTTAGCTAGACAAATCAAAACCTAGTCTACAAACTACAGGTGTATCCTCATGCAAACAACTAACCACACTTCACAAGGTATGCAATGTGTTAGACGCATGTAGAATAACCTTTCCACAACGCAGAAAGTATACCTTTTTCTCTCCGGTTCATAAATCATTCTCTAGGATAGATTACTCATTTGTATCCCCCATCCTCCTACCCCAGCTGCAGAAACCTCAAATATCCAAAATCTCATGGTCAGACCACGCACATATCTCCATACAATTCAATTATATATTGAAGGCCAGACCCACATTTCATTGGAGGCTTAACGAAGCAGTACTAGCAAAAGAAAATAATACCAAAGAATTGCAACACACTCTTGAAAACCTATTTTAAGGAAATACCTCTCCTGAAAATATCACAAGCTACCTTATGGACAGCTCATAAGGCAGTGATTAGAGGGAAGCTCATCCAATTAGCAGCGAGAGAAAAACGTATCAGAAATGAAAAGATAAACTCACTCATTAGATCAATAAAGTCCCAACAACAAAACAAGTAAATCTCACATGGAAGCCCACCTCACAAAATTAGAAACATTGAAACAAGAGTTAGCCTCATTATAAACACAAAACGGAATGGCACTTAGATTATAAACCGGACACTTTTCTAGCTCGGAAGCTGAATAATAAACTAACTTCCTCTGAAGGATTCTACAGGGACACTACACTACGACCCAAACTATATAGCCACCAAATTTGCTGATTATTATCAGAATTTATAAGCGGACAGATAGTAAACAGTTCTAAAATAGATGACACACGCCAATTTTCTACAAAACCTCAGCTACCGGAACATACAGAAGACCACAACACTATTATAAGCACCTATCACGTATCGGGAAATTAAAGAGGTAATCACAAGTTTTCAAACACAAGTTTTCAAAAACAAAACAAGTGGAGACCGGAGCAGTCTGAAGCAACGGAGAGAGCAAGACGCAGCATGTTGGACGCGCAAGTTACGCACGTTTACCGGTACATCAGAGCGGCATTATGGATGGAACAGAACCGTCTCCCAGGATGGAACAGAACAGTCTCCCAGTCGCCTTTACCTATGGTACATCTTCAACCCTCTAGTAAGGAGGGTTCTTTTCTGTTGGTGGGCTATTAAGTCTACCATTACCTACCGTAATGCAATGGGTTTGTGGGTGGGTAGGTAGGTGGGGGGGGGTGGGGAAGGGGGGTGGTGTGGGTGGCATCTATTTAAAGGGCATGTCCACCCCCAAAACTATAATCCCCCCAACTACTGGCCCCACCATGTAGTGTAGTTTAATCCTTACCTCACATCCAGCTCCATAGGGTTCTCCTGTAAACCCCCCCCCAAAGTCCCAAAACTAACCACCAGGAGGAATGCAGGGCTCTGCCTGCATCTTGCCTCCGGTAGATATTTGCCATGCGCACTGCAGCCTTCTCCCCCTCCCTCCCCCTCCCTCTCCCTCCCGTTCTACTATCCCCTCCCCTAGCGCAAAACCCCTTAATATGCCTCCCCCCATGTCCCCCAGCCCCAACCGCATATTTTTTTTTCAAAAAGCTCCCCAAACTCTTACTTACCTCTCCGCTTTCCTCCGCTGCACTGAATGACCGGCAGCCGTTGTCCGTGATTGGCTGCCGCTCAGCCAATCACAGACGCGACTGCCGGTCCCGCCCCTCTGCTTGCATTCTCGCAAGCAGAGGGCCGGCAGTGCGGCGGAGGAACGAGGGAGGTAAGTAAGAGTTTGGGGGGCTTTCTGAAAAAAATATTTATGCGGTTGGGGCTGGGGGACATGGGGAGGCACATATTAAAAATCAATTTTAGGGTGGACATACCCTTTAATTATTAAAATTTATTACTATAATTATGGTATCAGCCCTCTAGTAAGGAGGATTAATCTTATGTTTAGGGTGGACTTTAAGTCTACACCTACTTTATGCAGTAGGTGGGTGGGAGGAAAGGGGGGTGGCTGGGTGGCACTCATCTGAAATGCCATGGAATCATTTTTGCTAATTACAGATTTGAATTAGTGGTCATATTTCCTACCCTCGGTTTATACTCGAGTCAATCAATTTTACTAGATTTTTATTGTAAAGATAGGTACCTCGGTTTATACTCGAGTATATATGGTATCAATAATTTCGGAGAATTATCAGGATTTCTAGTTAATCACTCAAAATCTATAGCATACCCTAATAAATATCCCAGATACTCTTAAACCACAATTACATAACAATTTTCAGTTTAAGTGGCCCAACTCTACATTCAAATATCTAGGAGTACAACTATGCCAAGACGCGTCAATACTATACAAAGTGAACTATATTCCTATGCACAAACAATTAATCAACTTACTAACCCAATGGTCACCCTATAATCTATCACTAATAGGAAGAGTTAATGCAGTAAAAATGGCCATTCTACCAAAATTATTATACCTATTCAGAACGCTTCCAATCTCACTTTTTTAACAAGATTTAAACCAAATTCAATCCAAAATAAAATAATTTATTTGGAACAACAAAAGACCACAAATTCATTTTTGAATTTATGATTAGATAAGGAGGGTTTGGCCTCCCAAATCTCTTCAAATATTACGAAAAGGCTATACTAGCTCAACTGATGCAATGGATATCAGGCCAGGGTAAGACAGGATGGGTAGATATAGAACACAGGCTAATGTCACCACTTCATCCCTCTACAATATTATGGATTAATAAAAAAGACAGAAAAACCACACTGCAACCTACTCAACAAATTATTCAAAAAACTTTGAAATTCTGGTATGACTGTAATCGTTGACATTATCTACTTTATCGGAGTTCCACTGCAACTCCCCTTTTTTAAACACCATATTTTTGAACACAGTTCTCAAGTATACCAATTGACTTCTGGATATCCCTAGGAATAGAAAGAATCCAAGACTTATACAAAACAGATGGATCTTTAATAACATGGCAGGAGGCAAAGCAAAAATGGAATCTACCAGATAACTGTTGGTATACATACACACGATTGTATAAATTCGCAGAAACAACGATAAGTCTTAGCTCTAACAAATCACTAACAAAATTTGAAAATCTCCTGATAAACGCCAATTCACTACGAAATCTTATTTCAAGGATATATTCAATAATTTGGCTAGAACCTACACCAGTGAAACACTCACAGGTTGGACGAGGAGCAGTGACAAAGAATGTTTATAAACTCACATAAATGTACCTCGAATATCATAATAAAAGAAAAATCATTCAAGATATTATATGATTGGTACATAACTCCAAATTTTTTACACAAGATTAACCCTGCCCTTTCACCCATGTGTTTTAGAAATTGTGGAGCAGAAGCAGATCAACTGCACTGTTGGTGGTTATGTGGGGAAGTAAAGAGTTTCTGGCAGGTGTGTGAGTCTTATAGCAGAGGTGTTAGACCATCCTTTCAAATTGTCACCTTATACCATCCTATTCAATATGCCCCATCCAAATACCAATAACAACATTTCTAAACTTATATTAAATATCTGTGCGGCTGCCAGATGTTTATTGGCCAACACCTGGAAATCCCCCTCTCCAACTAAAGCTAAGTTAATACAGAAAATCTGGTGGATCCACTCCAACGAATATTTGGCAGCTACCTTGAAAAACAGTCTTAAGATTTGGTCCAAAGTCTGGTCCCCTTGGGAACTCAAAATGAACCCCACACAAAACTGCTAAATAACAGATATTTGAGAATGGGGAGGTGGGGCTCCTGGATCAGGGAGACGCGCCGGAGGTAAGTGTACAATTTTTTATTTGGTTTATCTTTGTAAAGATTGACTAAGGTTAATATTGATAAGATGAGCGGTAATTCGAGAAGATCCTCGATATATCCATCGATATAAACGGACTGACTAGAGGCGGTCTCTCACAACCCATCCAATGTAACGGATTACTGCCAACGCTATGGATATGATGTTAATAACATGAAAATCTTTCTAATCTAACTCATCGAAGAGATATTTCTTGATATATAGGTTGCTCGAGACATAGTATAAGGGTTTATGTTAATATTTGTTTATTTTTTATTTATTTCTTTTGAATTTATTTCAGTTAATTTCTATAATTTTGTTAAAAAACTAAGCTTAAATATATTTTCATTGTATTTACCAAAAGTGTATGAAAAACAACAATACGCCATTTACTTTTACAAAATAAAAAATTTATTGAACAAAAAAATCGAATTTCGCAACATAAATCTAGCATTAAACTTAAGACCGCTAAATTACCAGTCCCTATCCACTTCAGTGAGGCTCACCATAATGAGTCTGAGCTACGGTTTCTGGTTTTGGAGTGTGTTCCTAGATCCAAGCGTGGGGGGGATAGGGAACTATTACTTAAGAAAAGAGAAGTTTTGTGGGTGCATTGTTTAAAGACCCTTAACCCTTTTGGTCTCAATCGAGTTTACGATTTGCATGTGTTTTTGTAAGATGTAATACTTGATGTTATATTATTTTTCAGGGGTCACTATGTGGTACCTTGATGTCTCGTCTTGCCTTCTCTCCATACCTGACTGTGGTTTTGATTGACTGTTGGTACTTGCTTTTAAGGATAACCATAACAATTTGATTATGTGATTGGTTTATTGATGGGGCGGGCTAAATGGGAGGGGTATATATATGGGATATACCAGTGATGTGAACTATACTGTTTGTATTATGTTCTGGCGTCACGCTGTGGGCTTGATAAAGGGGACGTGTAGTTCCCGAAACATAGCCCTGTGATGCAGCGAGCCACATAATAAAAGATACTTGCATGAAGATTGGAGTGTGGCGTATTATATTGTTCTTTTATATATATCCGTCCGTCCATATATTTATCTGTATCTATCTATTATGTATCTTATCTGTCTATATATCTATTATTTATCTGTCTATTTCTCTCTTATTTATCTCTCCGTCTATCTCTTTCTATCTATCTATCTATCTGTCTATCTAACTCTCTGTCTATGTATGCATGTATCTATAGCTTATTTATAAAGCGCCACTTGGGGACGCAGTGTACAATAACAAAATAGGGTAACAAATACATAGTTCAGTGCATAAATATATAAATTATGGAATTAAATATAAATTTATTATTAAAAATGTTTTTTATTTATATATTTGTTTAAAAAAATATCTATCTTTCTATCTAATCAAATAAAAAAAAGCTTTATTGGCAGGATCAATTTACATGTTGACATTGCCAAAGCAAACACAAAAATAAGAAAATACATTAGTATGGGGGATATATAAGAGTTCACAGTAGGGGGTAATGGGTATCAATGAATAAGTAATATATGGGCAGTACTATAAGGGATATATAGGGGTTCAGTCCTGAGATACAACACTTAGGGAATGATAAAGGGCTATCTGGGCAAGTAGTCTATGAACATTAAGTTTATTTATGCTCATCTCAGTCTGTGACATGCCATTACATAGTCTGCCCCAATATTTGCTGTGGCTTCCTTCTCACCCACCAGGATATAGAGTTTTCTGTCTTCATCTAAGCAGTCTAGGATAAAGTCCAACAGCATCTTGAAGTAATTGGGCAGTGTAGAAGGAAGTGGATCTCATCTTCTAAGGTTCCATGGTCACAGTGCTGGCACAGTCCGTTCTCTCTTGGTTTATATGTTTATCTGTGTTAGCTGGATTTGATTTCTAGGCTGTGGGCACTCAGTCTGGAGACTCAGGACTTTAGGGTTTTTGATGTTTTCCATGTAGGAGGCCAATGTATAGTCTCTATCCAGTGCCTGGTATACAGTATAGTTAGTTTCTGTGACTTTTTTATTTCTTTCTTCTATTCATCCATGTAATCCAATTGGTTCTATTGGTTATGGCTGCTTTGAATTGAGGTTTTAACAGGCTCTGTGGATGTGGGTTTGAAGTTAGTAGGGAGCTGATTAGTGGTTTCAGCGCACATGGCTTTTCTTGGTCTTTGTTGTGTAGTGAGGCTTTATGATGGTAAGTGTTGGGGCTACTGTTCTGTTGGTGAGCCCAGAATGATAGTGCCCTTTTGTACATCTCAAGCAGTTATATAAATCTGCCAAGCTAAGCCCAACAGGCACTGTTTGATGTACTGCGATGGACTTTGAGGAGGTGCTTACAGAACTTGAGATGGAGTTTTTCTGTTGGCCCTATTCACATTTTTTTTTAAACTATGATTTTTATTTAAAGACTTTTTATATATTAAATTTTTTTTTAATTTAATAATACAGTATAACATCGTGGGGGGAAAAAACAAGACAGACGTCTACAAAAGTTAAACAAAAAGAGCCAGGCATCAAACGTGGAAATAGAACATCTGGTGGTTTTCTCTAGGTTAGCTGTAGTTTTTTTTCCCTTTATCTTTGGAGAGAAATATTCCTTTAGTATTTAGAGGTTAATGCAGTAGTTTATATCACATATAGTAGCTCTATACTTCCAGGTTACCTGATTGTGACTTGTGTCAATTATGCTAATTGTAAAGAAATTTCCATAAAAATGGTTTCAATAAAGAAATAGAACATCATTATGTAACCATAATCAAACAGTTTCTTTTTTTTACCCTTGCCCCTTTCCCCCCTCAGAGGACTTCCCTCAATAGGCCTATAACTTTCTATGATAGATCCGAACTTCATTAGGGATTAGTTGTTGATGTATAGTACTTTTGGCTCTGTTTTCCTCCTACATCTTCGAATACCATATGGTCCAGGTTTTTTGGAATTTGTTATGGGTGTATAGTATTTGTATAGTATTTGAGGTTGAATAAAGACATTCGTCCATCCAGTCCAACCCATCTAGCAATATCCTCATTTCCTGCCTAACTGTTGATCCAGAGGAAGGCAAAAAACCCCCACCAAATTTATGAAGGGGGAAAAAATTCCTTCCTGACTCCAAGTGGCAATCGGAAATTTCCCTGGATCAACTCTACTTTATGTATCAATACCAGTAACTTGCAAAATTCCTTGTTTGCAGAAACTCATCCAGCTTTTTTTTGAAACTGACCAATGAACCTGCCATTACAACGTCCACTGGAAGACAGTTCCATAGCCTTACCGTTCTCACAGTGAAAAACCCTTTCCGAGCTTGAAGCCTAAACCTTTTTTCTTCAAGTCTTAAGGGATGTCCTCGTGTCCTTTGACATGTTCTATTGGTGAACAATGCCCCAGATAGTTTATTGTATGGCCCGTTAATGTATTTATACACAGTAATCATATCCCCACGCAAGCGCCTTTTCTCCAGCGTACATAATTGTAACTTTTCCAGTCTCTCTTCATATTCAAGCTCCCCCAATCCCCTTATTAATTTAGTTGCCCTTCTCTGAACCCTTTCCATTTCAAAGATGTCCTTTTTGTACACAGGATTCCAAAATTGCACTGCATATTCCAAATGAGGCCTTACCAATGCTTTGTAAAGAGGGAGAATTACATTTTCCTCCCTTGAATCCATACCTC